>CM046331.1:29862050-30462050 GCA_025403435.1 Artocarpus heterophyllus
TCCAACTTGTTAGCTCGAAGAAACATGGACCATTCATGTACCTAAGGCTCGGACAAGTTCCGACCATAGTAGTTTTATCACCACAGTTCGCCAAGGAGGTAATGAAAACACATGATGCTACCTTTGCATTTAGGCCCAACATTATTGCCACAGAGATTCTTTGCTACAATTCAAACAATCTTGCCCTTCGCACCATATGGCGAATATTGGAGACAACTTCAGAAAATTTGCATACTAGAGCTTTTGAGCCCTGCAAGGGTTCAATCTTACAAACCTGTTAGAGCAGAGGAGCTATTCAATCTCATTGAATGGATTGCTTCCCATGTTTGAACTCCTATTAATCTTACTGAGAATTTACTCGGTTACCTTTAACGTCACCTCCCGTTTAGCCTTTGGTAAGAAAAAACAAAGACAAAGAGAAGTTCAGACAGGTTTTGAAGGAAGCTATAAAGGTGGCAGGAGGCTTTGAAGTTGCAGATTTGTTTCCTTCCATCAAGATTCTTCGTTTTATAATCGGTACAAGGCTTAAACTTGAGATATTGCGTCAAGAGGCCGATAGGTTGTTGGAAAACATCGTCAATGAACATAAAGAGGACAAAGATGCAGCAGAAAGTGGCAATCTTGAGAAAGAAGAAGATCTGGTAGATGTTCTTCTAAAATTTCAGCAGTAATCATGTGGCAAGTACTCTCTTACTGATATATTCTAGGTTTATTTTTTGCATGCCTTTCCGCTAATCTGTGACTGAAATTTAGTGATAAGTAGTTTTCCCAACTTTTTGACCATTTTAATTCTCTCAAAATTGCAAACAGACAGTCCAGGAAAATAAACCAAGGGTTGAAAGAGAAAGTTCATTAGTCTTCCCCAACATATGACCATTTTAAGTCTTACGAAAATTAACAAGGAGCAGTACCCGAGTAGAAGAAATTGAGTATACCTAGAGTTTACTCTTTTTCTAAGAAAATTGCTTCTCTTTCTTTCCAGTACCATATGGACATGTTCAATTACTTAACAGAAGTTAAATATTTATTTCAGGACATCTTGGTGCTGTTAGTGAAACATCATCCACAAATGTAGATTGGGCAATGGTAGAAATGATAAAGAATCCAAGAATGATGAAAAAGGCGCAGGAAGAGGGGAAACAGGTCTTTAGTAGAAAAGGGTCAGTCGATGAAACAGCCATAGTGAGACGACATATTTGAAACAATATAATAGATTTGATTTATTTAAATACTTTTATTCTATAGTTTGAATCAAAACTTAGATTGAAAAACAAGATGAATAAGAGATTCCAACAAGGCGAATAAGGGATTCTTGAAACCTTGCTTATTTTTAATTATTGAATTTTCCTTACACAAAAATCTGAAAGTCTTATTTTATTTTCTTTAATTTCTAAAAAAAAATCTTTTCTTCCATTTTGTTTGTTTATCTCTCTAATTAATGTTTTTGTTCTGCTAATTTTTTTTGTTTGTTTTTGTCTCCTCCTCGTGAAATCGACATCCTAATCTATACTATGATAGCGGCATTGTTTTTCGGGCCTAATCAGTTTCTGGTCACATATCAAAAATCTTAAAAAACACCACAAAGAATTTAAGAAAGTATGGCAAAACTTAAAAAGGAAAGAAAAAAACAAAACACTTTTCTAATTGCTACATCTATTCTATTGACCAAACTTATATGTTTCAATCCCCCCAAAAAAAAAAAAAACATTCAAAAAAATAAAATTAAAAACAAAAACAACAAAAAATGTGTTTGAAAGCATGGTCCAAGCAATATATACTCTTAACTTCACCCTTCTGCTTCATAAGTCAACTTCTCTCGATCTTAGCCTTTGTTTAACATCCATGGCTGGAACCACAGTTCCAATCGTTCATGGTAAAAAACTCTTTGCAGGTACAATATAAAATAAAAAGTAAATATAATGTAAAACTTACAGCAACCATAATATTTTAAACAAATATTGGTTTTAACTATGGTTCCCACCGTAAGTGCCAAACAAAAGGTTTATTCTTTAGATATGTTCTGTTTCTCCCTTTTTCCTCTGTTTCACTTACTTCTCTGTTTTAAGAGTTGGACTGCGTGCTAAAAGGACTTGCTTCCTTGGTTTGTTTTGTTTTGCCAACAAAATACGACAACAGTAACCCAAAATTGAGACCGACTATAATTTGTTGGCAAAAGCAGTTTGAACTGCAATTTGTGGTTCATACTAAGTTTGTTACAATATTTTTTTTTATATATCTAAAAAAATTAATTTAAACTATAATTTATAGTTCAAACTATATTGTTAAACGACCATTAATGTATTAACGGATCATAAATAAAACTTATTAAAGAATGAGACATGAATGATATTGGAAAAATAAACTAATAGAAATTGAGCATACAATACTTTAACAGCGGGCTTACTATATATATATATATATTTGCTAAATTCACAAAACAAATAAAATGTTCATGCATAGTGGTTTTATGACTTTTATTTATGACACATAACAGTACTGGCTAATGTAAACAAACAGCTGATGCGTTGTCAAGGACAAACTACTTAAATAGGTGTTCTTTTTAAAGTAGTGGTAGATCATAAGCAACGGGAATCAAGTGCAAATCATCTTTTCTACGAACAGTTATGCCAATGACTCAGTCATGTCCAAATCTTCATTTTTGATTCCATTGGGGAGCTTCCAATCAAAATGGTAAAGCAACATTGCAAGAGGAAACTCAACATTAATCAGACCCAACAACAGTCCCGGGCATATTCTCCTTCCAGCCCCAAATGGGATATACTCAAAATTCGTTCCTTTGGGGTCAATTGGGTTATCAACAAACCTATCTGGTATAAACCTCTCCGGTTCTGTCCAATATTTAGGATCTCTTCCGATTGCCCACGCATTAACCACGACCCTAGTTTTCATAGGAATCTCATAACCATTAATCTCGCACTTTTTTCGGCATTCTCTCGGCAGTAAGAGGGGAGTAGAAGGATGTAACCTAAGTGTCTCCTTCACAACCGATTTCAAATACGTCATCTCACTAATAGATGCTTCATCAACTGACTCTTTTCTACGGCAGACTTCTCTCACCTCATTTTGTGCTTTCTTCATCACACTAGGATTCCTTATCAATTCCGCCATTGCCAAGTCCAAAGCAGTAGCCGATGTCCCGATCCCGGCAGAAAAGATGTCCTGAGAGTTAAGAAATGATTAACGTCGTTATCTAATTGAAAATTAGAAAATAACTTTGAATATAACACAACATAGGTTGGTATTATTACCAAGATTATTGCTTTAATATTGTCGGTTGTTAGGGAAAAGCCATGATCTTTGTTACGAAACTTGAGAAGAACATCTACCATATTTTCTGTGATGGTATCATTGTCACCACTTGTTGCTGCTCGATTCACTTCATATTCCCTGATGATGTTTTCCGCTATCCTATCAAACTTCTGATGTAGCTTCTCGAGTTTAGCCTTCGTACCGAAGATGAGAGGATCAAGAAAACCGAATGAAGGAAACACATCCGCCAGATCAAAACTTGATCCTATATTTAGAACTTCCTTCACAGCCGAAATGAACTCCTCTTGATTTTTGTTTTTCTCACCGAAGGCTGCCCGTGCTATGATGCTATAAGTTGAGGAGTAGATTCTTTCAGTGAGATTGATAGCAGACCCAGCATTTGAAGCAATACATGCCATGAGATTAGACATCTCATCCTCTCTAATAGGTCGAAAAGATTGAACTCGAGCTGCACTCAAGAGCTCCTGCGTGCAAATCTTTCGCAGTTGTTTCCAATACTCACCATATGGGGCAAAGGCAATGTCTGTAGAATTGTAGAACGCGATCTGTGAACCCATAACAATGGGCCTAGATGCGAAGATCACATCATGAGTTCTCATCACCTCTTTTGCATACTCCGACGACGAAACCACCAGAGTTGGAACCTGCCCGATTCGTAGGTACATTAAGGGTCCATGTTTCGCTGCCAGGTCTCTAAATGCTCGATGGGGCAAAGAGCCTAGAAGTTGGTGCAAGTTTCCTATGATGGGCAACTTCCATGGTCCTGGGGGTAGTTTTGAAGATGAGTTAATGGTTTTTTTCAGTATGTTCAACACCATGAAAGCAAAGAAGAAGAAGCTGAGAAATATTGAGAGGGAGGGAAGTTGGAGATCCATGAAGAAAGTATGGTAAGAGAAAGATTGGACTAGAGGATCTACAATACTTTATTTCTTTAGGTTGATTCCATAGTTATAAGCATAAGCGGATAAGTACGAATATATATCAACTACATTGATTAATGGTATACAATGTTCGGACAGAGAGGACATATTAGCTGACTTGTAATGCCCTTGGTAATTAAATACTATATATCAATTCCAATCTTAATTATTGCCACCTGAGTTGTCGTTCTCATATTGATTGGTGTTCAAATAACTATCACATCAATCAAATTAAAAGATTGCAATACCAAAAAAAAGTAACAACTCGCCTTCATATGAGTTAATACTCAAGCGTTAAGATTAGAATTGATATCTACTACTTTGAAAAAAATGATCAGTGGAGCAAATCCTTGGTTGTCTATTTATTTTCTACAAAAGATTAGTCAAAGAAAAAAGTATTAATTAAAAATTTAAGGGAAAGAGAAGTAGGCGTGTAATTGCTTGCCCACGTAAATAATTGTTATATTTGATGGTTGAGCTATCTTATAGATTTTACGATCTTTTTGCTATCTAAGCAAGGTACTTTTTATTTTTTTTATTTGCCTATCGTTGGCTAATGATGCGCAATGTCCGGAAAGATAAGACATATTACCTAATTGTATTGTTTTAGTTATTTAAAAAATTCGAGTGGAGAATTTATTTCTTTGTCTGTAATTACTTTTAGTCTAAATTGCTCTAATACTCTTTAATCTTCACCCAAAGTAAAAATCTAATCCTTGACTTTTTATTTTTGATTTATTAATATTTAACTTTTGATTTTAGTTACTGAAAAACCAATTAACAATCAAACAATTAATTTTAGATTAAAAAAAGCAATAAACTAGTCCTTAAAGTTATTAAAAATGTGACAAACCGATCTTAAAGTTATAAAAAGGTCGACAAACTACCAAAAAATTAATAGTTAAACTGTTAAATTAATCTTTCAACAACTAAAATGAAAGATTAGAAGAACCGATAAATCAAAAATGAAAAATTAGAGGCCAAAATCACACTTTCGTGAAAAATTGAAGGACTAATGTAGCAATTTACTATTATTTTAAACATGGTTACTTAAAAGATTGTTTTCAAACTTAATGATATGTATATTAAAATATTACAATAATTATTAGTTGAGATATCGTATAGATTTTGTAATCTTTTTGCCAGAAAATTGAGCATAAATTTTAAAAATAATTGCTTAAATTTTTTTTTCTAAAAGATTATAATGATTAATAGTTGAGATATCGTATAGATCTTACTATCTTTTTGCTAGCAAATTGAGCATAAATATATATATATATATATATATATATATATATATATATATATATATATTCTCCATGTTGTTAGGCATACGTAAATTATTTAAAAAATTGATGCACATACATTAAAAACATTGGTGACTAGTTGTATTTTTCTGTTATTTTTTCTCTTTTGAGTTTTTATTCTCTCCATAACGCCTTGTTATGCATAATATTCCATAATTTTTTTTTTAATTTTGGCTAATTTTAGAAATGACCTTGAATTTTAGCGGCACTTGCTCAGTTTGATCCTTTTGACTCTCAAGTTACATAATTAACTTCTCTCTGAAAATTCCGTTAAAAATCTAAACGCACTTTCCATTAAAAAAAAAAAAAAAACGAAATTTTAAAGGAAGAGTTAACCATATACATAATCATAGTTCGGGATAGCTTAATATGTAATCGTGAAACTTTAGGATAAAATGAGACAAGTGCTAATGTTTGGGCTCATTGGTAGAACCAACCCTTTTATCCTCGCTAATGTGACAATTTAAGAGACATATTCTAATCCTGAAAAGATTCACTTGGACTTTCCGCAAGGATGGCACACACAATTATGTAATTTTTCATTATGTGGAACATTTTTTCTTATTTTTAAAGGAGGACGTAAAAATGTCCTGTTTTGCATTTTGTCTAAAATTTGTAACCATTCAACATTCATACATTGCATGTACCACTGCGTGAAGGTTAAAGCACTATACTCTAGTGTGTAATTGGACTTTATAATGACTTTAATTTCTATCTTAAAAGGTCGTTTTATTAAATGTGATGACCCAATATACTTATAAGTCAGTGACTATTTTTCTATTTAAACAATACATGACTCAGGTTTATTTTATCTTTGACATACTTCAACTCCAGAGTCAAACTTCCCACAATTTCGTCTTCAAGATTATATATTTGATCAATTTCTAACAGTTTATTTTCTTTCAGCTACTCAAATATGGTACAAAACTTGCATGGTTTACTTTGTGGAACAACAGAAGGACTTGAGATCAGACCAAGAAGAATATATATATATATATATAATATATATTACCCTTTTTATCTTCCTCTACCTCAGTCTCTGCCCTGTTTTATTTTCCAATTTCTCCATGTTTTAAAAGTTGAAAACAAGAATTAGCTATTTTGCAAATGCCAAAAGACTAAAAACTCAATGTCAAACAAATATAAAAGAAATAAAATGTTACAAACATATCACAATCACTTTGTTAGAATACTAATTTTTTTCTACATTTGCATTGCTCAAGAAATTATTGTGCATGCTTTCTTAAATTAAAAAAGGGTTATGTAAATTAGTGGAAAAAACTCAAGAAATGCAAGAAAATGAGAGAGAAAAAATACACTAACTTTAAAACATAATTATTTAAATTGTTATTGAGGAGGAAAAGATCTTATAAAATCCTTAGAAATATAAATTATTTGGTTTTGATTCCATATTTTTTTAATTTTGGGGGATAAAATATTAATTTTCACTAGTACAAATTGTGCAATACGAAATACATATTTAACAACAGTTTTTTGAAAACCATCATATTAATTGAGGTAAAAAAAAGTTGGCGCGACCAAACGGTAAAATAGCTTATAAATCCCGTAAGTGTCTAAGGCAACCTGGCAACATTGAATGTGGTTGTTTTATTTTACATTACATGCGGGATATACTTTTTATTAATAATAGTATAGTCGAGCCTTCAAGAATTATACCGGTGATGTTTTACTTGAGGTTAGAATTGAAAAAGTAAGACATTAAATAGGTTTCTTAATTTAGGTAGGAGAATTTTTGTGTATTGACCACATATTATAAAAACTTTTTAAGTGCAAAATCAAAGATTCAGCCTTTTTTGACCTATTTCCTCCTACAGTATTTAGCAAAATCCATTACCATCATGGAAACATTAGCTTACACGATGGTTTTTCGTGTAATCTTCTAACTTTCACGATGGTTTCTTAAAAAAAAAAAAACCGTCGTATAAGATTCATAAAAAAGACACCACCTTCTCGCAATATACATCATTCCACGATGGAAAATCGATTGTAGAACTACAATTTCTACCACGACGAACGGTTTAAAAAACCATTGTGAAACATACAATTTTTAGTAATATTTTCCCTTGACCGTCAATGATTTCGTCATTGTCTCCCTTATTTAAGGGTTCATTTGCCAATCTTTTAAGGTAATGGGAGAGATAATGAATTAAAAAAAGAAAGTAAATAATAAAAATAAGCATTATTTACTTCTTTTTCTAGTGTACTTTACTTATTCAATGTTGACAAAAAAACAATCTAATTCAAGTTTTAATGTTTTCTAACTTAGAAATGGTACACTTATAATATAGTTACAGAATAATCCTTTCACATAAACTACATAATCATTGAATTAGAAACATTTACTTTAGGCATCTAAGTAAGCATTCATTCCTTTGAAAGCGATTATTTGTTGTTGTTGGCTGTTGTTTATTGTCGTCGTCGTCATATATAAACCCACAACTGAGAAATGTATTTTCCACTTCTCTGTCGTTTTTTGTTTCTGACTAAACTTTGAGCCGAATAAACGGCAGATATGTCGAGCTATTTATCAACATGAAAATTACTAAAATATCAGAACGATGCCTGATAGTAAACAACAATTAATGACCTCAGAAAACGACAATACCTGGAAAAAGGTCTACATCTGACAAAGGCCAATGCCTAAGCAATTAACATGATTCTAGAAACAGCATAATTAAGCACTAGGAGGAGGAATGCATATATTTTTAAAATAGGTAAAATTATTTTTATTTTAAAAAGTAAGAATTTGTTGAGAAATCTATTGAGAATATTTTAAAATTTTTTGTTTTAAAAATATGTGAAGATATTTTAAAAAATTCTAAGAATAAAAATAAATAGAGCTATATTTTTTAGACTCAATTTTCAACATTTTTTGAAGGGACATTTTTTTCTTCAGGCAAGAAAAACCTCCTTTATGTCTAGTTGAGACATTTTAACATGTCTTGACAAGACATTCTTTCTCATTAGGAAGAAAAACCCTCTCACATATTCCATTAAGACATTTTCATATGTCTCAATAGGACATTCTTTCTTATAGAAAAAACCTCCTATGTATTCTATTGGGACATTTCCAACATATCTAATAGGACATTGCTTTTTAAAACCTCTGATATATCTCGGTGAGGTATCTCAATATGTCTTGACAAGACATTTCTTATTAGTTTGAAGAAAAATCTCCCACATGTTTAGATAGGACATTTTTACTTGTCCTGACGGGACATCTAAACAAAAATAAAAGAAACAAATACCACAAGAAAAACAGATCTTCTTCGGGGAGGCCAAAAGCCAAAAGAAAAAATCTTTTGAAAAGATCCGAATGTGAAATTTATCTTTTCAAAATTGTTCTTTTTTCTCTGCTTTCAAAATCCTTAAAGTGGAAATCTCGTTTTATTTTCCCTTGATTTTCTCGTCAGCCAAACAGAATTGTTGATATCAAAACTTTAGAAACTTCTTACAAAAAACTCATAAACTCTGGAAAGATCTTACATAAGTTGCCGTACAAAACAAAGGAAAAATGAAACAAAATGGAGAGCTCACTGGCAAACCCAGCCTTGGATTAAGCTCAACAGAGGTCAGAGAGCCTAGAGGAACAGGTCCTCTTCCCGCGCCGGAAACGTCCAGATCTCGACTGCCATTGTCAAAGAAGAGAAGGATGGATGAAGATCTGATCGACTTCGAAAGCCTGTTGACGTAGCCGGCGAGCTTCGTCCTTGCTGTTCACGAGTGAACGGAGGTCGATCGGAGCTCGCCGTCACTGTTGTCTCCTGTAATCGCATAGAGATCAGCGCTTCCAGCGTCGGCCGTTCAACCGTCGCCCGTGGTCGCTCCGACTGTTCGATCGTCGCCAGTCGCCTTTGGTCATGCTTTGTTCTTTTGTGACAAGGAGAAACTAAGGAGGAAGATTAGGAGGAGGAGAGAGAGAGAGGAGAGAGAGAGAATGAAAAACTAATAGGTAAAACGAAAAAAAAAAAAAAAGTTGTGGCAAGTTATCCTGCCTTCTTAATGCCGAACCAAGCGACTCGGTCATGTCAAGATCTTCATATTTCATTCCACCAAGGAGTTTCTAGTCAAAATGATATTAACAAAACTGCAAGCTAAAGCTCCACATTGATCACACCAAATGAAGTGCGTGGGCATATTCTCCTTCCAGCACCGAACGGGATATACTCGTAATTCAGGCCGTTGTAGTCAATAGAGCTATCAAGAAACCTCTCTGGTATGAAACTCTCAGGTTCCGTCCAATAGCCTGAATCTCGTCCTATTGACCACGCAATGACTATGACCCTGGCTTTCTCAGGTATTCATAACCGTTAATGCTGCATTTTTCTCAGACATTCTCTCGGAAGTAATAGGGAGCTGGCGGATGAAATCTCATAGTTTCTTTGACAATAGATTTCAAAGTATTTCATCTCATATGTTTCATCAACTTTACCTTTTCTGGTAAAAGCTTCCCTTACTTCATCTTGCGCCTTGTGTCATCACTTTTGGGCTCTTTGTCATTTCTGCCATCGCCAATCTACAATTGTAGAAGCTGTCTCACCCCCAGCAACAAAGATGACCTGAAAGTTATTAGGTGTAGTTATTAGCACTGTTAGTCCTTGAACTTTGAACATATAATGCCTTGGTGTACAAACCTTAAATTTTACATAGCATCTCTAGAATTTTGTTTTTTTTGACAATTTTGCCCCCTTACAACAAAATTGACAATGGATTTTTATAGCCATCGTATGATAACTTGAAAATTTAAGAAGAGTTGTACTGTGTGATAACTTCGAGCATTATATGAATTATTTTCTTTTCACTGCTATTAAGACCTATTGAATATGTACGGTAACATTTTCCACTTACATCAGGCGCTTTGTAAAATTTTTAATTAATATGTGATATAAAGATGTGATTATATATCAACGTTAAATTTTAGAAACCATTCACCAAAACTTCCAAAAAAACAAAAGTTTCTAGAGTAAGATGTGAAAATTACCGTTTGGTGTTGTTTTCAAAATAGATGAAAATGTTTTTGTTTTGAAAAATAGGAATTTTTTTAAAAATTGTACTGAGAGTGCTTTTAAAATTTTTATCTAAAAAATATGCAAAAATATTTGCAAAAATTTTAAAAATGAAACCAAACAGGAAAAGTTTAGAGACTAATTTCCATAGTGCTTAGTTTACGAATTAACTGTGCCAATAACCAAAGCCTGTTATGTGTTATAGGTTCCATGTAATTGAAACTTAGTATATTATAAAAATTTATTGCATATATTGATACCAAAATTAGCACACAGAAAGAATATATATTTCAACAGTGTACTAAACCAAAGCTTTTGCCTTGTTTTCTCATTAAAGCAACCTTGGCCCGCCTTAAAAATTAGCATCTCCCGGACTAGTGATCTTAATTTGATGCAAAGCTGATGGAAGAAAAGTAAGTTTGAAATAAGGCCATATTGACATAAAGCAACAGAAATAGATTTACTTACCTAGCTTATTGCTTTAACATTGTAACTAGTCAGAGAAAACACAAGGTCACCATTGTCAAGATACTTCAAAAGAACATCTACGAGATCTTCTGTTTTCCTTTCACCATTTTGCTCTGCTTGCTTCTCTATTTTTGCCTTGATGATGCTCTCTAATATCCTCCCCGCCCTTCGTTTCATGTCCTCAAGTTTAGGCCTCGTGCGACCAATAATTCAGTCAAGGAGAAGGAAACAAATCCACAAGATAGAAATTTGCTAATGACTCTATAGCTTCACCCACAATTGATATGAACTCTTCAAGGTATTCGCTTTTCTGACCAAAGGCCACCCTTGACCTAATGCTAAATGTTGTGGATTGTATTATCTCACTGAGATTGATGGTGGAACAAATGCTGAGTACTTGAAGCGGATCCAGTCTACAAGACGAACCATCTCATTTTCTCTAATGGGCTTAAAAGATTGAACTCTTGTTGTGCTTAAGAGCTCCTGCGTACAAATCTTTCTTCGTTGTTTCCAATACTCGTCATATGGTGCAAAGGAAATGTCAGTGCAATCATACAAAATGATCTTAGAAAAAAGAACCCGGGCCTAGATGCAAAGACTGTCATGCGTTCTCATCACCTCTTCGGCAAACTTCGGTGTCGAAATTACTATGGTTGCAACTTGCCCCATTTTTAGGTACATGAAGGGTCCATGTTTCTTGACCAAGTCTTCAAATGCCGAAAAAGTTGATGCATATTTCCTACAAAAGGTAGTTTCCATGGTCCTGGGGTAGTTTTGAATCGGCACTGACGGTTTTAGCTCTTTTAAAGAGTATTTTTAGCACCATAAACACAAAGAGGGAGAACCGTAAAAGGACTGAGAAAGAGGGTAGTTCGAGCTCCGTTAAGAAATTACGTGCAATAGGCCTGCTACTGCTTTCTAAAATTTGCAAAACTAGTGATTGTCTTTGCTTCACAGAAGCACCCTTATTGCTTCATATACAGATTTTAATTTAACTGTTCTAGATAAGACGGGTAAGGTTAGTTTTTCTTCAAGCAATTTATTCGAAATCCAAGGATATTGTCCAATTGGATGCAAGTGGTGAAAAATCTACTGAATTTTCGCCCCTTATTTTCCAAAAAGACTCACTCTTTTCTAGAAATTAAAATGTTGCTATCTCGCATTCATATCCTAAGCTTTTCTAACTAAACTTATTGAGCTTGAAAAATAGCAAATTCTGTGATCATTATGTTATCATTCAAATTTAGATCTTTTCTACTTGTCCGGCTGATGCAAATTGATAGCTTATTCATTTAGCTTCTGTTTGTTACACAATTGGAATCAATTTTCAAACATTTTTGGCACATTATTATATTCTCTTATAAAATTTAAATTTTTATTCAAATCAATAAACCATATGACCACTTATTATTTCAAAAAATTAGAGGTTGCAAAGTTTTTTTTTTAAACTCATCATTTTAATTTTATCAAGAAGCTTTCTTTAATTGGAAAACACCTCTCTAATTTTAATTGGGTTATTATTACTATTAATCCCAAAATTATGAGTATTATGTCACTTTGATTCCTAAGCTTTCAATTTGGCTAATTGCTTGATGAACTTTGATTTTTTGACATTTTTAATCTCTTACACTACAAGTAGCAAAAATCACATCTCAATCGTAGAGTAACTCAATTTTTTTCGAAGATAGTTACATTAAATGCAAAAATTTTTTAGTTTTAAAGGATTTCTGATAACAGAGATGAAAATATTTTTCATTTATAATCTAACTACGTCTATACAAATTTAAGTTACTATGCGATCGAGACACAATTTGTCTCTAAGAAATTTTAGAACTACTTCGTCAATTTCAACTTTTGGGACAAAAAGTTTATAATTGTTAAAAAAATAAAGTTCAATAATTCGTTAAAATTAAAATTTTAAAGACCAAAATCACAATGCCAGTACCTGTAACATAAACTGTTCTAAACGTGGCAGCTAGGAAAAAGGTACAAAGCCAACAATAATTCAATAAATCAACACCGCAAGTAATAGGTGGGCCATGGAGACCCCACCAGCTTCTTGGTTCTTAGACCGTTTGTATATTAACGTTTCCTGTTGCTTCTTCACCACAACAATGTACCTTTAAAAAAGGGAAAATACTACAAGTTTGTCCCTTTTATTATAAAAATGCTCAAAAGATTTTATGTATTTTCAAAATCATATTTAAAATATCTCAAAGCAATTAAACTTTAAAAAAAATTAAAATTATCATTCTTAATCTTTACTAAATTCAATTTTAAATATTGTTAAACCAAAATATTAAATAAAATAAATCTTAAAAAATTATAAACTTTCAAAATAATTGAAGTATTTGCTTGATTAAAAATTGATTTGAACATTTTAAATTACTTTTTATTTAAATTTTTTAGTTGAGTTATATTTAAAATAACATTTAATATAGATTAGGAAGAATAATGGTGAAATTTTCCAAAAATTAGTTGGTAGTTTGAGTATGATTTTGTAAACATAGAGTTGATTTGGGTATTTTCATAATAAAAGAGATAGAATTGGTATTTAGGCAAAATGTCATGCATCATACACTATATAATGTGCATATATCTGTATGTGTGTGTGTATATGCATATAGCAATTTCATGAATAATCCGGCAAGAGTATTAGTCACTGAAAACTTCTCTGTACTTTCTTCTTTATCGAGCTCCAAATCTTCCCCATGCCTATTTTTTTCGCTTTCTTTATCTTCATGTTTATGGTGCTGAGAATATTCAAAAGAGAGAAAACCATAAACCAACCTTCGAAACTACCCCCGGACCCTGGAAGCTGCCCATAGTAGGAAATCTGCACCAACTTGTTAGCTCGAAGAAACATGGACCATTCATGTACCTAAGGCTCGGACAAGTTCCGACCATAGTAGTTTTATCACCACAGTTCGCCAAGGAGGTAATGAAAACACATGATGCTACCTTTGCATTTAGGCCCAACATTATTGCCACAGAGATTCTTTGCTACAATTCAAACAATCTTGCCCTTCGCACCATATGGCGAATATTGGAGACAACTTCAGAAAATTTGCATACTAGAGCTTTTGAGCGCTGCAAGGGTTCAATCTTACAAACCTGTTAGAGCAGAGGAGCTATTCAATCTCATTGAATGGATTGCTTCCCATGTTTGAACTCCTATTAATCTTACTGAGAATTTACTCGGTTACCTTAACGTCACCTTGCGTTTAGCCTTTGGTAAGAAAAACAAAGACAAAGAGAAGTTCAGACAGGTTTTGAAGGAAGCTATAAAGGTGGCAGGAGGCTTTGAAGTTGCAGATTTGTTTCCTTCCATCAAGATTCTTCGTTTTATAATCGGTACAAGGCTTAAACTTGAGATATTGCGTCAAGAGGCCGATAGGTTGTTGGAAAACATCGTCAATGAACATAAAGAGGACAAAGATGCAGCAGAAAGTGGCAATCTTGAGAAAGAAGAAGATCTGGTAGATGTTCTTCTAAAATTTCAGCAGTAATCATGTGGCAAGTATACTCTCTTACTGATATATTCTAGGTTTATTTTTGCATGCCTTTCCGCTAATCTGTGACTGAAATTTAGTGATAAGTAGTTTTCCCAACTTTTTGACCATTTTAATTCTCTCAAAATTGCAAACAGACAGTCCAGGAAAATAAACCAAGGGTTGAAAGAGAGAAAGTTCATTAGTCTTCCCCAACATATGACCATTTTAAGTCTACGAAAATTAACAAGGAGCAGTACCCGAGTAAAGAAATTGAGTATACCTAGAGTTTACTCTTTTTCTAAGAAAATTGCTTCTCTTTCTTTCCAGTACCATATGGACATGTTCAATTACTTAACAGAAGTTAAATATTTATTTCAGGACATCTTTGGTGCTGTTAGTGAAACATCATCCACAAATGTAGATTGGGCAATGGTAGAAATGATAAAGAATCCAAGAATGATGAAAAAGGCGCAGGAAGAGGGGAAACAGGTCTTTAGTAGAAAAGGGTCAGTCGATGAAACAGCCATAGTGAGACGACATATTTGAAACAATATAATAGATTTGATTTATTTAAATACTTTTATTCTATAGTTTGAATCAAAACTTAGATTGAAAAACAAGATGAATAAGAGATTCCAACAAGGCGAATAAGGGATTCTTGAAACCTTGCTTATTTTTAATTATTGAATTTTCCTTACACAAAAATCTTAAAGTCTTATTTTATTTTCTTTAATTTCTAAAAAAAAATCTTTTCTTCCATTTTGTTTGTCTATCTCTCCAATTAATGTTTTTGTTCTGCTAATTTTTTTTGTTTGTTTTTGTCTCCTCCTCGTGAAATCGACATCCTAATCTATACTATGATAGCGGCATTGTTTTTCGGGCCTAATCAGTTTCTGGTCACATATCAAAAATCTTAAAAAACACCACAAAGAATTTAAGAAAGGATGCCAAAACTTAAAAAGGAAAGAAAAAAACAAAACACTTTTCTAATTGCTACATATATTCTATTGACCAAACTTATATGTTTCAATCCCCCCAAAAAAAAAATAAAAACATTCAAAAAATTAAAATTAAAAACAAAAACAACGAAAAATGTGTTTGAAAAGCATGGTCGAAGCAATATATACTCTTAACTTCACCCTTCTGCTTCATAAGTCAACTTCTCTCGATCTTACCCTTTGTTTAACATCCATGGCTGGAACCACAGTTCCAATCGTTCATGGTAAAAATTTCTTTGCACGTACAATATAAAATTAAAAGTAACTATAATGTAGAACTTTCAGCAACTACAATATTTTAAACAAATATTGGTTTTAACTATGGTTCCCACCCTAAGTGCCAAACAAAAGGTTTATTCTTTAGATATGTTCTGTTTCTCCCTTTTTCCTCTGTTTCACTTACTTCTCTGTTTTAAGAGTTGGACTGCGTGCTAAAAGGACTTGCTTCCTTGGTTTGTTTTGTTTTGCCAACAAAATACGACAACAGTAACCCAAAATTGAGACCGACTATAATTTGTTGGCAAAAGCAGTTTGAACTGCAATTTGTGGTTCATACTAAGTTTGTTACAATATTTTCTTTTATAAAATTTAAAAAAATTAATTTAAACTATATTGTTAAACGACCATTAATGTATTAACGGATCATAAATAAAACTTATTAAAGAATGAGACATGAATGATATTGGAAAAATAAACTAATAGAAATTGAGCATACAATACTTTAACAGCGGGCTTACTATATATATATATATTTGCTAAATTCACAAAACAAATAAAATGTTCATGCATAGTGGTTTTATGACTTTTATTTATGACACATAACAGTACTGGCTAATGTAAACAAACAGCTGATGCGTTGTCAAGGACAAACTACTTAAATAGGTGTTCTTTTTAAAGTAGTGGTAGATCATAAGCAACGGGAATCAAGTGCAAATCATCTTTTCTACGAACAGTTATGCCGAATGACTCAGTCATGTCCAAATCTTCATTTTTGATTCCATTGGGGAGCTTCCAATCAAAATGGTAAAGCAACATTGCAAGAGGAAACTCAACATTAATCAGACCCAACAACAGTCCCGGGCATATTCTCCTTCCAGCCCCAAATGGGATATACTCAAAATTCGTTCCTTTGGGGTCAATTGGGTTATCAACAAACCTATCTGGTATAAACCTCTCCGGTTCTGTCCAATATTTAGGATCTCTTCCGATTGCCCACGCATTAACCACGACCCTAGTTTTCATAGGAATCTCATAACCATTAATCTCGCACTTTTTTCGGCATTCTCTCGGCAGTAAGAGGGGAGTAGAAGGATGTAACCTAAGTGTCTCCTTCACAACCGATTTCAAATACGTCATCTCACTAATAGATGCTTCATCAACTGACTCTTTTCTACGACAGACTTCTCTCACCTCATTTTGTGCTTTCTTCATCACACTAGGATTCCTTATCAATTCCGCCATTGCCAAGTCCAAAGCAGTAGCCGATGTCCCGATCCCGGCAGAAAAGATGTCCTGAGAGTTAAGAAATGATTAACGTCGTTATCTAATTGAAAATTAGAAAATAACTTTGAATATAACACAACATAGGTTGGTATTATTACCAAGATTATTGCTTTAATATTGTCGGTTGTTAGGGAAAAGCCATGATCTTTGTTACGAAACTTGAGAAGAACATCTACCATATTTTCTGTGATGGTATCATTGTCACCACTTGTTGCTGCTCGATTCACTTCATATTCCCTGATGATGTTTTCCGCTATCCTATCAAACTTCTGATGTAGCTTCTCGAGTTTAGCCTTCGTACCGAAGATAAGAGGATCAAGAAAACCGAATGAAGGAAACACATCCGCCAGATCAAAACTTGATCCTATAGTTAGAACTTCCTTCACAGCCGAAATGAACTCCTCTTGATTTTTGTTTTTCTCACCGAAGGCTGCCCGTGCTATGATGCTATAAGTTGAGGAGTAGATTCTTTCAGTGAGATTGATAGCAGACCCAGCATTTGAAGCAATACATGCCATGAGATTAGACATCTCATCCTCTCTAATAGGTCGAAAAGATTGAACTCGAGCTGCACTCAAGAGCTCCTGCGTGCAAATCTTTCGCAGTTGTTTCCAATACTCACCATATGGGGCAAAGGCAATGTCTGTAGAATTGTAGAACGCGATCTGTGAACCCATAACAATGGGCCTAGATGCGAAGATCACATCATGAGTTCTCATCACCTCTTTTGCATACTCCGATGACGAAACCACCAGAGTTGGAACCTGCCCGATTCGTAGGTACATTAAGGGTCCATGTTTCGCTGCCAGGTCTCTAAATGCTCGATGGGGCAAAGAGCCTAGAAGTTGGTGCAAGTTTCCTATGATGGGCAACTTCCATGGTCCTGGGGGTAGTTTTGAAGATGAGTTAATGGTTTTTTTCAGTATGTTCAACACCATGAAAGCAAAGAAGAAGAAGCTGAGAAATATTGAGAGGGAGGGAAGTTGGAGATCCATGAAGAAAGTATGGTAAGAGAAAGATTGGACTAGAGGATCTACAATACTTTATTTCTTTAGGTTGATTCCATAGTTATAAGCATAAGCGGATAAGTACGAATATATATCAACTACATTGATTAATGGTATACAATGTTCGGACAGAGAGGACATATTAGCTGACTTGTAATGCCCTTGGTAATTAAATACTATATATATCAATTCCAATCTTAATTATTGCCACCTGAGTCGTCGTTCTCATATTGATTGGTGTTCAAATAACTATCACATCAATCAAATTAAAAGATTGCAATACCAAAAAAAAGTAACAACTCGCCTTCATATGAGTTAATACTCAAGCGTTAAGATTAGAATTGATATCTACTACTTTGAAAAAAATGATCAGTGGAGCAAATCCTTGGTTGTCTATTTATTTTCTACAAAAGATTACTCAAAGAAAAAAGTATTAATTAAAAGTTTAAGGGAAAGAGAAGTAGGCGTGTAATTGCTTGCCCACGTAAATAATTGTTATATTTGATGGTTGAGCTATCTTATAGATTTTACGATCTTTTTGCTATCTAAGCAAGGTACATTTTTATTTTTTTTATTTGCCTATCGTTGGCTAATGATGCGCAATGTCCGGAAAGATAAGACATATTACCTAATTGTATTGTTTTAGTTATTTAAAAAATTCGAGTGGAGAATTTATTTCTTTTTCTGTAATTTCTTTTAGTCTAAATTGCTCTAATACTCTTTAATCTTCACCCAAAGTAAAAATCTAATCCTTGACTTTTTATTTTTTATTTATTAATATTTAACTTTTGATTTTAGTTACTGAAAAACCAATTAACAATCAAACAATTAATTTTAGATTAAAAAAAAGCAATAAACTAGTCCTTAAAGTTATTAAAAATGTGACAAACCGATCTTAAAGTTATAAAAAGGTCGACAAACTAGACCAAAAAATTAATAGTTAAACTGTTAAATTAATCTTTCAACAACTAAAATGAAAGATTAGGAACCGATAAATCAAAAATGAAAAATTAGAGGCCAAAATCACACTTTCGTGAAAAATTGAAGGACTAATGTAGCAATTTACTATTATTTTTAAACATGGTTACTTAAAAGATTGTTTTCAAACTTAATGATATGTATATTAAAATATTACAATAATTATTAGTTGAGATATCGTATAGATTTTGTAATCTTTTTGCCAGAAAATTGAGCATAAATTTTAAAAATAATTGCTTAAAATTTTTTTTTCTAAAAGATTATAATGATTAATAGTTGAGATATCGTATAGATCTTACTATCTTTTTGCTAGCAAATTGAGCATAAATTATATATATATATATATATATATATATATATTCTCCATGTTGTTAGGCATACGTAAATTATTTAAAAAATTGATGCACATACATTAAAAACATTGGTGACTAGTTGTATTTTTCTGTTATTTTTTCTCTTTTGAGTTTTTATTCTCTCCATAACGCCTTGTTATGCATAATATTCCATAATTTTTTTTTTAATTTTGGCTAATTTTAGAAATGACCTTAATTTTAGCGGCACTTGCCTCAGTTTGATCCTTTTGACTCTCAAGTTACATAATTAACTTCTCTCTGAAAATTCCGTTAAAAATCTAAACGCACTTTCCATTAAAAAAAAAAAAAGAAACGAAATTTTAAAGGAAGAGTTAACCATATACATAATCATAGTTCGGGATAGCTTAATATGTAATCGTGAAACTTTAGGATAAAATGAGACAAGTGCTAATGTTTGGGCTCATTGGTAGAACCAACCCTTTTATCCTCGCTAATGTGACAATTTAAGAGACATATTCTAATCCTGAAAAGATTCACTTGGACTTTCCGCAAGGATGGCACACACAATTATGTAATTTTTCATTATGTGGAACATTTTTTCTTATTTTTAAAGGAGGACGTAAAAATGTCCTGTTTTGCATTTTGTCTAAAATTTGTAACCATTCAACATTCATACATTGCATGTACCACTGCGTGAAGGTTAAAGCACTATACTCTAGTGTGTAATTGGACTTTATAATGACTTTAATTTCTATCTTAAAAGGTCGTTTTATTAAATGTGATGACCCAATATACTTATAAGTCAGTGACTATTTTTCTATTTAAACAATACATGACTCAGGTTTATTTTATCTTTGACATACTTCAACTCCATGAGTCAAACTTCCCACAATTTCGTCTTCAAGATTATATATTTGATCAATTTCTAACAGTTTACTTTCTTTCAGCTACTCAAATATGGTACAAAACTTGCATGGTTTACTTTGTGGAACAACAGAAGGACTTGAGATCAGACCAAGAAGAATATATAAATATATATATATATATATTACCCTTTTTATCTTCCTCTGCCTCAGTCTCTGCCCTGTTTTATTTTCCAATTTCTCCATGTTTTAAAAGTTGAGAACAAGAATTAGCTATTTTGCAAATGCCAAAGGACTAAAAACTCAACGTCAAACAAATCTAAAAGAAATAAAATGTTACAAACATATCACAATCACTTTGTTAGAATACTAATTTTTTTCTACATTTGCATTGCTCAAGAAACTATTGTGCATGCTTTCTTAAATTAAAAAAGGGTTATGTAAATTAGTGGAAAAAACTCAAGAAATGCAAGAAAATGAGAGAGAAAAAATACACTAACTTTAAAACATAATTATTTAAATTGTTATTGAGGAGGAAAAGATCTTATAAAATCCTTAGAAATATAAATTATTTGGTTTTGATTCCATATTTTTTAATTTTGGAGGATAAATATATTAATTTTCACTGGTACAAATTGTGCAATACGAAATACATATTTAACAACAGTTTTTTTAAAACCGTCATATTAATTGAGGTACCAAAAAAGTTGGCGTGACCAAACGGTAAAATAGCTTATAAATCCGTGTCTAAGGCAACCTGACAACACTGAATGTGGTTATTTTATTTTACATTACATGCGGGATATACTTTTTATTAATAATAGTATAGTCGAGCCTTCAAGAATTATACCAGTGATGTTTTACTTGAGGTTAGAATTGAAAAAGTAAGACATTAAATAGGTTTCTTAATTTAGGTAGGAGAAATTTTTGTGTATTTGACCACATATTATAAAAAATTTTAAGTGCAAAATCAAAGATTCAGCCTTTTTTGATATATTTCCTCCTACAGTATTTAGCAAAATCCATTACCATCGTGGAAACATTAGCTTACACGATGGTTTTCGTGTAATCTTCTAACTTTCACAATGGTTTCTTAAAAAAAAAAAAAAACCGTCGTATAAGATTCATAAAAAAGACACCAACTTCTTGCAATATACATCATTCCACGATGGAAAATCGATTGTAGAAACTACAATTTCTACCACGACGAACGGTTAAAAAACCATTGTGAAACATACAATTTTTAGTAATATTTTCCCTTGACCGTCAATGATTTCGTCATTGTCTCCCTTATTTTAAGGGTTCATTTGCCAATCTTTTAAGGTAATGGGAGAGATAATGAATTAAAAAAAGAAAGTAAAATAATAAAAATAAGCATTATTTACTTCTTTTTCTAGTGTACTTTACTTATTCAATGTTGACAAAAAAACAATCTAATTCAAGTTTTAATGTTTTCTAACTTAGAAATGGTACACTTATGAATATAGTTACAGAATATCCTTTCACATAAACTACATAATCATTGAATTAGAAACATTTACTTTAGGCATCTAAGTAAGCATTCATTCCTTTTGAAAGGGATTATTATTGTTGTTGTTGCTGTTGTTTATTGTCGTCGTCGTCATATATAAACCCACAACTGAGAAATGTATTTTCCACTTCTCTGTCGTTTTTTGTTTCTGACTAAAACTTTGAGCCGAATAAATCGGCAGATATGTCGAGCTATTTATCAACATGAAAATTACTAAAATATCATAACGATGCCAGATAGTAAACAACAATTAATGACCTCAGAAAACGACAATACCTGGAAAAAGGTCTACATCTGACAAAAGGCCAATGCCTAAGCAATTAACATGATTCTAGAAACAGCATAATTAAGCACTAGGAGGACGAATGCATATTATTTTTAAAATAGGTAAATTATTTTTATTTTAAAAAGTAAGAATTTGTTGAGAAATCTATTGAGAATATTTTTAAAATTTTTGTTTTAAAAAATATGTGAAGATATTTTAAAAAATTCTAAGAATAAAAATAAATAGAGCATATATTTTTAGACTCAATTTTCAACATTTTTTGAAGGGACATTTTTTTCTTTCAGGCAAGAAAAACCTCCTTTATGTCTAGTTGAGACATTTTAACATGTCTTGACAAGACATTCTTTCTCATTAGGAAGAAAAACCCTCTCACATATTCCATTAAGACATTTTCATATGTCTCAATAGGACATTCTTTCTTATAGAAAAAACCTCCTATGTATTCTATTGGGACATTTCAACATATCCTAATAGGACATTGCTTTTTAAAAACCTCTGATATATCTCGGTGAGGTATCTCAATATGTCTTGACAAGACATTTCTTATTAGTTTGAAGAAAAAATCTCCCACATGTTTAGATAGGACATTTTTACTTGTCCTGACGGGACATCTAAACAAAAATAAAAGAAACAAATACCACAAGAAAAACAGATCTTCTTCGGGGAGGCCAAAAGCCAAAAAGAAAAAATCTTTTGAAAAGATCCGAATGTGAAATTTATCTTTTCAAAATTGTTCTTTTTTCTCTGCTTTCAAAATCCTTAAAGTGGAAATCTCGTTTTATTTTCCCTTGATTTTCTCGTCAGCCAAACAGAATTGTTGATATCAAAACTTTAGAAACTTCTTACAAAATACTCATAAACTCTGGAAAAATCTTACATAAGTTGCCGTACAAAACAAAGGAAAAATGAAACAAAATGGAGAACTCACTGGCAAACCCAGCCTTGGATTAAGCTCAACAGAGGTCAGAGAGCCTAGAGGAACAGGTCCTCGTCCCGCGCCGGAAACGTCCAGATCTCGACTGCCATTGTCAAAGAAGAGAAGGATGGATGAAGATCTGATCGACTTCGAAAGCCTGTTGACGTAGCCGGCGAGCTTCGCCCTTGCTCTTCACTAGTGAACGGAGGTCTATCGGAGCTCGCCGTCACTGTTGTCTCCTGTAATCGCATAGAGATCAGCGCTTCCAGCGTCGGCCGTTCAACCGTAGCCCGTGGTCGCTCCGACTGTTCGATCGTCGCCAGTCGCCTTTGGTCATGCTTCGTTCTTTTGTGACAAGGGGAAACTAAGGAGGAAGATTAGAAGGAGGAGAGAGAGAGAATGAAAAACGAATAGGTAAATCGAAAAAAAAAAAAAAAAACTGATGGGAAAAAGAAAAGGAAAAAAACCAAAGTTGTGGCAAGTTATCCTGCCTTTTTAATGCCGAACCAAGCGACTCGGTTATGTCAAGATCTTCATATTTCATTCCACCAAGGAGTTTCTAGTCAAACTGATATTAACAAAACTGCAAGCTAAAGCTCCACATTGATCACACCAAATGAAGTGCCTGGGCATATTCTCCTTCCAGCACCGAATGGGATATACTCGAAATTCAGGCCGTTGTAGTCCATAGAGCTCAAGAAACCTCTCTGGTATGAAACTCTCAGGTTCCGTCCAATAGCCAGAATCTCGTCCTATTGACCATGCAATGACTATGACCCTGGCTTTCTCAGGTATTTCATAACCATTAATGCTGCATTTTTCTCAGACATTCTCTCGGAAGTAACAAGGGAGCTGGCGGATAAAATCTCATAGTTTCTTTGACAATAGATTTCAAAGTATTTCATCTCATATGTTTCATCAACTTTACCTTTTCTGGTAAAAGCTTACCTTACTTCATCTTGTGCCTTTTTCATCACTTTTGGGCTCTTTATCGTTTCTGCCATCGCCAATCTACAATTGTAGAAGCTGTCTCACCCCCAGCAACAAAGATGACCTGAAAGTTATTAGGTGTAGTTATTAGCACTGTTAGTCCTTGAACTTTGAACATATAATGCCTTGGTGTACAAACCTTAAATTTTACATAGCATCTCTAGAATTTCCTTGTTTTTGACAATTTTGCTCCCTTACAATAAAATTGACAATGGGTTTTTATAACCATCGTACAATAACTTAAAATTTTACGAAGAGTTGTATTGTGTGATAACTTCGCGCATTATATGAATTATTTTCTTTTCACTGCTATTAAGACCTATTGAACATGTACGGTAACATTTTCCACTTACATCAGGCGCCATGTAAAATTTTCAGTTAATATGTACCATAAAGATGTGATTGTATATCAAAGTTAAATTTTAGAAATCATTCCTCAATTTTTATTGTTGGGGACCAAAACTTCCAAAAAAAAAAAGTTCCGCGAGTTAGATATCAAAAGTTCCTGACCTTTCAATTTGGCTAATTGCTTGCTGAACTTTGATTTTTTTGACAGTCTTGATCTCTAATACTATAATTGGCAAAAATCAAGTCTCAATCGCAAAGTAACTCAAATTTTTTCAGCAGATAGTTACATTAAATGCAAAATTTTTTGGTTTTAAAGGATTTCTAATAACAGGGACCAAAATATTTTTCCTTTATAATCTAACTATGTCTATACAAATTTAAGTTACTATGCGATCAAGACACAATTGTCTCTAAGAAATTTTAGAACTACTTCGTCAATATCAACTTGGGACAAAGTTTAGAACTCTTAAAAAAATAAAAATAAAAGTTCATATAGTAATTTGTTAAAATTAAAAGCCCGTACCTGTAACCTGACTTATACTAAATGTGGAAGCTAGAAAAAGGTACAAAACCAACAATAATTCAATAAATCAACACCGCAAGTAATTGGTGGGCCATGGAGACCTCCACCAGCTTCTTGGTTCTCACGCCGTTTATATATTAACTTTTCCTGTTGTTTTTCACCGCAACAGTGTACCTTTAAAAAAAAGGGAAAAGTACTACCGGTTTGTCCCTTTTGTTATGAAAATACTTAAAATATTTTATGTATTTTTAAAATTATATTTAAAATATCTCAAAGCAATTAAACTTTTTAAAAAATTAAAATTATCTTTCCTAATCTTTTACTAAATACAATTTTAAATATTATTAAACTAAATATTAAATAAAATCAATCTTTAAAAATTATAAACTTTCAATAGAATTGAAGTATTTACTTGATTAAAAACTAATTTGAACATTTTGAATTACCTTTTATCTAATTTTTTTTAGTTGAGTTATATTTAAAATAACATTTAATATAAATTGAGAAGGATAATCGTGAAATTTTCAAAAAAAATAGTTGGTAGTTTGAGCATGATTTTGTGAATATTAATAATAAAAAAATAAAATAAGCAATTAGGCAAAATGTCATGCATCATACACTTTATAATGTGCATATATCTGTATGTAAATATATATATATATAGCAATTTCATAAATAATCCAGCAAGAGTATTAGTCACTGAAAACTTTTCTGTACTTTCTTCATGGAGCTCCAAATCTTCTCAATGCCAATTTTTTTCACTTTCTTTATCTTCATGTTTATGGTGCTGAGAATATTCAAAAGAGAGAAAACCATAAACCAACCTTCGAAACTACCCCCGGGACCCTGGAAGCTGCCCATGGTAGGAAATCTGCACCAACTTGTTAGCTCTTTACCGCATCGTGCATTCAGAGACTTGACGAGGAAACATGGACCCTTCATGTACCTAAGGCTCGGACAAGTTCCGATCATAGTAGTTTCATCACCAGAGTTTGCCAAGGAGGTACTGAAAACACATGATGTTACCTTTGCATATAGGCCCAGCATTATAGCCACAGAGATTCTGGGCTACAATTTCTACCACTCTTGCCTTCGCACCATATGGCGAATATCGGGGACAACTTCGGAAAATTTGCATGCTAGAGCTTTTGAGCATTGCAAGGGTTCAATCTTACAAACCTGTTAGAGCAGAGGAGCTATCCAATCTCATTGAATGGATTGCTTCCCATGTTGGAACTCCTATCAATCTTACCGAAGAATTTACTCGGTTACCTTTAACATCACCTCGCGTTCAGCCTTTGGTAAGAAGATCAAAGACAAAGAGAAGTTCATACAGGTTTTGAAGGAAGCTATAAAGGTGGCAGGAGGCTTTGAAGTTGCAGATTTGTTTCCTTTCATCAAGGTTCTTTGTTTTATTAGCGGTAAAGGGAAACTTGAGAGATTGCGTCAACAGGCCGATAGGATGTTGGAAGGCAAAGATGCAGCAGAAAGTGGCAATCTTGAGAAAGAAGATCTGGTAGATGTTCTTCTAAAATTTCATAACTCCAATGATGCTGGTTTTTCCCTAACAACCAACAATACTAAAGCAGTAATCATGTTAAGTATACTCTTACTGATATATTTTAAGTTCATTTTTCGTATGCCTTTCCGCCAATCTGTGATTGAAATTTAGTGATCAGTAGTTTTCCCAACTTTTTGACCATTTTAATTCTCTCAAATTGCAAACAGACAGTCAAGGAAAATAAACAAAGGGTGGAATCAGAGAAAGTTCATTAGTTTTCCCCAACAGATTGTTGGGGAATTAGACGACTCCTAATTCCAAGGATCGCAAGAACGAACAATTGCAGAAAATAAATAGGAGAAAAGAAGAAAAAAGAGACACCAAATTTTTATACAGGTTCGTCCAAAATTGAGACTACGTCCTGTTTCTGCCGCTTGCAGATTCCACTATGATGAAGGAGATTACAGATTACAAGAGCAGTTTCTCACACACTCACAAACTGTGCTTACCAAAACTCTCTTCTATCTAACACCCAATGGGAATTTTTTCTCTCTCAAGGATGAAGCTCTCAAGAATTATGCCTCTCACAATTCACACACTTTTCACACACACAACCCTAGCCACTTTGTGTCTATTTATAACCAAAGGAGGAGAAAATAGCAACTAATGGGAAACCCTAGTGGTTTCCCGTTTTTGGGACCTTTGAATTCGACTTTGATTCAAAACACATCGCGCAGCAGCGCGTCAGCGCCGCGGCGCTCGAAACGAGCGCTGCGGCGCTCCCCTGCGGCGCCTAGGCGCTCACCACTCGACGCCTCGGCGTTGTCTTCCTGGCGCCTAGGCGCTCTCCACATAGCGCCTAGGCGCTCTTGTCCTGGCGCCTAGGCGCTCTGCACTTGGCGCCTAGGCGCCCTTGCCCCAGCGCCGCGGCGCTCTTCTGCCAGAGCCGCGGCGCTTGCTTTCTGCCTTCGAGGATGCGTTTTTCTCCCTTTTTCTTCCTTTTGCTAGGTTGTAAACTTGATTTGGCTCCACATCTGCAACAATCTCCCACTTGGAGACTAATCAATTCACCATGTCTCCCACTGCAGCGGCAACGACTTCTCACGCCTCTTGGAGAAGTCCAACTGAAGTTGCGCACAACTTCAGTTTCTCAATCGGATCCATCTTGGTGAGCATATCTCTGGATCCTTTTACCACCCACCTTGCCTTATACCGCTTGCTGCCAGCACTTTTATCTTTTGCCCGGTATACCCTCTTGTTGTGCAAGGACTTTTTACCCTGTGGTAACTTTGCCAGTTGCCATGTCCGATCCAACTCGTCCCTCATGGCTAACTCCCACTTGACCGAATCTCCAGCCTCCACGGCTTCATCAAAGCTCTCTGGCTTACCTCTGTCGGTCAACAAGATATAATGCAGAGTTGGGGAGTATCTCTGCGGTGGTCTGATTGTCCTGCTAGACCTCCTGACTGGTGTGGCAGGAGTCCTCTGGTTTTCTTCTGGAGCTATGTTTTCCTGGTCTTCAACCTCTGGATTTTGCACCTCCACTTCAAGCAGATCCTTCAATGGAATCACCTCAGGCTTCTTGTCCTCAGAACCTGAACCCTTGGAGTCCGTGCTGTCTCTGTCCTTGTACAAAACACCTTCATTGAAGATCACATCCTTGCTCCTGATAATCTTCCGACTTTGGTCATCCCAGAGACGATAACCAAACTCAAGTCTGCCATAGCCAACCAGAAAACACTTCTTTGACTTGGCATCTAGTTTACTTCTAGCAGTAGAATCAATATGTGCATAAGAAACACAACCAAACACTCTCAAGTAAGAGAGATCCACCTGTTTATGGCTCTAGACTTCTTCCGGTAGCTTGAACTTCAGCGGTGTGGATGGACTTCTGTTGATCAGATGAGCGGCTGTGTTAATTGCCTCAGCCCAAAACATCTTTGGCAGCCCCGCATGCAACCTCATGCTCCTAGCACGCTCGTTTAAAGTCCTGTTCATCCTCTCAGCTACCCCATTCTGTTGTGGTTTCCCTGGAATGGTCTTCCTCATCTTTATCCCATTCTCAGCACAGTACCGCCTGAAATCTTCACCTAGGTACTCTCCCCCATTGTCAGACTGCAAGCACTTCACCTTCAAATCTGTCTCGTTCTCCACCATGGCTTTCCATCTCTTGAAAGCATTGAACACATCAGATTTGTTTTTCAGAAAGTAAACCCATACCTTCCTGCTTGAGTCATCAATAAACGTCACATAGTAATTTGCGCCACCAAGGGAAGTCACCGGCGCAGGCCCCCACACATCAGTGTGAACAAGCTCCAATTTCCTGGACTTAGGCTCTCTACCCATCTTTGAGAAACTGACTCTCTTCTGTTTACCAAAGATGCAGGCTTCACACAAACTGTGATCAACAGTTTTCAAACCCGGCAGTTTTCCTTTGCAGTGAAGCACCTTCATACCCTTTTCACTCATGTGACCGAGCCTATAATGCCATAGCTCAGTATTGGCAGCAGAATCAGCAACTGCTAGGGTATCTCTGCAACTAGAGTTCATGTAGAGAGTTCCAGCCTTGCGTCCCCGAGCAATAACCATCGCTCCTTTCGTGACTTTCCAACCTCCACAATTGAAGGTTACTTTATGTCCATCATCATCCAGTTGCCCCACCGAAATCAAGTTGCGCATTAACTTAGGAACATGTCTCACCTTATGAATCTTCCATACCGACCCATTAGGCATTTTTAAACTGACATCTCCAATGCCAACTATATCCAAAGGTTCTCCATCAGCGAGATAAACCTTACCATGATTTCCAGCAACGTAGTTCTCTAGGACATGACGGTGTGCTGTGGTGTGGAATGATGCTCCTGAGTCCATCACCCACGAATCAAAAGAACTGTCGACAGACAAGATTAAAGCATCCTGTTGCTCTTCAGTGGCGGCGTGGCTGCGTCATTAGTCTTGTCTTCATTCTTCCTTGGAGCCCTGCAGTTCTTTTTCAAGTGGCCCGTCTTCCCACAGTTCCAACACTCCATGGTCCTTCCATTCCTTGAATTGCTTCTCTCATTCCTCGACTTGCCTCTCCTGCCATTATCCCTGTTGGATTGCCTATCAAGTTTCCTGCCCCTATTATCAACATTAAGGGCCGAGTTCGACGAAGAGGCTTCACCTGAGTCCTTCCTGCGAACTTCTTCCGCCAGAATAGAGTTTCTGACATCAACAAACTTCAATTTGGCATTCCAAGCGAATTTGTAATGGCCACCCTCATGGGTTCCCAACTGTTTGGTAACGAGGCCAAGAGGATTAGAGCATTGATCTCATCATCGAATTTAATCTCTACCGAGACCAATTGGTTTAGGGACGGTGTTGAAACTGTTCAGGTGCTCTACCACCGAGGCACCTTCAGACATCTTTAAATTAAAGAGCTTCTTCATGAGATGTACCTTGTTATTGGCTGAGGGCTTCTCATACATCTCTGACAGAGCCTTCATCATCCCTGCTGTAGTGGTCTCCTTCGCAACGTTGTGGGCAACGTTCTTTGACAAAGTCAAACGGATCACACCGAGTACCTGTCTATCAAGGAGACTCCACTCCTCATCCTTCATGCCTTCGGGCTTATTACCCAAGGGCCAGTGCAGTTTCCTGCTGTATAGGTAGTCCTCTACTTGCATCCTCCAATAGGAAAATCTGAACCTCAAATTTGGTGATGCCGGCTGCCATAACCTTCTTCTCCAGTCATCGTTCTTGATCAAAACCTCCGCTCTGATACCAGTTGTTGGGGAATTAGACGACTCTAATTCCAAGGATCGCAAGAACGAACAATTGCAGAAATAAATAGGAGAAAAGAAGAAAAAAGAGACACCAAATTTTTATACAGGTTCGTCCAAAATTGAGACTACGTCCTGTTTCTGCCGCTTGCAGATTCCACTATGATGAAGGAGATTACAGATTACAAGAGCAGTTTCTCACACACTCACAAACTGTGCTTACCAAAAACTCTCTCTATCTAACACCCAATGGGAATTTTTTCTCTCTCAAGGATGAAGCTCTCAAGAATTATGCCTCTCACAATTCACACACTTTTCACACACACAACCCTAGCCACCTTGTGTCTATTTATAACCAAGGAGGAGAAAATAGCAACTAATGGGAAACCCTAGTGGTTTCCCGTTTTGGGACCTTTGAATTCGACTTTGATTCAAAACACATCGCGCAGCACAGCGCGTCAGCGCCGCGGCGCTCGAAACGAGCGCTGCGGCGCTCCCCTGCGGCGCCTAGGCGCTCTGCTCCTGGCGCCTAGGCGCTCACCACTCGACCGCCTCGGCGTTGTCTTCTTGGCGCCTAGGCACTCTTGTCCTGGCGCCTAGGCGCTCTGCACTTGGCGCCTAGGCGCTCTGCACTTGGCGCCTAAGCGCCCTTGCCCCAGCGCCGCGACGCTCTTCTGCCAGAGCCGCGGCGCTTGCTTTCTGCCTTCGAGGATGCGTTTTTCTCCCTTTTTTCCTTCCTTTTGCTGGGTTGTAAACTTGATTTGGCTCCACATCTGCAACAATGCGCTCTGCACATAGCGCCTAGGCGCCGCAGTGGGAGCGCCGCAGCGCTCGTTTCGAGCGCCGCGGCGCTGACGCGCTGTGCTGCGCGATGTGTTTTGAATCAAAGTCGAATTCAAAGGTCCCAAAAACGGGAAACCACTAGGGTTTCCCATTAATTGCTATTTTCTCCTCCTTTGGTTATAAATAGACACAAGGTGACTAGGGTTGTGTGTGTGAAAAACTGTGTGTGAAAATTGTGAGTGGCATAATTTGTGAGAGACAAAATTCTTGAGAGCTCCATTCTTGAGAGAGAAAAATTCCCACAGGGTGTTAGATAGAAGAGAGTTTTGGTAAGCACAGTTTGTGAGTGTGTGAGAAACTGCTCTTGTAATCTGTAATCTCCTTCATCATAGTGGAATCTGCAAGCGGCAGAAACAGGACGTAGTCTCAATTTTGGACGAACCTGTATAAAAATTTGGTGTCTCTTTTTCTTCTTTTCTCCTATTTATTTTTCTGCAATTGTTCGTTCTTGCGATCTTTGGAATTAGGAGTCGCCTAATTCCCCAACAACTGGTATCAGAGCGGATGTGGAGACATGGTGAATTGATTAGTCTCCAAGTGGGAGATTGTTGCAGATGTGGAGCCAAATCAAGTTTACAACCCAACAAAAGGAAGAAAAAGGGAGAAAAACGCATCCTCGAAGGCAGAAAGCAAGCGCCGCGGCTCTGGCAGAAGAGCGCCGCGGCGCTGGGGCGAGGGCGCCTAGGCGCCAAGTGCAGAGCGCCTAGGCGCCAGGACAAGAGCGCCTAGGCGCTATGTGAGAGCGCCTAGGCGCCAGGAAGACAACGTCGAGGCGTCGAGTGTGTGAGCGCCTAGGCGCCAAGAGCAGAGCGCCTAGGCGCCGCAGGGGGAGCGCCGCAGCGCTCGTTTCGAGCGCCGCGGCGCTAACGCGCTGTGCTGCGCGATGTGTTTTGAATCAAAGTCGAATTCAAAGGTCCCAAAACGGGAAACCACTAGGTTTCCCATTAGGTGCTATTTTCTCCTCCTTTGGTTATAAATAGACACAAGATGGCTAGGGTTGTGAGTGTGAAAGCTGTGTGTGAAAAGTGTGTGAATTGTGAGAGGCATAATTCTTGAGAGCTTCATCCTTGAGAGAGAAAAATTCCCATTGGGTGTTAGATAGAAGAGAGTTTTGGTAAGCACAGTTTGTGAGTGTGTGAGAAACTGCTCTTGTAATCTGTAATCTCCTTCATCATAGTGGAATCTGCAAGCGGCAGAAACAGGACGTAGTCTCAATTTTGGACGAACCTGTATAAAAGTTTGGTGTCTCTTTTTTTCTTCTTTCTCCTATTTATTTTCTGCAATTGTTCGTTCTTGCGATCCTTGGAATTAGGAGTCGCCTAATTCCCCAACAACTGGTATCAGAGCGGAGGTTTTGATCAAGAACGATGACTGGAGAAGAAGGTATGGCAGCCGGCATCACCAAATTTGATGGTTCAGATTTTTCCTATTGGAGGATGCAAGTAGAGGACTACCTATACAGCAGGAAACTGCACTTGCCCTTGGGTAATAAGCCCGAAGGCATGAAGGATGAGGAGTGGAGGTCTCCTTGATAGACAGGTACTCGGTGTGATCCGTTTGACTTTGTCAAAGAACGTTGCCCACAACGTTGCGAAGGAGACCACTACAGCAGGATGATGAAGGCTCTGTCAGAGATGTATGAGAAGCCCTCAGCCAATAACAAGGTACATCTCATGAAGAAGCTCTTTAATTTAAAGATGCCTGAAGGTGCCTCGGTGGTAGAGCACCTGAACAGTTTCAACACCGTCCTAAACCAATTGGTCTCGGTAGAGATTAAATTCGATGATGAGATCAATGCTCTAATCCTCTGGCCTCGTTACCAAACAGTTGGGAACCCATGAGGGTGGCCATTACAATTCGCTTGGGAATGCCAAATTAAAGTTTGTTGATGTCAGAAATTCTATTCTGGCGGAAGAAGTCGCAGGAAGGACTCAGGTGAAGCCTCTTCGTCGAACTCGGCCCTTAATGTTGATAATAAGGGCAGGAAACTTGATAGGCAATCCAACAAGGGATAATGGCAGGAGAGGCAAGTCGAGGAATGGGAGAAGCAATTCAAGGAATGGAAGGACCATGGAGTGTTGGAACTGTGGGAAGACGGGCCACTTGAAAAAGAACTGCAGGGCTCCAAGGAAGAATGAAGACAAGACTAATGACGCAGCCAACGCCGCCACTGAAGAGCAACAGGATGCTTTAATCTTGTCTGTCGACAGTTCTTTTGATTCGTGGGTGATGGATTCAGGAGCATCATTCCACCCACAGCACACCGTCATGTCCTGGAGAACTACGTTGTTGGAAATCATGGTAAGGTTTATCTCGCTGATGGAGAACCTTTGGATATAGTTGGCATTGGAGATGTCAGTTTAAAAATGCCTAATGGGTCGGTATGGAAGCTTCATAAGGTGAGACATGTTCCTAAACTAATGCGCAACTTGATTTCGGTGGGGCAACTGGATGATGAAGGACATAAAGTGACCTTCAATTGTGGAGGTTGGAAAGTCACGAAAGGAGCGATGGTTATTGCTCGGGGACGCAAGGCTGAACTCTCTACATTGAACTCTAGTTGCAGAGATACCCTAGCAGTTGCTGATTCTGCTGCCAATATTGAGCTATGGCATTATAGGCTCGGTCACATGAGTGAGAAGGGTATGAAGGTGCTTCACTGCAAAGGAAAAACTGCCGGGTTTGAAAACTGTTGATCACAGTTTGTGTGAAGCCTGCATCTTTGGTAAACAAAAGAGAGTCAGTTTCTCAAAGATGGGTAGAGAGCCTAAGTCTAGGAGATTGGAGCTAGTTCACACAGATGTGTGGGGGCCTGCGCCGGTGACTTCCCTTGGCGGCGCAAAATACTATGTGACGTTCATAGATGACTCAAGCAGGAAGGTATGGGTTTACTTTCTGAAAAACAAATCTGATGTGTTCGATGCTTCAAGAGATGGAAAGCCATGGTGGAGAACGAGACAGATTTGAAGGTGAAGTGCTTGCAGTCTGACAATGGAGGAGAGTACCTAGGTGAAGATTTCAGGCGGTACTGTGCTGAGAATGGGATAAGATGAGGAAGACCATTCCAGGGAAACCACAACAGAATGGGGTAGCTGAGAGGATGAACAGGACTTTAAACGAGCGTGCTAGGAGCATGAGGTTGCATGCAGGGCTGCCAAAGATGTTTGGGCTGAGGCAATTAACACAGCCGCTCATCTGATAAACAGAAGTCCATCCACACCGCTGAAGTTCAAGCTACCGGAAGAAGTCTGGAGCCATAAAAGGTGGATCTCTCTTACTTGAGAGTGTTTGGTTGTGTTTTCTTATGCACATATTGATTCTGCTGCTAGAAGTAAACTGGATGCCAAGTCAAAGAAGTGCTTTCTGGTTGGCTATGGCGGACTGAGTTTGGTTATCGTCTCTGGGATGACCAAAGCCGGAAGATTATCAGGAGCAAGGATGTGATCTTCAACGAAGGTGTTCTGTACAAGGACAGAGACAGCACGGACTCCAGGGGTTCAGGTTCTGAAGATAAGAAGCCTGAGGTGATTCCATTGAAGGATCTGCCTGAAGTGGAGGTGCAAAATCCAGAGGTTGAAGACCAGGAAAACATAGCTCCATAAGAAAACCAGAGGACTCCTGCCACACCAGTCAGGAGGTCTAGCAGGACAATCAGACCACCGTAGAGATACTCCCCAACTCTGCATTACATTTTGTTGACCGACAAAAGGAAAGCCAGAGAGCTTTGATGAAGCCGTGGAGGCTGGAGATTCGGTCAAGTGGGAGTTAGCCATGAGGGACGAGTTGGATCGGACATGGCAACTGGCAAAGTTACCACAGGGTAAAAAGTCCTTGCACAATAAGTGGGTATACCGGAGTAAAGATAAAAGTGCTGGCAGCAAACGGTATAAGGCAAGGTGGGTGGTAAAAGGATCCAGAGATATGCTCACCAAGATGGATCCGATTGAGAAACTGAAGTTGTGCGCAACTTCAGTTGGACTTCTCCAGAGGTGTGAGAAGTCGTTGCCGCTGCAGTGGGAGACATGGTGAATTGATTAGTCTCCAAGTGGGAGATTGGTTGCAGATGTGGAGCCAAATCAAGTTTACAACCCAACAAAAGGAAGAAAAAGGGAGAAAAACGCATCCCGAAGGCAGAAAGCAAGCGCCGCGGCTCTGGCAGAAGAGCGCCGCGGCGCTGGGGCGAGGGCGCCTAGGCGCCAAGTGCAGAGCGCCTAGGCGCCAGGACAAGAGCGCCTAGGCGCTATGTGGAGAGCGCCTAGGCGCCAGGAAGACAACGCCGAGGCGTCGAGTGGTGAGCGCCTAGGCGCCAGGAGCAGAGCGCCTAGGCGCCGCAGGGGAGCGCCGCAGCACTCGTTTCGAGCGCCGCGGCGCTAACGCGCTGTGCTGCGCGATGTGTTTTGAATCAAAGTCGAATTCAAAGGTCCCAAAAACGGGAAACCACTAGGTTTCCCATTAGGTGCTATTTTCTCCTCCTTTGGTTATAAATAGACACAAGATGGCTAGGGTTGTGAGTGTGAAAGCTGTGTGGAAAAGTGTGTGAATTGTGAGAGGCATAATTCTTGAGAGCTTCATCCTTGAGAGAGAAAAATTCCCATTGGGTGTTAGATAGAAGAGAGTTTTGGTAAGCACAGTTTGTGAGTGTGTGAGAAACTGCTCTTGTAATCTGTAATCTCCTTCATCATAGTGGAATCTGCAAGCGGCAGAAACAGGACGTAGTCTCAATTTGGACGAACCTGTATAAAAGTTTGGTGTCTCTTTTTTCTTCTTTCTCCTATTTATTTTCTGCAATTGTTCGTCTTGCGATCCTTGGAATTAGGAGTCGCCTAATTCCCCAACCATTTTAAGTCTACGAAATTAACAAGGAGCAGTACCCGAGTAGAAGAAATTGAGTATACGTAAAGTTTACTCTTTTTCTAAGAAAAATGCCTCTTTTCTTTGCAGATCCATATGCACATGTTCAATTACTTAATAGAAGTAAAAGATTTATTTGAGGACATCTTTGGTGCTGGTAGTGAAACATCATCCACAACTGTAGATTGAGCAATGGTAGAAATGATAAAGAATCCAAGATGATGAAAAAGGCGCAGGAAGAGGTGAGACAAGTCTTTAGTAGAAAAGGGTCAGTCGATGAAACAGCCACAAGTAAGATGACATATTTGAAATGTATTGTCAAGGAGATACTAAGATTACATAATCCTGCTCCTTTGCTAGTTCCAAGAGAATGTGGAGAGAAGTGCGAGATTAATGGCTATACGATACCGGTGAAAACCAGAGTCATAGTTAATGCATGGGCAATGGAAGAGATCCTAAATATTGGACCGAACCAGAGAGTTTTACACTAGAGAGGTTTCTTGGTAGCTGTATTGACTACAAAGGAACAATTTCAGTTTATCCCTTTGGTGCCGGAAGGAGAATATGCCCGGGCATGTGTTTGGTGTGATCAATGTCGAGCTTCCTCTTGCATTGTTGTTGTGCCATTTCGACTGGAACCTTCCCGATGGCCTGAAGCCTGAAGCCTCGACATGACTGAGGCCTTTGGTGCAACTGTCAGAAGAAAAGATGATTTGCACTTGGTTCCAATTGCTTATCATCCTTCACCTAGTGAAAAAAGCACAAGGGAAAATTGATTAATTATGGAAACTTACTTGAGAGCCTTGTAGCTCTTTGTTTACATTGTCAAATGTTATTAAGAGAATAGAACATTGTGTCACAACAGAATGAGCAAGGCTTGGAACGAATTTATGTATATTTACAAAAGAGTTCCCTCAACTTAAATAACTCAGAGAATAACAATTGTTCTTGATAGTGACATGGTTTTGCTCCTAAGTCATGGTCAGTATGGCAATTGTATAATTGTGTTTTGTACACTTAAGACACTTCAATTTAGAAAATTTTCACTCTTGCACTTGATCCTCAATATTATTACTTTTCTTGTTTGATGTATGGTTTGTAGAGGAACATGATTTTCCAGAAGATTAATAGAGAATAATCTTCATCTTTTGTTGAGATCAAATTCTAGCGTCGCTGAAGCTAAACTGTAAATTGGACTTTTTATCATTTGGGAAGTCTAGTTATTTATCTATACCATTTGATGTAAATTTTTGGCATTTTTTTTTTAGTCTATTTGAATTCCCACTCTATAGAGGTGGCATATATCCCTCTAATTCAGTCCTTGTAGGTGAACCATAAAAAGTAGTAACCTAAAATTAGGCTTATTTTTTTTTGGGAGAAATTTTGAAACTTTTGTAGTATTTACAGGTTTTAAAAAATATTTATAGTAAATATTATATTTACGATATAAATAACTTTTTTTACTATGAACATAAGAAATATTTACATTGTAAGACGGGATAAATATCATAAATCTATTTATTGTGAATAAAAACTATTTACACTATAAATAAAGGGATAAATAAATCATTTACTATAAATAATTTTTAAACTTACTATTTACTACAATTAGTTTTGAAAAAAAATTACATTTTCTATAATTTCTGGGTTTTTTAACAAAAGTATATATTTAAATTTCAATTTTCATAAGTGTGTTCCTCTCCGTCATCCATCACAAAATGCTCCAACGTATTGGGCTTATTGCTGGAAACCCCAACTCATATGACATGTCAAAAGTCCATTTTTGTTGTGCATACGCTTGAGGAAAGTGTCCTAAAAAAACAAAATTGGAAGAAAAGTATGGGTCTTTTGCATTCTCAACCCATTGGTAGGGCAATGTTTCTTATCGTTTAGGGCAAAATCACTCTTTTTAGCCGATCTGATGGCTTAGTGACAGATTCTTACCATATTTTGTTGGAGATTTCTGTGTGAGGTCTTAAAAAAGCCAGGTACCAGTAAGTATCCATTTCGACTGTGAGATTTACAATATATATATATATATATATACCACATATAACAATTTAAAAATATATATTACAAGAAAGAATAGCCATCGAAAAAAATGTCCTATTTATTTAATCATCTTATTTCCTTATTTTCTTGTTATTTGAGATTGTGGATAGATTCTTCTTTCTTATTCTCTGGCGAAGAAGAAGAACCTAATTATTAAACATAGAATGTCGTTAACAAAGGCGAGATTCTTGTCGAGAATATAATTTAACTACTAGCTAATTGGCTGATCAGCCCTATATATATATGCATATTGCTTCTTATCCTTTGAAACTATGCTATGATTTTTTTTCCTCCAAACAGGGGTTGTTTTTGGGGTTTGTTTGGTTACTCTGAGCGCGGTATATAATTATAGTAAATAGCAGGTTTTGAAAATATTTATAATAAATAACAGTAAATTAAAAATTTACATGGTAAATTATTTTTTACTTATAATAAATAGGTTTGTTGCCTAATAAATTTTCTATTTACGAGAAATTTTGGTTCAAATATTTTTTTTTGGGAACAAATTACGGTAAAAAATGAATTGTGATTTAAACTTATGAACTAATATACCAGAATTCCATGATAAATTTTATGGACCAAAGTCTTTAATTTGGCACCTTATAAAGATTGACACTTCTCATCGTGGAGCCTTTAGTTCTGCATACCCCAACTGTCCCTCATGCGGGGTTGGACGCTTGCTAGTCTCTCTGTATGATCATTGGGTGTTGGTGGAGGAATTTATGATCTCATTTAAATTAGAGCAATTTATATGTGGGTAATATATGTATAAATTGTTGATACATATATATTTGGATGTGTTATATACGGATGTGATTCTAATAATTAATTTCGTTTTAAGCATATCTTGGCATCTTTTTACCTTTTGCAATTAAATTAATAAAATATTTAAAACCAAGTTTCAATATTACAGAATAAAATTCATGTAAAAAAATATAAAGCTCTCATATATTATAATATTTAAGTTTTAATTTCGACTTTCAAATATTCTTAGAATAATGAACTTCAATGCAAAACAAAAAAAAAAAGTACATAAAAAAACACATAGGCTGAGAAATTGTCAACTACATAGGCTGAGAATTTGTCAACTAAACTGAACACACAATTGGTTCAAAGGCTAGATCGGTATTTTAACTTTTATATGAGAAAATATTTTAGGCTATTTAAAAAAATGATTGGAAGTAATAATTTAGTTCAAGAACTATAGCATATAAAAACTTATATTATAATTTTTTTAATGTAACATATAAAAATTTTATATATTTATAATTATAAATTATAGTTAAAACTACTCTCCCAGCGATGAATTGTAAGGAAAAAGTGTAAGGTTTAAATTTTGGTTTGAAATTGTAAACCAAACGAGCGCACGTGTCGGTTCCTTTCTCCGAAACAAAATGAGTGGTTGATAAATCAAGCAAAGCAAACATTAATAGTCAAAAGAATTGACACAAGAGGCACCACCAGACATTTGGTCAAAACACATGTGCATGTGGAAAGAAATAGTACATTTGTTACAGTGAAGATTTTTAAATTGTTAATTCAAACTCAAAACACTATAATAATACAAATTCAATGAGAAAAACTATTATCGTAAAATCTGTTTAAGATAGAATTTTCCGCTTCAAATGAGTAAACGGAACATAAATTCTACAAGACAATATGGAAGTAAAAATCCTGCTTGTAGGATATATTTTTGAATAGCTAGCTAGCTCAAATTTATTAATTTTTATCTTTTTTTAATCTAAATAATTTTAATATAATCTAACGATTCAAAACTACGTTCAACAATATGGTATTTTCATATCCTATTGGCACAAAATTCTCCGTAGAATAAAGGGGATTGTTCATATGTGTGCTAAAGATGCATTTATTTACCACTAGTGTTTGAAGGGGTGCGAATAATTGCACAACTTGCGCCATATATTTGTAACACCCGCCTATTTTATGTAACGGACCACGTTAAGTTAGTAACACTATTAAGGAATGTATTTAATAAATAACGTTATATGATATGATGTGTGATGTGCATGTTACTAACTTTTTATGTCAAGATTTGTGACAGGTGACGACCGCAAGGAATCGTTGTGCTCTAGTGTTCATGAGAAATTATAAATATATGATTATTTAATTTATGATGCAATGATGTGTGAATGTTTTATGTTATGGCATTTAATGACAGATCGGCAGGCCGAAGAAGGAAATCGGCAGGCCGAAGAGGGAAAATCGGCAGGCCGAAGAGGGAAAATCGGCAGGCCGAACAAAGTTGACAACAGTCAGCAGAAATCTCTCCAGAGTTATGACTGAGTTAATTACGTTAATTGGTGTGAATTAATGTGATTAATTGGCATAATAATGAATGTTTTTATCAGTTAAGGAAATTAAAGGATTAGATTTGTATTATATTAGAGGTTTCCTATTTTTAGAAGGTGAGTTAAGGTAAGATTGATGATGTTTGACCTTCCTTTTCTATTCTTCTCCTTTTTCCACGCCAATCACCTTCTTCATAGTCAGAATATTTCTGACTTAATGAAGAGTAATGACTCTTTATTATATACATTACGTTAAAAATTTTTATTACGCTCTTTCCTCAAATAATTTGTCTCGATTCTGAGACGTTCCTTCATTATTCTCTTCCTCCTCTCACGCCCCAAGTCACGCCCCTACAGTCAGAATTTTTCTGACTTAATGAAGGGAAATGAATTCCCATCAATGGTTTTTATTGCGTTAAAATTTTAACGTTTCCTTTTTCATTATTTTCTCTCCTTCACACGTTTTGTTTCTCAAAAATTCTGAGACATTCTTTCACTTCTCTTCCTCTTCCCTTCCTCACAAAATTTCTTTTTCTCTTCCACGAAAATTTTCTGATTAAAAAAAAAAGAGAGAGAAGTCTTGTTTCGTTGATCGAATTCAAGAATTTCGAGAAGAAACTTCAAGGTATGAATTCAGTTTTTTGGTAAATGTAAAAAGATGTTCTCCTCTTCAAATTTTGTCTACAATGTCTTCTTTAGGTATTGTATTTTGTTATGTGTGATGTCTCCTCACGTTTTATGTCATTTTAATGTTTTATGAAAAATGAATATTTCTGTCTTCTACCCCTCACAGTAAAATGATACTGTTTAATTTTGAAGGTATGAAAAATGTAATGATTATTCTATAGGTAAAGAATGATGTTTTCGTGAAAAGTTGTTAATTATGCTTATGTATGAGTATGTAAGATGAATGTATTTTTATGATTATGAAATGTTTTAATAACGTTATTTTTTTTGGATTGTTTGATCATAAAATGTTATGTATGTTTAAAGATTTTATGATAATAAAAATAAAATATGAGATGAGTGTATGGATATTTTATGATAAGTATTGATTTTTTTATTGCACCTTAAAATGGATATATGGCATGGACACTTAAGGAAGCAAGCACAACGAGACCACGGTGTCGTCACCAAGTGCAATATTAAGGTTAAGTAAGCTATCGATCAAGTAAGTACATTCTCACCTGCAACATGACACGTTTTACAAGGATTTAATGATATGTTTACAAGGATTTTCATGATGATTTTTCTTAAAGGATTTCTTATAAAAGTTTTTTCATGATTCAAAGTTACGCATGTATGATGACTATGGTATGTTTCAAAGTATGAACATTATGTATTTATGTATCACCTAATAAGTGTTGCACACCCAATGTTATGAAATGATATATTATGATGTCATGTATGGTTAGGGATTAGCTACCCTTCTCCTCTCATGACGACGCGCCAATGATGATGTTTATGGTGCAACACTTGGGCCCTTAAGAATAATAATAAAAAAAATATATAGATATATAAATTTTAAAATGGTCAATATATGAAAGATATGTTTCCATGAAATTGTGCTTAAGGCACTTTTATGATGATGATGATGATGATGATGTTTATGAATGTTTTAAATTGTGAGAATTTTATGTACTTACTAAGCATTAGCTTATTCATGTTTTATATGTCATGTTGCAGATAAGGGTAAGAGAGTCTTGGAATAGGTGGAGGACATGGAACGGCGTGTGAGCAACATGAACGATGAATTGTAACCGGAAGCACGCCAAGAAGAAATGAATTTATGATTCAATAAAATCATATATTTTGAACATATTTTATGTTGGGTTTTTAAGAACACTTATATTATGGTTTTATAAGTTATTTTATCATTTTTTTTATGAATATGAACTTTCGCTATATTTTACGTAAAGTTAGAACGTTTTAAATTTTTTACCAAAGTAGATTTGGTCTCGGACGGCCTGCCGAACTCCGTGTCCGGCCTGCCGAAGACCAGAAGATCGGCCCGACCGATCCATTTCTTTCGGCCTGCCGAACCTGGATGAATTTTTGGTCCGAATTACAAAGCTTCTGCCGGCCTGCCGGTGGAAGACGCTCCGGCTTGCCGATGTAGTTCGGCTTGCCGAAGTCCCAAGTTCGGCCTGCCGAACTGTGGGAATAAGAGGAATTCAAAGATATGTTGATCAAAGTGATTTAATGTGAGATTTTAATAAATCTTGATTTTACTATTTGATTATCAATTATTATTAAATAAGTTCTTGAATAAATTAAGTATAAACGAATAAATTATGTTATGAAATAACATTAAACTATGTCTTTCGAAACAATGTAAGTTTTAAAAAAAAATTTATGTGAATGGATCCTGGTAATGTAAGTTTAAGTACTTTTAAAATCTATAGTACGATTGAGTTGATATTATCTATGTGTTTAATTATTTAAGCATGTATGAATATAAGTATGTAACGATATCTGTGACGTCCGAATAAAGGGGCGTTACAGGCTTTGGTATCAGAGCGAATCTTTCGATTACAATTCATATCGCCACACGTCAATCCAAGTCCTCCAAGTAAGTTTGTTAGATGTACTGATGCAAGTATGATAATAAAATTAAGGTTTGAATGTTTAATGATTAAAAGACATAGTAATGAAAACCTGTCTCATAAATAGAAGATGAATTTTAAGTCCTTATTATTTTAGGAAATTTACGATGGACGGCTATAGAAGAATGCAGACCCGCACCCAGTCTAACGAGAGACTTATGACAATGATCGCTGAACTTCAAAGGCAGTTGGAGGATCAACGACGGGAAATAGCTGCATTAAGGGCCAATAGCCAGAATGGTGAACAACCAGGCAATGATGTGCCTCCTCCTCCTCCGCAGCCACAAGTACAAGTAAATGAAGTCCCAGCTCCTGCTGCTGAACCAAGAGCAGCCTATCAAGAACCTCTTTTGGTCAGATGGAAGAGAGTTAAGCCAGCTGACTTTGAGGGTTCTAAGGACCCGCTAGTCGCTCAAGGATGGTTAAAGACAATTGAGGCTACCTTACGACTCATGGATTTCACGGATAATGAAAAGGTCCTCTGTGCCTCGTACTGCCTTACTATGGAGGCCAGGATATGGTGGGATGGCATCGAACAGAGCAGAAGTGTTGAAGAAATGTCATGGGCTGACTTTGTTCACGAGTTCAACATGAAGTTCTTCCACATGAATGTTACGAGGAAACATTATGAGGAGTTCGAAAGCTTACGTCAGGGGGATATGACAGTCACTGATGTGGTGACAAAGTTTGATCAACTTGCTCGTCTGTGTCCAGGGATGGTTATGAATGAAGATGAAAGGGTCAGAAGGTTGATAAGAGCCCTTAGACCAGACATTGCTGCAATTGTTGATGGGGCAAGTCCGCCAAGGACCCAAGAGCAGGTTGTTATGAGGGCCCAACGTGCTGAGTTCCATTTGTCAAAGTTAAGAAGGAATCAGCCTCAGCCCAACCAGCAAGCCAACAATGCTAATAGCCAGAACCGTCCTTCCCACAGGAACAACAACAACAGCAACAACAACAGTCAAAACTGGAGAAACAATAAGAGGAAGGGCAATCCTCAACAACAGCAGGGCCAAGACAACAAAAGGCACAATGATGGTCAGCGCAACAACAATGACAGGCGATTCCAACCATGTGCCAAATGTGGAAAGAAGCATCCGGGGGAATGTCGGCTGGGAACGAACCAATGTTTCATATGTGGGCGTGAAGATCATTTCGTAAAGAATTGCCCCAAATTGATAAATGCCAATGCCCCACAGAGACCTACTCCTCAGGCCCAGCTGCATCAGATGCAAGCCTCCCTTGATGGGCCACTAATCAGCCAAGGGAGACTTGAAGCCCCACCAACGAATGCCCGAATCTATACCATGACAAAGGAACAAGTGGCTGCAGAAACCTCCAACGTGGTCACAGGTCAGATAACAAGCTTATGTAATGATGTTTATGTTCTTTTTGATACGGGTGCCACGCATTCTTTTGTGTCTATGTCACATGCTAGGAAGTTAGGGGTTCGTTTAGAGCCAATGAGACAGGGATTCACTACGACACTACCCTCCGGGGAAGTGATATTATCCACGCATTGTTTGCGTGCAGTACCCCTATGGATTTCTGATAGGGAACTTTTTGTCGACCTCATTGTGATCGATATGCATGACTATGACATGATTCTTGGGATGGATTTCCTAAGCAAGTATAATGCCGCGATCGAATGCCGGAAACGAAAGGTGATCTTCCATCCTGAAGGTAATCAGAAATTTGTTTATGTTGGCGAGACCAGGAAGAAACCCCACATGTTTTTTTATCGGCAATGAAAGCAAGGAAGCTGCTAGCAAGTGGCTGTATGGGCTATCTGGCAAATGTTGTAGACAAAAGCCAAGAAGGAAAGATAAGAATTAAAGATGTGCATGTTGTTCATAAATATGAAGATGTGTTTCCTGATGATCTAAAGAGTCTACCGCCAGAAAGAGAAGTTGAATTCGAGATTGAGCTCGCTCCAGGCACCGAACCAATCTCTAAAGCTCCTTACAGAATGGCCCCGGCAGAATTAAAGGAGCTTCACACGCAATTAAAGGAGCTGCTTGACAAAGGATTTATCAGGCCAAGTCACTCACCGTGGGGTGCACCAGTCTTATTTGTGAAAAAGAAGGATGGCACTATGAGACTCTGCATCGACTACAGAGAACTGAACAAGGTGACAATCAAGAACAAGTATCCGTTGCCTCGAATAGATGATTTGTTTGATCAGCTCAAGGGTGCATCGGTGTTCTCAAAAATTGATCTACGATCAGGATATCACCAGTTGAAGATTAAAGAAGGAGATATCCCCAAGACTGCGTTCAGGTCGAGGTATGGTCACCATGAATTTGTGGTTATGCCTTTCGGTTTGACGAATGCACCTGCTGCCTTTATGGATCTAATGAACAGGGTATTCAAGGATTTTCTCGATAAATTTGTTGTTGTATTTATCGACGATATTCTTGTCTACTCGAAGAGTCAGGAAGAGCATGAGGAGCACTTAAGGATCGTGCTGGAGACCTTGAGAAGACACCAGCTTTATGCTAAGTTCTCTAAATGCGAGTTTTGGCTTGATAAAGTGTCATTCCTAGGGCATGTCATTTCAAAGGATGGGATAATGGTAGACCCTACTAAAGTAGAAGCTGTACTCAATTGGAAGCAACCGATGAATGCAAGTGAAATAAGGAGCTTCTTGGGTCTAGCAGGTTACTATCGGAGATTTGTAGAAGATTTCTCCAAGATAGCAGCTCCACTCACGAACCTAACTCGCAAAGGAAGGAAGTATGAATGGACGGATGCATGTGAAAAGAGTTTTCAAGAGTTGAAGAAAAGATTAACGACGGCTCCAGTGTTGGCAATTCCTGAGGGAAATGATGGGTTCGTAATCTATAGTGATGCATCCAAGATGGGCCTAGGAGCTGTATTGATGCAAAATGAAAAGGTGATTGCTTATGCTTCAAGGCAACTAAAGGATTATGAAAAGAACTATCCTACTCATGACCTAGAGTTAGCAGCAGTCGTCTTTGCATTAAAGATATGGAGACACTATTTATATGGGGTCCAATGCAAGATATTCACTGATCATCAAAGTCTGAAGTATTTCTTCACGCAAAAAAGACCTGAACATGAGACAACGAAGATGGCTAGAGTTGGTGAAGGATTATGACTGTGAAATTCTTTATCATCCTGGTAAAGCAAACCGAGTAGCTGATGCTTTAAGTAGAAAGTCAGTTGCCACATTGATGTCTATGCCAGCAATGTCTCCACCTTTAAGGAAGGAAATTTTAGTCTTCGGTTTATAACTTATAGCAGGCCAGCTATCAGCACTCTCTCTTGCTCCGACAATGTATGATGAAATTCGGAGTAAGCAAGATGACGACGTGAGCCTTGTAAGGATTAAGCATGAAATAAAAGAGGGAAAATGTCAAGAGTTTCGTACTGCTGATGATGAAACTCTGTACCTTAAGGATCGTTTATGTGTTCCCAATGTTGATAATTTAAGGGAGAGGATCTTGGCAGAAATTCATGACACTCCTTACTCTATTCATCCAGGTGCAACGAAGATGTATAATGATCTAAAGGGTAATTTTTGGTGGTTTGGAATGAAACGTGATGTTGCAAAGTATGTGAAGAAATGTATGACATGTCAGCAAGTAAAAGCTGAACACCAGAAACCTGGTGGTGAACTACAGTCTATTCAAATACCGGAATGGAAGTGGGAGGAAATAGCAATGGATTTCATTACCGGCTTACCCAGAACTACGAACGGCTATGATGCAATTTGGGTAATTGTGGATCGGCTGACGAAGACGGCGCATTTCATTCCTATCAAGATCACTTATTCCATGGAACGATTAGCGGAACTCTATGTTAAGGAGATTGTACGACTACATGGGATTCCCAAGTCAATTATCTCAGATCGTGATGGTAGGTTCACATCTAAATTTTGGAAAAGTGTCCAGAATGCAATGGGAACCAGGCTTCATTTCAGTACAGCTTTTCATCCTCAGACTGACGGCCAAACAGAGAGGACGAACTTGATTTTAGAAGATATGCTACGGGCATGTTCTCTCGATTTTAAGACCAGCTGGTGTAAAATGTTACCATTAGCAGAGTTTGCTTACAACAACAGCTTTCAGGCGACAATTGGAATGGCACCATATGAAGCATTGTATGGACGGAAATGCAGGTCACCTATATGTTGGCACGAAGCTGGTGAAAGAAGTTGATGGAAAGTGTTGATGCTGAAAGAACCGAAGTTGTAAATGAAACTTCTGAGATGATAAAGTTGATAAGAAGAAGAATAGAGACTGCTCAAAGCCGTCAAAAGAGTTATGCTGATAAAAGAAGAAGACCTTTAGAGTTCGCTGTAGGCGAATATGTGTTCTTAAAAGTTGCACCAATGAAAGGGGTTATGAGGTTTGGGAAGAAAAGCAAGTTAAGCCCAAGATTCATCGGTCCTTATGAAATTGTTAAACAAATAGGCAAAGTAGCTTATCAGCTGAAGTTGCCATCTGAAATGTCCGCAATACACAATGTATTTCATGTCTCCATGCTAAAGAAGTATGTTCCGGACCCTACGCATGTGATTGAGCCACAAGTGATCGAGATACGAGAAGACCTAAGTTACGAAGAAAAGCCAATGAAGATACTCGATCGAAAAACTAGGACTTTGAGGAATAAAGAAATTCCATTGGTCAAGGTGTTATGGCGAAATCAGCAAGTTGAAGAAGCTACATGGGAACGTGAAGATGACATGAAAGTTTTGTATCCACATTTGTTCTAAGTTTCGAGGACGAAACTTTTATAAGGTGAGGAGAATTGTAACACCCGCCTATTTTATGTAACGGACCACGTTAAGTTAGTAACACTATTAAGGAATGTATTTAATAAATAACGTTATATGATATGATGTGTGATGTGCATGTTACTAACTTTTTATGTCAAGATTTGTGACAGGTGACGACCGCAAGGAATCGTTGTGCTCTAGTGTTCATGAGAAATTATAAATATATGATTATTTAATTTATGATGCAATGATGTGTGAATGTTTTATGTTATGGCATTTAATGACAGATCGGCAGGCCGAAGAAGGAAAATCGGCAGGCCGAAGAGGGAAAATCGGCAGGCCGAAGAGGGAAAATCGGCAGGCCGAACAAAGTTGACAACAGTCAGCAGAAATCTCTCCAGAGTTATGACTGAGTTAATTACGTTAATTGGGTGAATTAATGTGATTAATTGGCATAATAATGGAATGTTTTTATCAGTTAAGGAAATTAAAGGATTAGATTTGTATTATATTAAGAGGTTTCCTATTTTTAGAAGGTGAGTTAAGGTAAGATTGATGATGTTTGACCTTCCTTTTCTATTCTTCTCCTTTTTCCACGCCAATCACCTTCTTCATAGTCAGAATATTTCTGACTTAATGAAGAGTAATGACTCTTTATTATATACATTACGTTAAAAATTTTTATTACGCTCTTTCCTCAAATAATTTGTCTCGATTCTGAGACGTTCCTTCATTATTCTCTTCCTCCTCTCACGCCCCAAGTCACGCCCCTACAGTCAGAATTTTTCTGACTTAATGAAGGGAAATGAATTCCCATCAATGGTTTTTATTGCGTTAAAATTTTAACGTTTCCTTTTTCATTATTTTCTCTCCTTCACACGTTTTGTTTCTCAAAAATTTCTGAGACATTCTTTCACTTCTCTTCCTCTTCCCTTCCTCACAAAATTTCTTTTTCTCTTCCACGAAAATTTTCTGATTAAAAAAAAAGAGAGAGAAGTCTTGTTTCGTTGATCGAATTCAAGAATTTCGAGAAGAAACTTCAAGGTATGAATTCAGTTTTTTGGTAAATGTAAAAAGATGTTCTCCTCTTCAAATTTTGTCTACAATGTCTTCTTTAGGTATTGTATTTTGTTATGTGTGATGTCTCCTCACGTTTTATGTCATTTTAATGTTTTATGAAAAATGAATATTTCTGTCTTCTACCCCTCACAGTAAAATGATACTGTTTAATTTTGAAGGTATGAAAAATGTAATGATTATTCTATAGGTAAAGAATGATGTTTTCGTGAAAAGTTGTTAATTATGCTTATGTATGAGTATGTAAGATGAATGTATTTTATGATTATGAAATGTTTTAATAAACGTTATTTTTTTTTGGATTGTTTGATCATAAAATGTTATGTATGTTTAAAAGATTTTATGATAATAAAAATAAAATATGAGATGAGTGTATGGATATTTTATGATAAGTATTGATTTTTTATTGCACCTTAAAATGGATATATGGCATGGACACTTAAGGAAGCAAGCACAACGAGACCGCGGTGTCGTCACCAAGTGCAATATTAAGGTTAAGTAAGCTATCGATCAAGTAAGTACATTCTCACCTGCAACATGACACGTTTTACAAGGATTTAATGATATGTTTACAAGGATTTTCATGATGATTTTTCTTAAAGGATTTCTTATAAAAAGTTTTTCATGATTCAAAGTTACGCATGTATGATGACTATGGTATGTTTCAAAGTATGAACATTATGTATTTATGTATCACCTAATAAGTGTTGCACACCCAATGTTATGAAATGATATATTATGATGTCATGTATGGTTAGGGATTAGCTACCCTTCTCCTCTCATGACGGCGCGCCAATGATGATGTTTATGGTGCAACACTTGGGCCCTTAAGAATAATAATAAAAAAAATATATAGATATATAAATTTTAAAATGGTCAATATTATGAAAGATATGTTTCCATGAAATTGTGCTTAAGGCACTTTTATGATGATGATGATGATGATGATGTTTATGAAATGTTTTAAATTGTGAGAATTTTATGTACTTACTAAGCATTAGCTTATTCATGTTTTATATGTCATGTTGCAGATAAGGGTAAGAGAGTCTTGGAATAGGTGGAGGACATGGAACGGCGTGTGAGCAACATGAACGATGAATTGTAACCGGAAGCACGCCAAGAAGAAATGAATTTATGATTCAATAAAATTATATATTTTGAACATATTTTATGTTGGGTTTTTAAGAACACTTATATTATGGTTTTATAAGTTATTTTATCATTTTTTTTTATGAATATGAACTTTCGCTATATTTTACGTAAAGTTAGAACGTTTTAAATTTTTTACCAAAGTAGATTTGGTCTCGGACGGCCTGCCGAACTCCGTGTCCGGCCTGCCGAAGACCAGAAGATCGGCCGACCGATCCATTTCTTTCGGCCTGCCGAACCTGGATGAATTTTTGGTCCGAATTACAAAGCTTCTGCCGGCCTGCCGGTGGAAGACGCTCCGGCTTGCCGATGTAGTTCGGCTTGCCGAAGTCCCAAGTTCGGCCTGCCGAACTGTGGGAATAAGAGGAATTCAAAGATATGTTGATCAAAGTGATTTAATGTGAGATTTTAATAAATCTTGATTTTACTATTTGATTATCAATTATTATTAAATAAGTTCTTGAATAAATTAAGTATAAACGAATAAATTATGTTATGAAATAACATTAAACTATGTCTTTCGAAACAATGTAAGTTTTAAAAAAAAAAATTTATGTGAATGGATCCTGGTAATGTAAGTTTAAGTACTTTTAAAATCTATAGTACGATTGAGTTGATATTATCTATGTGTTTAATTATTTAAGCATGTATGAATATAAGTATGTAACGATATCTGTGACGTCCGAATAAAGGGGCGTTACAATATTGCTAATCAATGTCCTGGTCTGGGACCACATGCTCCACAGAGTGTCTTTTATTGGTCAGAAATCAATTTCTTTAGTTTGATTCTCAAAGAATATTCCTCTATTATTGGAATTTAAAGTCAAAATAGGGAAGGAAAAAATGGATACATTAAACAACCCCTAGGAGATGTAATAATGATCAGTGTACACCGGAAAAATTGGTGTTTGTCATGTTCACGATCAACATCACGAAAAATTGGTATTTTCGTCGAACACAACAAAACTATCCATGTTATGCGGGTCAAATATGGCATAAGCACATTGGCCCCCACCAGCTTCTTATGAAAAATGCTTGGGGAATCGTAGGTGATACGCATCAAAACTAATAGAAAATTTATGGGTTTATGTTGCTGGCCTACATTAGTTCGTAGTATTTAACATCATTGATGTCTTGTAATATTATTCATTTTTTACGAGTATTATAAGTGTCAGCCTAAAATATAGACTAAATTTAAACCAATCACCCATTTAATTTATTTATTTTGTGTTATTTTCTAGTCGCTTCATTTAGGAAATGCCGACGGTAAATACAACACACCATTAATTAAATCCGACTACTTACCATAATGGCCTAATTTGTTAGCTAAATTATTCTAGTGTTTTATTGTTAATAACAGTTCTTACCCTTCAGAGAAAAAAAAAAAAAACCGTTTTTACCGTAGCTAGAATTGGATATGAACTTTGGGAATTGATTGTGATGTAAATGGTAATTTCACCCTGAAAATAGTTCTCTTAAAAAAATTGATTCCGTTTCATTGTATTTTTAACTGATTTTTCATATTTTATATTTTCTTTATTGAGTATTGGTTACTTCATGATGTAGTGACAAAACTGGCTTTATATGTTTCATTACAAACATCTTGTGGATTAAAAAAAAAAATTATTGACATATTTAGAAACAAGATCCTATATTTAGAAAATCATGCAAATCACTCATATATTATTAAAAAAAAGTGCATAGTTTATTATTGTATTTGTATTTTTTTAGAGAGAAATTTTCACAATAGGATCGGAAAAAAGAAAAATTAGTAGAATTCTATTTTTATACCATTAGATTTGTATCATGAATTGTCTATTTTGTATATTATATTATTTGATAAGAAACAACAACGAAAACGTACAATACAAGTATGAGGTCCTACAATATAAAGACCCTGTTCAAAGAAACCCAAAAACATAGTAGATATTTTTATGCTAGAATTGAGAAGAATGTACTGGCGTTAGGTCTATGATATATACTTATCAGTAAATCAATACATAAAAAAAAAAAAAAAAAAAAAGTTCAGAAAAAATAAAAAAACATAAAACTTTATGAATGCGTTGATTTTATTCTTCATTTTTCTGGTCCGACGTATAAATGTGTTACAATAACCTGCAGAGGTTTTGGTTTCTACTCTCTTTGGATCTTTATTTATTTATTTTGGAAAAAAAATTAAAAGTAAAAGAAATGGATGACTCATAATCCTAATAAATAAAGAACATGTCTCTTTCAGCTTCCCCTGTTTCGTGGAAAACGACTTCCAAAGTTCAATTGACTAAAAGTCTTTCCGTTGACTAGAACTCTCAACATTATTAAACCTTTTTGTCTGCATTATCATGATATAGGAACTTCATAATTATAATGCTTATTTTTATATTTTAGTTTTATTTTGTTATTATTATTTATTTAATTAATTGTTTATTATAATAAGTATTTTTTTTTGTTTTGTTAGGGCTTCGAAAGCTAATTATAACAGAAGATTTTAAATTTTAAGTATTAAATACAAACTTTGATATTTTATCTTTTTTTTTAAGATTTTTTCTTTGCAGAGATTTTTTAGGTAGATTTTCGAATTCTACCCTAAAATAATTTGACCTTCAATACCGCTACACTACATCAATTATTTTATATATTTTTCTCCTCATAAACACACAAGCAACATATTCATTCTTCAGTTGCACACTGATTGAAAACAAAACACCCCTCACTCTCAAAAATTGCTCAGAAAAAGCTCCACAGACAAGGGAATTCTTAGCTTCATCAAAACAGGTCATGTCTTCCTTCTCCTCACACTTTTTCTCAAACCAAACTGCTGATTTCCTCCTTAAACCAGTTTTCCTTCGTGGGGTTTCTGGTTCTTTGCATTTAGTTCTGTTATTTGTGTTGTTCATCTCGTGGGTGTGTCATAAATTCAAGGGAAGTAATAGAGAATGTCCAAAAGAGAAGTTTAAGAACACCAAAAGTTTGTATTATAAACAGACTTTGATTTGTTGCCTTTGTGTTTCCTTGTTTAATCTAGTTTTGTGTTTATTGAGTTGCTTTTTTTGGTATAGAAATGGTTGGTCTGAAGAAAGGCTAATTACCCTTTTGGATTTAGCCCTTAGAACACTTTCTTGGGGTGTAGTTTCTGCTTATTTGCAAACCCAATTTTCCAATTTTAGTCAATCAAAATATCCATTTTTGTTGAGACTTTGGTGGGGTTTCTACTTCCTTGTTTCTTGTTATTGCCTTGCTATTAACATTGTTCTGTACAAGGAACAAGTTTCCTTACCTGTTCAGTCCCTAGTTTTAGATGTGGTATCTGTTATTTCGGGTTTGTTTCTTGTATTTGTCGGGATTTTTGGGGAGGTAGACGATAATGATACACTCCTTGGAGAACCCCTTTTGAATGGTCATAGTGGAGAAGGTAGTAATGTAGTGGCAAACAAGTCCAAGGGGGAAGCAACTGTAACCCCCTATTCGAATGCCGGAATTTTCAGCATTCTTAGTTTCTCTTGGATTGGTCCTCTAATTACCGTTGGCTATAAGAAGACTTTAGACCTTGAGGATGTTCCTCAACTTGATGTTGGAGACAGTGTGGTTGGAATTTTTTCGACCTTTAAGAGTAAGATCGAGTCAGATTGTGGAGAAGTTAACCGAGTTACCACGTTTAAGTTAGTGAAAGCAGTTTTCTTATCTGTTTGGAAAGACATTCTCTGGACAGCCTTGATTACTCTTCTGTACACATTGGCAACCTATGTTGGCCCTTATCTTATTGACAGTTTAGTCCAATACCTTAACGGGCAACGTGAGTTCAAAAACCAGGGCTATGTTTTGGTTTCTGCATTTTCCTTGGCAAAGATCGTGGAGTGCCTCACTCTGAGGCAATTGTTTTTCAGGACACAACAGATTGGACTTAAGGTCCGTGCAGTACTTGTCGCAATTGTTTACAACAAGGGCTTGATGCTTTCGTGCCAGTCAAAGCAGGGACATACCAGCGGGGAGATCATCAATTTTATGACTGTTGATGCTGAAAGAATTGGCGAGTTCGTTTGGTATGTACACGAACCATGGACGGTCATTCTGCAAGTTGCTCTAGCCTTGTTGATTTTGTATAAAAATCTTGGTCGAGCAGCAATTTCGGCGCTCATGACATCAGTGTTAGTTATGTTGGTGAATCTCCCTTTGGGGAAGTTGCAGGAGAAGTTTCAAAACAAGTTGATGGCGTCAAAAGATGTTAGGATGAAAGCAACCTCTGAGATATTGAGGAACATGAGGATTCTCAAGTTACAAGGCTGGGAGATGAGGTTTCTGTCCAAGATTATTGAGCTTAGGAAAACTGAGGCAGGATGGTTGAGAAAATATCTTTACACCTTGGCTATGACCTCATTTGTCTTCTGGGGTGCGCCTACATTTGTGTCTGTGGTCACTTTTTGTACTTGCATACTTCTGCGGATCCCACTTGACGTTGGGAAGATCTTATCTTCTCTCGCAACATTCAGGATTCTTCAAGAGCCCATCTACAGTTTGCCAGGAACGATTGCAATGATAGTCCAAACAAAGGTTTCCTTCAATAGAATATCATCTTTCCTTCGTCTTGATGACTTGCACCCCGATGTCGTCGAGAAGCTTCCAAGAGGGAGTTCGGATACAGCCATTGAGATAGTTGACGGAAATTTTTCTTGGGATGTATCTTCCCAAAATCCAACCCTGAAAGATATTAGTTTCAAAGTGCTCTGCGGCATGAGAGTTGCTGTTTGTGGTACCGTTGGCTCGGGCAAGTCAAGCTTGCTTTCTTGTATTCTAGGAGAGATTCCAAAGATTTCTGGGACCGTTAAGCTGTGTGGTACCAAGGCCTACGTTGCGCAGTCACCATGGATTCAGAGTGGCACAATAGAGGAGAACATATTGTTTGGTAAGGTGATGGACAGAGAAATGTATGTGACTGTTTTAGAAGCTTGTTCACTGAAGAAGGACTTGGAGATCCTTTCATTTGGTGATCAGACGGTCATTGGAGAAAGAGGAATCAATTTGAGTGGTGGACAAAAGCAGAGAATACAGATTGCACGCGCCTTGTACCAAGATGCTGATATCTATCTGTTTGATGATCCTTTCAGTGCTGTGGATGCTCACACAGGTTCCCACCTCTTCAAGGTAATCCTAAATTTATAGTCCTTTAATATTTATGCATTTGAAAATGTTAGTGCAGTAATTATTTGAGATAACTGAATATAATTGTTATTATTACATTTGTTTGATAACAGGAATGCTTGTTGGGCCTGTTGAGTTCAAAAACTGTGATTTATGTCACTCATCAAGTTGAATTCTTACCGACTGCTGATCTGATATTGGTAAGCAAAACATGTGTTTTCTTGTGTGATAACTGCATACAAACTTCATTTTGCATAATTTGTTTTATTCTTCAACATAATGTTATCAACTATCAGGTCATGAAAGATGGAAGGATTACACAAGCTGGAAATTACAATGAAATTCTGAATTCCGGGACTGATTTTATGGAACTTGTCGGCGCCCACAAGGAGGCATTGTCCGTGCTTAATTCCATAGAAGGCGGCTCAGTTCAAAAAGATGAAAATTCAGCAAGTACAAGTGGGGTTATGAAAAAAGAAGAAAACAGAAATGGTGACAATAGTAAAACCGAGGATGTGAATGGACCAAAAGGGCAGCTTGTTCAAGAAGAAGAAAGAGTGAAGGGTAGAGTCGGTTTTTCGGTTTATTGGAAATACATCACAACAGCATATGGAGGAGCTCTTGTGCCTCTGATACTGCTGGCACAGATTTTATTTCAGGTTCTCCAAATTGGCAGCAACTATTGGATGGCTTGGGCAAGTCCTGTTTCAGAGGGTGAAGAGCCTGCAGTCGAAGGCACTACACTTATACTTGTATATGTTGCATTGGCCCTTGGGAGTTCATTGTGTGTCCTCGTGAGAGCTATGCTTCTCATGACGGTTGGTTATAAGACAGCTAATTTACTCTTCAATAAAATGCACCAATGCATTTTCCGCGCTCCCATGTCGTTCTTTGATGCCACCCCATGTGGAAGAATCCTAAATAGGGTAAATGAAAAACATTTTCTTAGCCATAGTTCTTTATTGGATGATGTGCTGTGCTTTGTCTTAACAACTTTTCTCCATCCTTGACTACTATATTTGTATTCAAAAATCTCATTTTATATAGCTTTCTTCATTTCCTTGCAGGCTTCTACTGACCAAAGTGCTCTGGATCTGAACTTTTTCGCTCAAGTTGCAACCTTTGCTTTCTCCACGATCCAGCTTATCGGAATTATTGCAGTGATGTCCCAAGTTGCATGGCAAGTCTTCATTGCATTTATCCCTGTCATTGCAGCTTCTCTCTGGTATCAGGTATTGCTTTTTTACCTTGTCAGAATAGAGATTAGAACAATGATCTTTGTTATATTTTTATGAAAAGTTGGAAGAATAGTTTATTCATAATGCTAAGGCGAATATATCATCAGCTTAAATGAGAGTGAAAGGTTCTTATTGTTTATAATTATGTAGAACTACTATATACCTTCAGCACGAGAACTATCACGGTTAGTTGGCGTCTGCAAAGCTCCCATTATACAACATTTTGCAGAAACAATTTCCGGGGCAACAACCATAAGGGGCTTTGATCAAGAATCGAGATTCCGGGACATTAACATGAAATTGTCAGATGCATATTCCCGGCCTAGGTTTAGCATTTCAGCTGCAATGGAATGGCTATGTTTTCGTTTGGATGTGCTGTCTTCTATTACATTTGTCTTCTCTTTGGTTTTCTTGATCTCTCTTCCGGAGGGAGTGATTGATCCAGGCAAGTTATTCCCATTTAGAAAATATCTAGTTTTATCCTCTTGCAAAATGAAAGCCTAAGGAGACTAAACCTTTTTATATGCATCTATTTTGTCATATTTTTCTTCAAAAATTCAGGTATTGCGGGCTTAGCTGTCACATATGGACTTAGTCTAAATATGATACAAACTTGGGTTATTTGGAAACTTTGCAATATGGAGAACAAAATAATATCAGTGGAAAGAATTCTTCAATACACTACTATTCCAAGTGAGCCTCCTCTAGTGATAGAATCAAATCAGCCAGATCGTTCTTGGCCATCACATGGAGAAGTTGCCATCCATGATCTGCAGGTACTCGCTTGTTGCTAATTGAAACTCTTCTATTTGTTTGACACCAAAAGTACTTTTGAAATGTATGTGGAGAGCTTTTAATGTGTATTTCGGATAAATTTATAGGTTCGATATGCCCCACACATGCCGCTCGTGTTGCGAGGTCTCACGTGCACTTTACCTGGAGGAATGAAGACTGGCATTGTAGGGAGAACAGGCAGTGGTAAATCAACCCTCATACAAACACTTTTCCGGATTGTCGACCCTGCTGTGGGTAAAATTGTAATAGATGGAATCGACATATCGTCAATTGGCCTGCATGATTTGAGGTCAAGGCTGAGCATTATCCCTCAGGATCCAACCATGTTTGAAGGGACTGTAAGAAGCAACTTGGATCCACTTGAAGAGTACACAGATGAACAAATATGGCAGGTGGGTTCTCTTTTCTTTTCTTTCTTTTTTTTTTAATTCTATTTTCCATTCCAATTAATTGCTATTGTTGCATATTCTTAGTATCGATCTTACATGGTTTAGGCTCTGGATAAATGCCAACTTGGAGATGAAGTTAGGAAGAAAGAAGGAAAACTTGATTCTGCAGGTTTGTTTAGTGGCTGTTTCATGAAACATTTGTTTATTTTCTTATCACCATGGGATTAATTATTTCCTTTATATAAATGTGGAATTCGCAGTTGCTGAGAATGGAGAGAATTGGAGTATGGGTCAGAGGCAACTTTTTTGCCTTGGCAGAGTTCTACTCAAGAAAAGCAAGGTCCTTGTGCTTGATGAAGCCACTGCATCTGTCGACACAGCTACTGACAATCTAATCCAGAAAACGCTTCGACAACACTTTTCCAATTGCACGGTTATCACCATTGCTCATCGCATAACTTCTGTACTTGACAGTGACATGGTTTTGCTTCTCAGTCGTGGTAAGTATTTTATGCCAAGTGACTTCATTCCACTTTCAAAGTCACCATTTTGCAGTTGTTTTCAATGTCCTTATCACCTTCTCTTGAATTTTCATGCAGGGCTTATCGAGGAATACGACTCTCCGGCAAGATTGCTAGAGGACAAATCATCATCTTTCTCACAGCTTGTGGCGGAGTACACCATGAGATCAAATTCAAATTTTTGAAAATCTTTCTAGAATTAAGAACTAGTTTGTTGAGATAAGTTTCTTGACGATGATGAAAATAAAGTAGTGTAGTGTTTTTAGTCTTTAAATAGACAAACTCTGTAACATATTCAAGTATTTGTGCATTTCTATAACAAAGCTTATACAGACTACTAATCTTCTAATATTATGGAAGATCTGCAACACAATTATAGTACTGAAAATAATATATAACATTCACCTCAATAATAATAATAATAATAATAATAATGATAAACATTTTTTTAACTCGTCACCCGCGGTGATATAAAGTTAATTATTTAAGATGAAAAGTGAGTTATCTGGCATGCGGTTACATATGGCCCATTTTGTCGAGTTCCATTCCCGCCAATTGCTGTGTCCGATGAGCGAAAATTGTAGTGAACATGAATTTTTAAAACTAATGGTAATAAATAACAAGTTTTGAAAATATTTATAGCACATAGTAAATTTATAGTGTAAATAGAATTATTTACATCGTAAATAGATTTTAAAGATGTAAATAATTTATTTATCATTTACAGTATAAATAATTTTTATTTACACTATAAATAAGTTACTTAGATCGTAAATTTGCTATCTACTATAAATATTTTCAAAACATTTACTTACTTAAAAGAGCAATCATATTCAACCACGTAGAGTTATAACCTTGCTACTAACAAAACAACAAGACCTAGTTTTAAAAGTACAATACAAGACTATGGCCTACAGTTTTGTGAGTAGGGAGATTATAATTCTATCGGAATGAAAATGATTTTTCTACTTAAAATAGTTTCAAAAATATGTTATTTCTCTCATTCTATTTTACCATGAACCCTCCTTTTAGGACAAGCCAAGTTTACCCCAGTGTGATGGTAATTACAATAGGCGTGTATGTTTCACCATTCGAATCACAATTAAACCTTTTTGCTACAACATTTCTCTCACGAAAATTTCAAATCTATGAACCAAATGGCTCAAATAAAACTTGGAAATTGCAAACTATCGACAATTCTTGTTTATCAATGTTAAATATGGTCAAAATGATGAAGTATGCAAGAAGATCAAAATCTTATATAGATTTGACAATTTAAAATAACCTTACGAATAGAGTATTTCATACCCTACGGTAAAATTCTTCAATTTATTGAGGAAATAATTTTAACTTCTTTCTATCCCCTTCATTTCTATTATTCTTTTGTATATTCCTCCTCATTCAAATTGTAATAGAATTTGAGAGAGTCTTGCAGAAGAAAGTAAAATAGCGATAATTGTTCTTTGAAAATGACAAAAAATTGAAACGACGGGAAAGTTCAAAGACGACAAAAATATGAATTTGAAAAAAAAAGTAAAAACGACAGCAAAACGCTCTAAGACGACGGAAGACTTGAGTTATTCATCATAATAAAGTTAAATATTGACATGGAAAGGTCTAGGAAAATATTCACATCATTGGAAGTTTGTTCTTTGCAGTGTGTGATTTGTTTTTTGCTTTATTGTTGTGGCCTTTGTGCTACATAATCGTGGCCCACGATTATTTTGGATGTTCTCACCGTTTGCTTGGGCCTAATTAAAGAGCGTAATGTGAGGATTCTTACAATGTGCCACAAACTAAAGGCTTAGATTGATTTATACCACTAAAAAATATATTATTCATAGAAAATGCCACAACCAAATCATTACACTAGAATCAGAATTCCAAATATGCACTTCTATCATTAGCAATTTGGAAGAAAGACAGCATAGAAGAAGGGGGAAAGAAAGAGCCTAAATATTTTAGGGCATTTTAGTCTTTACAAGGAAAACTTTTACCAAACGTGGGATTTAATGTGGCACTGAGTGTAAATAGTTTTTACTGTGGCATTATCCAATCCCCACCTTAAAAAGGTGGCACTAGGCGTAAATACCTCCATAATGTGTGCTCGTTTCTTTCTGTGCCGAGGTGCTTTTCCTTTTCTCGACCCTCAACGTACGTTTTTATCCTTCAACGTGAGTGTAATAGAGAATAATTGTATTAGTGGAAATGGTCAATTACGCCTTGTATTGTAGGGTTTGTCACATTTCCATTTTTTTCCTATTGAAATGAAATATTTTCCTTGGTTAAAAAAAAATAATAATAATAAGTACAGGAATATCTTGTGAACCTCTCTCCACAGAAGACTTTAAATTTGTGGCTGTTCTTATTTACGACCGTAATGGAGCTAGAAAAACAAAATGTCAATCGGAACAGATTAGATGGAAGTTGGGATACTTCTTGCATAATTAATTCAACATTTTCCCAAACCACATCATTGGTAAATTGGAAAAATGAAAGGCCAATGCAGGACTTGCATGGAGTTTTCACTGTCATGGCAAAGTTGAAAGACCATTATTTTCTTCTCGATTAATAGTTATTAGTTAGCCTTATTTTCTTTTCTTTTTAAAATTGGGAAACTTATAGCGTGTTTGGAAAATGAGGTTAGAACTGAAACTTTAAAATTGAAAACTGTAATATACGAGAGCTTAAAAACCAAAAGTTTTTATTAGAACTGATTTTGCTAAATACCCTTTTAGGTCAACAGGTCATAATCAAAATTTTTTCAGTACTTTCTCTTTCATTCTCTTACTTTTGGACATACCCTTATCTAATAACTTTCTTACCGGGTCTATACCGTAATGTGTTAAGAATTAGACATCTTGATCCTTTACAGCCCAGAGCAAGAAAATCAAAGAAAAGTAGGTGGGCAACATCATATAAATGCATCATAAGTCACTTTTAATCTAAGAGCTTTGTCTACTTTCAATTGTTGCAGAATTTTATCATGCTAAAAAATAAAATAAAATTAAACACTTCATAACTCTCAACCTCCTTGTGTTTTTCTTTAACCTCCGTAGTAACCTTATAATCGGTACCTCAAAATAAGTAAAACTAGGTTGACAGGTTTATATATGGACCCCCTGACTACCGACGTTTCGGGGGAAAAAATTAAAGCATTTTTTATTACCTCAATCTTTGTCATTTTATCTCTAGTATTAACAAAACGACATTAATTGTGGAGTTTTAGTACAGAACATTTTAATGACGAAAAATATGGGATGGGATCCAGACCCCAATAATTAGCTATGCTGATTCGTATCAGGGGTCTTAAACATAGCAGATTTTTTTTCCCCTCTCACCAGAAAGGTTTTGACTGTCTTTTTGTAGTTGTTCTTTTTTTTTCTCATATATAATTATTCATCAAATAGAAGAATTAGTGGCCGGAATACATTCAATCGTTATTAAAATTTTGCCATATTATGGATATAATAAGTTATAATAATCATCAAGATAACTTAGAAATTTTTTATATGATGGGATGTTAAGTTGGTCATCGTCATTAGTATTCCCTGAATTATGAGCATTACGACAATTTAATCTCTTAATTTTTAATTCAAGCAGATTATTCCCTGAAATTTTAATATTTTTATTATTTATTTGTTTTTAAGACTGAAATTGACAAACAATTTTTACAGTTTTACATATAATTTAACTATGTCTATAAAATCTTAAATTAGCACGGGACAAAAACATGATTATTATTATGAAATTATAAAAATCCATAATCAATTACATCAAAATTAAAAGTTTAAAATCAAAAATATCATCATGCATAAACTTTCAGGGACTATATGTGCTAATAATCCGATCTAGTTGTTAATTATAAAATAATGTTCCAATTTATTGTGTAAAAAATCATTTTGATTTAATCTGGGGTATGAGAATTTTAATTTACTACCTTCATTTTTGGACTCCTATTCAGATACCCTGTTATTGAAAAAAATTGTGATAACTATTATTTTTTCAAAACCTAGTGACATAGATATCCCACCTTGAAATTATTTGTAGTATATAGCAATAAATAAAAATTTATTCAGATTTTTTTTTTACTTATCTCTTTACTATATAAGTAATAACAATTCTATCCACCCTTTAAGTCAAAAAAAAAAACACAATTAAATGAGAAAATATAATAAGTGCATAAAAAAATAAAATCTAAAAAAAATAACTTTAACTAAGGAACCAAAAGAAAAAAATTTCAGATAATCTGATCCAAAAGATCCTTTGGGAACGCTTTTCTGATTGCACTTTATTCACTAATTGCCTATAGAGTAACTTATGTTCTTGAAAGGTCAATACTGTAGAATAGGGTGAGGCCATTTTTAGAAAACCTTAATAAAGAAAAGAAAAATGAATGATGGATAAAATTAACCTAGCTATTTTTAGGAATTAAATTTTCTGAAGAAGATTAGTCAAGACTAAATCTGTTATGTAGCAACTTTGCTTCGTACAACTTTGTTAAAATATCTCAAATTTCCTTCATCATCTTCTTTTCAGCGATGCTTTATATAGGCAATTTTGTTGCCTTCAATTTCCTCCCATTTATTATTGTCTCTAATTTCCACCGGCCTGTCACCTATTGCTGCCAAGCAATTCTTTTCTCAAAATTGCTTTGGTCTTCATTTTCTACGATGAAAAATTACCCCCACAGAATTTCAGAACTTCAAATATTGTTGTCATGTTGTTTGTTACAACTTGCTTCCCCATGATCTACGGTGAATAATATCACGTTTGCATTAGTGAACTCAGAACCTTTTTGCTCTAATACCAACGTTAAACAATTAGGGTGGCACTAGATACCACAACTAAAGTTTATGGACAAAAATGAAGAATAATATTTGACACAAAATTGTGAAAATTTATTAAGTAAAGAAATTACGAATTCTCTCTCGTAGGAGGAGAAAACAAATAAAGAAAAAATGATTTATTGCGTTTTTGTCAATGAGAAATTACTAACATTGAATTTTGGAACTTCATAGTTTGTTGCCTTGTTGTGATAGAATACATTGCCAGATCTAATTTTAATGTCGGTTAAGTTAGAACATCTGCAATACAATGCTACCGAAAAAAAAAAAATCTCTAACTCAATGTTAAATGTGTCAACATCAAGTTTTAGTATCTCAATGTAAAACACTCCTAACGCAATATCATTTTTAGAATCAAATTTTGTCACAATCATTTTACCCTTGATGATATTAGAAGTTTACTTTTACAAAGTTCAATGCTAAATAATTATGATAAAATGTATATATAATATTATGTATTAAAGCATAAAATAGAATAGCACATAAAATATTTTCACACTTTTTAGTATTGGCATAGGCATTTACATTAAAGATGGTATTAAACTATCTTTAATGCAAATGTCAATGTTAATGTTATATTTGTTATCAAAAAATATAAAAATATCATATTTGATGTGTTATTTTATTTTATATTCTAATGTATAATGCTATTTGAAATATAATATTTGTCTTTTTTTAATAATTATAAAACCTTAAAACTTGTAAAAGTAAATTTTTAGTATTGAAATAATTAAAAAGTAAAAATATTGTAATTATTAAAGTAAAAAAGTCATTATATCAACCAATAGGACTTAAATACCAAATTTGCTTAGCCATATTTAGTATATAGCTAATTTAGTGTTAAAAATTGCATTGTATTAGAGAGTATTTTTTTACACTCAAATGTCAAATTTGTTATTGGCATATTAATTTAATATTGCATTAGAAATATTCTTAGTTGGATATAATATAATATATATATATATACACTTTATATATACACATAATGAGAGAAATAACAAAGTTTCAAAACTTTGTTAAAGTAAATTGAAACTTTGTTAAAGTAACTAACAAAATTTGAAAATATTTATAGTAAATGATAAATTTGTGATATAAATAAGAATTATCTATACTGTAAACAAGAGAATACATAAATTGTTTACAACTTAAATCTAATTTATTATGTAAACAAGAATTATATGCACAATAAATAAAGGATAAATAAATAATTATTTACACCATAAATTTACTATTTATTATAAATATTTTCAAAATCTATTATTTATTACAATTAATTTTTTTAAAAAAAGATATTTTATTATATAGTGATGGAGTCATGCTAGGCCCCAGTACGGGCAACTGCCATCGCTGGCCTAAGGGGCTCTTTGTGATATAAGCCCCATATTTATCTTTTTGCACTTTTCTTCTTTTTTTTCCCTTTTTAACAAAGTTTGAATTATGCCCTTAAATTTTATCTTTTAAATTTTTATGGCATTTGAAAACATTGATTAAAATAATTAATTTGAAGTACAAGACTATAAAAATTTAAATTTTTTAAGAAAAAACATTATAATAACTTTGGTTTGAATTAAAAGTTTTGGTTTAAACCGAGGTTTCTAACATCATATTCTATTTCAATTTTAAAATACTAAAACTCAACCACAACATATTATATAAATTTATTATTTTGTAAATAGTAAATTTCAAAAACTGAAGTAAAATATATTAAAGTAGTAATAATATGTTTTGATTAAAAATTTTGGTTTAATTGGAAAAAATTTCCTGCCTCTGTCACTGTTACTACAATTTGCGTATATATATTCTAAAGAAATTACAGTAAATATAAGAAATTATTAGTTGTATCAGAAGTTTTATAAAAGTGAACTAAATAGTATATATAAGAGAGACCAATATTTTACAATTTTGTAAAAAACCCAAGGTACCCCCAAACGAAGCTGTTTTAGTATTTTTTTTTTTTTTTTTACTTTCAGTTTTTTCTCCCTTCGTCAAACTCCGTTGACACTCTCTCTTTCTTTCTCTCTCCTCTCTTTTTCCACTCTGGTTTTCCCGTTTAATCCTCCCGTTGGTGCTATCCTGCGCAGCAATCGAAGCTTGCAAATAGGACGTAGTCGCAACGAGGGAAATCGCCCGTCACGAGGCCTCGACGATGTCAACATCCAAGTGAGCAAAACCGTCTAATTCGGGACGGCGTCTGGTTGCCTTCAACAACTTCTACGCCATGGCGCCGTTGTGAGGTTCTCGAGCTCGAAGGCCAAGTCTCACTGTAGGTTTTTCTCCTCTTTTTTCTTTTCTAGTTCAAATATGAGATCTATTAATCTCAGGCCAAGATCGCGAGTAAGTGGCGCTGTTTGGCGGAAATGGCGGAGCTTCGACGCGATGAAAACTGGGTTTTGTACATCGGATGACGGTGAGACTTTCGGAGGGGTGGTTTCATCAGATGGCAGCGGTGCAGGAGCGAACTCGGTGGTGCGTGGCAACCCTTGTTCTAGCAGAATAACGATGGTTTTTTTTTTTTTTGCTATGAAGCTGTTGCTAATAAAAGTGTTTTTCCACTAAAAAGTAGTATTTTACATTCATAAAAAACAGAAAAATTGTTTTGATTTAATGTATGCGGTTTTTTAATAAGCAGTTTTTTTTTTTTTTGGTCTTTTAGTGTTGTAAAATCTGGTATTTATATGAAAATATACACCATGTTTAGCTTCCTTTTTAGAATTTTTAAAAATATTTTTGTATGTTTTTTGAAGTAAAAATTTAAAAAGTACTTTTCATATAAATTTTAAAAAATTTTATTTTTTAAAATAAAAATATTTTTACATATTTTAAAAATAATATCACATAATTTCAATATTTTTATGTAAATATAGTAGTTTTGACCGTCGATAATGTCACAGATACTATTAATGTCCAACAACATTGTTTATAAATTTTTATATTTATATAAAAATATAATATTTACATGTATATATTATATTTCTAGGTCTTCATAAGAGTTGTTGGTTTTGATGATTCCAACAACATCGTTAGATAATCCTTATATTTACATAAAAATATAATATTTATATATAAATATGATATTTCTCAAGTGTAGTAAATTTGTTGATAAATTTTTATATTTAATAAAAATTATAGTATTTATATATTAGTACAATGTTTATGGACAGACAGTGACATTCCCGATCACAAACGACGATGCAGGTAAATTTTTTTCGCTGTTTGGAAATAAAATATTAGTACGTACATATAGTAAAACTATCAGAACAGTATAATAGTATTGGGCTTGTTGCCCAAGGCCCATCTCATGTAACATGTCAAAATCTAGCTTTCACATCTTGAGGCCATTGTGCTCCATACAAAAAAAAAAAAAAAAAAGAGCACAGCAGTCCGAGTACACCATTGATTAGCAATAGCTCGTCATTAATTTTTTCAGTGTAGTTTTCTTTCTTTGTGTCATGGGATAACGTCATAGGAAGTTTCCATTCTTTCTTGTTATTCGAGATTTTTTTAATAGAAAACTCCACGATTGTTGTTAATACAGGCGCGACTCCTATCAGGAATATAATTTAAATATTAACCACTTGGTTGATCAGCCATCATTGCTACATATTTGGCCTTCGATGTTTGCAATGTAATTTTTTCCCTCCGACTAATTTGGTCTTGGGGTTCGTTTGCTTAATCAATTACTAGGAAAATGTAAAATAATGAGGGTTCTTTCAAATTCTATTGATGGTGCATGTTTTAAAATTGTTAAATTTAGTCAAAATTATTTTATTACACATTTTAATGGTTAAAAAATAGATGCTCACTTATGGATTTTTTTGAGTTTTTACCAAATAAATTGCCAAATAATTGTAAGCTTTGGCTACTTATAAAAAATTTCAGAAGTCATTAAGCTCACAAGTTGAAGGTCAAAACTTTAAATTATAGTTATGGAGTATTTGAGAAAATGACTGAAACTAAAAATATTGAAATAAAAATTATAACATGTAAAAGTTTTACATTGTAGAGAATTTTTGTTTTTTATTTAACTATTAAAAGTTTTATACTGTTTATTGGTTAGTTAGAACCAAGATGTCAAATAAATGCTTAAATTTATGAAAAGTTCTTAAAGTTTTTTTCTTTTTAAAATTAGTCTCTGAATTAAAAAAATGTTGCAACTTAAATCCCAAACTCTTTAAATATTTTAAATTTATTCTCTCAGTCAAATTCTGTTAAATAGGATAAAAAAATTTTAAACTATTAATAGTTAAGTCACAGAAAAGCGATGAATGCCCTTCCTCACTATTTTTCTACACCAAATTGGTGAGAAATGGACTTTCCTTATAAATGGTTCAAAACTTTTTTCCTCCCGACAATTGGAGAGTTTGGGACTATAAACCGACTTTAGAAATAAAAATGTAGGACAAAGTAGGATGACAATTTTATTGACGGACCTATTTGTGGAGACCTGGTTTAAATGGGATGAAGAAAACCTAATTATAAATGGGTTAAGATTTATGGGATGGGGACATGTTTAAAGGTTTTGACCCTATTCCCCTTTTACCAATCCCATTTCTTTTTGTGATATTTTTAAATTGTATATATTATAAAATGCGCTATAGTATATATATTAATTTAAGTATAATGTTATAATATATAATATCCATATAGGTTTCTTCTTTTTTTAACTTAAAGTATTATATAGGTTTTTTTTATCATGAAAATAACTAAGGGTTAATTACATAAATATAACTTATAGTTTATATTATTTTTTAATTTATCAATCTGTTTTTAAAAATTACAAAGACATCATTTTAATTTAAAACATTTGTTTCAATTTTATCCCTCACATACTTTTTCGACTCAAAAAATCATGGAGATAACATATAAAAATATTCTTAATTAAACCTAATTTGTTTATAAAATATATGTGTTTTTCTTAAAAAAAATTTAAAAATATATTTTAAAATGTAAAAAAGTCATAAAACTTAAGATCTTTTTTTGAAATTTGATGCTTTGTTTTAGGATTTTTTTAATGTATTTAATATATAAAATATTATCATAACTATTTATGGGTAGTCATATTGTTTTGCCCAATTTTTCTATTTATTGGGATGAAATTGAATTAAGTTTTTAAAATTTCAAGAATACATTTATTGTTTCTAAGAATAAATGGACAAATTGAGAAGTAGTTAAGAGTAACAAGTACAATTATGTAATTAACCCAAATAACTAATGAGGTAAACATGGTACCATGAGCATCCTGAATCTATGACGAGGAAACTTGTTCCATCTCTTATCAATTTATGCGGGTTGATAAGGTAAGATAGGGCTTGTTTTTCTGCACAGGACGCGTTGACGAGTAGACCACCTTGTTTCAAATCTGCCATGTTACCATCCCTAAGACCAAGGGATCATAATATTTTTCTCACACTAACTAAATGCTTAGTGGGAAAAATGCTGCAGATAGGCTTTCAGTAAATGAAGTCTATAATCCCTTAAAAAAAAAAAATAAAGGGTCTATAAACTCAGTTGATTGGCACATGCTACAGAAAATGGAATATTGACAAGTATCTTTCTCTTATTCTGCAAAAAAAAAACAAAAAACAAAAAACAAAAATATTTTTTTGTAAACTTGGAGGAGGTAATACGAAGTCTATGATAAGTCCACACCTTCTGAACATCGAAACTACTTAAAAAGGCTTGTCTCATACATAATTGGAGGCAATTACTAGTCTCTCAACATCTTTGTGGGATCTTTGGGTTGGTGGAGGTATTTACAATCTAATTACAATCAGAGCAATTTACGAGTATACATATACATATATATATATATATATATATAGAGAGAGAGAGAGAGAGAGAGAGAGAGTATTGTTGGGATCTTTCTGGAAAGGTGGAGGACTAAGACTATACATGTACCGCAACATATATAAACAAAGAAGTGTAACAACATGCTTTTAATATTAACTGTAACACTTACCTTGAAAATGTACAACACTATGAAATTCAGTTATCTTCGCTTATTGGTACGCCTTTAAAATGGCTGTATCATATTAAATAACTAAACTAAAGGTTTAATAATAGTTTGTTATAACTAATTTTTTGCATCAGCCTTTTTAATATTCGTGTCATTGTTATATTAAAATAACGTCGGAGTTATGTTAGAGAAGATACTTTATATGTTACTGTATAAATATAGCCCTTTTTCTTGGACTGTAGTAAAAGTCTCTATACACACACATGTGTGTGTGTATATATATATATATATTTATTTATGTATATGTTTGCATGTGTGGATGTCTATTGTTGATACAATCTATTCTCTCCAAGGCAAGATTAACATGTCTCCATGCTTTCTCGAATTTCATTCAATGCCTGCTTGCTTTTAATCTGCGATCATGCCTTAAAGAAAAGTTCAGATTCAAAATGACGCTTGTTTTTCTTTTTGCTCTTTTTTTTTTCCTTTTATTTAAGATATTTTTAATGTCTTTCACCTATACATATTCAGGCAGTTTGAAAGAACAGTTAGAACTATCAGCTATAACAGTGAACAGTGTAAAACTTTCAAATGCTACAAAAAACAAAAAATTGTCATAGTATAAAGCTCTCATATGTTACAGTTATCAAACTAAAACTATTGGTTGCAACTATTTACCATGCTTTCCTAGGTTTATATTTGTAACTTTATATGTTTATCTTTTTACAGCATGACATTTTTTTTTTTATTTGAGATAAATTCAATGCTTTTTGCCTATACACAATATTTATCATCCATGTTTATCTGTTTTACAACATCATCAATTTTATTGTCCATATTATATGTTAATTTTTCAAGGTTCGGCTAAGTAATACAGACACATATACACACTCAAATTTTGAAATTTTAATTTTTAATCAAAAATTGTTGTGAAATTTTAACTCTTTTCCTCGTTACATAAAAAAATTATTATTTCATTCTCACTAAATAATTGAAAGAAATACTATGTTAACGTGATCTACAACTCACATATCTACTCTATATGTGTGTGTGCACACGCGCGTGTGTGTGTGTGAGGAAAAAGCAAAGAAAGAAATTAATAAAAAAAAGAAATGCAAAGAGATAAAAAGAAGATAGTGTTATGAAATAAAACAAAGTATAACAAAAGACTAAGGAGAACAATAGAGAAAGACAAGAGAAAATTGGAGACAAAACAACTTTCTATACTTTTACTTGTGGGGGATAAAACTTACAAGATTAGTACAACTACTATTTATAGGCCAAGTTATCATACTAGAGGAAGAATATGCTTCATTAAAAACCTTACCAAGAAAAACCCAATGGGAAAAAATCTTAGTGAAGGAAAAAAGAGTACATAATTCTTGTATGTTCTGCATTTAGGATTGCCTCATTAAAAAACTTGCTAGGAAAACCCATTGGGACAAAAACCTAGGCTAAGAGAAAAAGAGTACAATATGCAGTGTCTCCCCCTCATGTCAACATCTCTTTTTCAAAGATCTCTAAGTCGACGCATACCAATTTTGTGTACCAACTTCTCAAATGTTGTTGTAGGAAGTGCCTTTGTAAACAAATTTGTCAAGTTGTCACCGGAGCAAATTTGATGTACGTCGATCTCTCTTTCTTTTGAAGCTCGTGCGTGAAAAAGAATTTTGGTAAAATGTGCTTTGTTCTGTCTCTTTTTATGTAACCCCTTTTGAGTTGAGCGATACAGGCTGCATTATCTTCATACAACACAGTTGGACTTTCTTTGTTGAATGAAAGATTACATGTTTCTCTTATATGTTGCACCAGGGATCTTAACCATACACATTCTCGACTTGCCTCGTGAATTGCCAATATCTCAGCATGATTCGAAGATGTGGCAGTTAGGGTTTGTTTTGTTGAACGTCGCAACATAGCTGTACCACCATATGTAAACAAATAACCTATTTGTGATCGTGCTTTATGTGGATCAAACAAATATCTTGCATCCCCATATCCAATCAATTCCCACTTGGAATCCTGTGTATATATACAGACCCATATCTGTTGTACCACGAAGATAACGAAGTATTTGTTTGACACCATTCCAAGGTCTTCGAGTTAGTGAAGAACTATATCTCGCTAGTAAGTTAACAGAGAATGATATGTCAGGTCTTGTGCAATTAGCAAGATACATTAGTGCACCAATAGCACTAAGATATGGTACTTCTGGACCCAAAATTTCTTCTTCATCATCTTTCGGACAAAAAGGATCATTTTTCACATCAAGGAATTGTACAACCATGGGAGAACTCATTGGATGGGATTTGTCCATATTAAAACGCTTTAATACCTTTTCAATATATGTTGACTGATGAACAAAAATCCTTTCCGATAAATGCTCAATCTGCAAGCTGAGACAAAATTTTGTTTTCCCTAAGTCTTTCATTTCAAATTTATTTTTCAAATATGTTATCGTATCTGTAAGCTCTTCATGAGTCCCAATTATATTCAAATCGTCAACATAAACTGCAATAATAGCAAATCCAGACTTAAACCTTTTAATAAAAACACATGGGCAAATTGGATTATTAATATATCCTTATTTCAAAAGATATTTACTGAGACGATTATATCACATACGTCCAAATTGCTTTAATCCATACAAAGATCTTTGTAATTTAATTGAATACATTTCCCGAGGTTTTGAATTGCATGTTTCTGGCATTTTTAGGCCTTTAGGGACTTTCATATAAATGTCACTATTAAGTGACCCATACAGATAGGCCGTTACAACATCCATTAGACGCATGTGAAGTCCTTCTGAAACTGCTAGGCTAATCAAAAATCTAAATGTAATTGCATCCACTACTAGTGAATATGTCTCCTCATAATCAATACCAGGTCTTTGCGAAAAGCCTTGTGCTACAAGTCGTGCCTTATATCTGACAACTTCATTTTTTTCATTACGCTTTCATACAAATACCCATTTGTAGCCTACAGGTTTTACACCTTTAGGTGTTTCGACAATAGGCCCAAAAACTTGACGTTTTTCAAGTGAATTTAGTTCTACCTAGATTGCATCTTTCCATTTTGGCCAATCATTTCTATGTTGACATTCTTCAATGGACTTTGGTTCAAGATCGTCATTTTCTTTTGTAATATCAAGAGCTATTGCATATGCAAATATGTTGTCGACAACAATTTCCTTTCAGTTCCATCTCTTTCCTAAAGTGACATAGTTTATTGAGATCTCTTCATTAACATCTTTTTCAAATACTTGAACCTCTTATGGGGTTAATTCTTTATCTATGTCAAATGTTTTTATACTGGGCTCTTCAAGAACATTAATAACATTGGAAATACCAACTTGCTTATTATTTAGCTCCTTTTTCTTTTTTGAATTTTTATCCTTAGAACCGATGGGTCTACCACGCCTCTGGTGTGCCTTAGATTCATTTGCTACCATATTAATATTTTTTTGGGTATAAAGATCAATTCGAATAGGAGCATTTTCAGCTGATATATGTGATTTTGTCACTTTCTTGACATCGGTAAAAGCATCTGGTAACTGATTTGCAACCTTTTGCAAATGGATAATTTTTTGAACTTCTAAGTCACATTGATTTGTACGAGGATCAAAGTGAGATAATGATAATGCATTCCATGAAATTTCTTGTTTTTTTCAGCTGTTGTTTATCTCCCCCTAATGTTGGGAAAACTGTCTCATCAAATTGACAATTGACAAACCATGCCATAAAGAGGTCACCTGTTAAGGGTTCGAGATATTTAATTATTGGTGGGGATTCAAATCCAACATAAATTCCTAGTCTCCTTTGAGGACCCATCTTAGTATGCTGTGGTGAAGTAATTGGGACATATACTGCACAACCAAAAATTCTTAGATGGGAAATATCTGGCTCTTTACCAGAAACAAGCTGTAATGGGGAGTATTTATGATATGTAGTAGGCCTTATGCGAATAAGTGTTGCAGCATGTAATATGGCATGTCCCCAAACAGAGCTAGGCAATTTTGTTCTCATAAGTAAAGGCGTAGCAATTAATTTCAACCTTTTAATAAAGGATTCTGCTAATCCATTTTGAGTGTGCACATGAGCAACAGGATGCTCAACAGTAATCCCAATTGAAATGCAGTAATCATTAAAGGCTTGGGATGTAAATTCTCCTACATTATCCAAACAAGTTTTCTTAATTTTATAATCTAGGAATTGTGCTTGTAATCGGATTATTTGAGCAAGGAGTCTCGCAAATGCAACATTACGAGTAGATAATGAACAAACATGTGATCAACGTGTTGATGCATCTATTAGCACCATAAAATACTGAAATGGTCCATATGATGGAATAATAGGCCCACATATATCTCCTTGAATTCGTTCTAAAAATGTAGGCGATTCAATTGTAACTTTCATTGGGGATGGCCTTATAATTAGTTTTCCTTAAAAACAAGTAGCACATGAAAAATCTTTGGACAAAAGAATCTTTTGGTTCTTTAAAGGATGTCCATTTGAATTTTCTATAATCCTTTGCATCATTATTGAACCCGGATAACCTAAACGGTTGTGCCAAACGATAAAATTCCTTGAATCTTTGGATTCTTCGTTCATCACCACATAGGATTCAATTGGATTTATAAATGTATAATACAATCTAGAAAAGTATGCTGGTAGCTTTTCCAATATTTGTTTCCTTCCTGAGACATTAGACGTAATATAAAGATATTCAACGTCTCTTTAATTTGTTGAAAACAAGCAGCACATGAAAAATCTTTGGACAAAAGAATCTTTTGGTTCTTTAAAGGATGTCCATTTGAATTTTCTATAATCCTTCACATCATTATTGAACCCGGATGACATAAACGGTTGTGCCAAACAATAAAATTCCTTGAATCTTTGGATTTTTCTTTCATCACCACATAAGATTCAATTGGATTTATAAATGTATAATACAATCTAGAAGAGTATGCTGGTAGCTTTTCCAATATTTGTTTCCTTCCTGAGACATTAGACGTAATATAAAGATATTCAATGTCTCTTTCATTTGTTGTCTCAATATGATAACCATTACGACGTATATCTTTAAAACTTAGTAGATTTCTTTTTGATCTACTAGAATACATAGCGTCTTTAATCATAAACTTTGTGCCGCCAGGTAATAATATATTAGCACTACCAAAGCCCTCAATGAGATTTGCAACACCAGATTTTGTATTAACATTAGCTTCAGCTAATATAAGATTGGAAAAAAAAAATTTATCTTTGAGAATAGTGTGTGTTGTTCCACTATCCACTAGGCAAAAGGCTTCATCATTAACTTTAATACCGGTGGAATGATTTTTGAAATCCATGTCTCTTCATGAAAAATAAAACAAAGAGATAAGAAAATAATATACTAAACACAATCCTTTTTTTTATAAGAAAATATATAGAGATTACAAAATATAATAAAATCACACCGAAATTGCAACCAAACTAAAATAAAAAAAATCGAAACATACTAAAAATTTTGGCCACACCAGAAAAAAAAAAAAAAACAAACGGGATAGATTGGTGGGAGAACATCTTTTCAAGCCATATTAATGTTTCCCTCGCTAATTAAATTCTCAAAATTTCTATCATGATTCTCAAAGAAATCTGCAACATCCAAGTGTGTAAAATCTGTGGGATCATGTCGTTCAGTAAAGTTTGTCTCAACAAAGTTTGCCTCTGCACCTTTTTCTTTCTCCTTTAAGGAAGCTTGGTAAAGATCAACAAAATGTTTAGACGTGCAACATGTATGTCTCCAATGTCCTTTCATGCCACATCTATGGCAAGTATCTTCATTGTTCTTAGGGACTTTATTTTGAAAACCTTTTTCTTCTTGTTTCTCCTCATTCTTCTCCCATTTTTGATGGTGAGATGTAACTTTCTTGAAATTTGAGGAGTTTTGGTTATAATAACCACGACCACGACCATGACCTCGACCTCGATCACGACCGCGACCGCATCCACGTCCACGTCCACCATGTCGACCATGCCCAAGATCTTCAACATATGCCGCATTCGCTTCAGGGAATGGCATTGAACTAGTTGGGCGAGATTGAAGATTTTTCATCAACAATTCATTATTTTGTTCGGCAACGAGAAGACATGATATTAATTCAGAATATTTCTTAAAGGCTCGCTCTCGATATTGCTGTTGCAAAAGCACATTAGAGGCATGAAAAGTAGAGTATGTTTTTTCTAACATGTCTTCATCAGTAACACTTTCTCCGCATAATTTTAATTGAGAAGTAATTTTAAACATTGCTGAATTATACTCGCTCACAATTTTAAAATCTTGCAGTCGTAGGTGCATCCAATTATAGCGAGCTTTAGGAAGAATTACAGTCTTTTGGTGATCATACCTTTGCTTTAAATTATTCCAAAGGACATATGGATCTTTTACCATCAAATATTCAGTTTTCAATCCTTCATGGAGATGATGATGAAGGAATATCATTGCCTTTGCGCGATCCTGTGAAGATGCATGATTCCCTTCTTTTATTGTATTAACAAGATTCATAGCATCAAGGTGGATCTCAGTATCAAGAGTCCATGCCAAATAATTATTGCCAGAAATATCAAGAGCAACGAACTCTAGCTTTGTAAGATTCGACATTGTGTAAACTTTCAAAACGAGAAGTGATTGAACCAAAGAGCAATCAACACTTGTAAAAGCTCACAGACAAGAGACTCGTGCTGATAACGTGTTATGAAATAAAACAAAGTATAACAAAAGACTAAGGAGAACAATAGAAAAAGACAAGAGAAAATTGGAGACAAAACAACTTTCTATACTTTTACTTGTGAGGGATAATACTTACAAGCTTAGTATAACTACTATTTATAGGCCAAGTTATCATACTAGAGGTAATGGTAATAGACATAACTTACATAGGTTTCATATACAATTAAAGGAGACATAATGCATAATATTAAGAGGGATTTAATGGGGTGATAATGTGGTCTAAATGTAAATTATAAATTTGCAAATAAAATATTTGCATGTAACTCATGGAATACCAAGAGGTGACATCCACACATACTTGATTCACAACAGATAGAGACTTAAAAACAAAAAAAAAAGAGGAACAGACATTTGTAGAAAAAATTATAAAGACGAATGATCAATGCTCAATAATGGATTTGAGGTAAGAAGTTGGGCCGAATAAATTTAGTTCAATATTTGTGAGAAAATTATATGTCAGGCCACACCTTGTAAAAAATATATATGTTTATTTATGCTACATGTAAAAAAAAAAAAATTGTGCCACATAAAAATTACAAGGACCGACACTTTTTTAAAACTAATTATAATAAACAGTAGATTTTAAAAATATTTACAGTAAATGTTAAATTTATAATATAAATAATTTATTTACCCCTTTTTATTTATAGTGTAAATAATTATTATTTACACATTAAATTAATTTATGGTGCAAATAATGTATTTGGCCCTTGTTTATAATATAAATATTTCTTATTTACATAGTAAATAAGTTATCTATGTCGTAAATCTTCTATTTACTATGGATATTTTAAAACCTAATATTTATTTCAAAAAGTTTTAAAAATATAAAATCTCTCATGCTACCTTGTGCCATCCTAACACTAATATTGCATGTTTGAACTGTGTTACTTTTAAACATGTAAGGCATTTATAAAAAGTAAGTGTTAAATGTGGTATTTATGAAAATTTCTCATACAACTTAATACAAATTAATCTTCTAATTTGTTAAGTTAATCATTAAAGAAAAATTATGACAGAAAGAAAAAGGTTAATAATTATGATAGAGAAAACGTGGAAGTAAAAATGATAAGAAGTAAGGACTAGTGAAAGATATAAAGTTAGGAATTTGGAGAAAAACGTAGAGACAAAAAATGAGAAGAGAGAGTATGAAATGAGGAAAAAAAAAAGATATAATGAAAAAAAAGTATAAAGGAAAAAATGATATATGAAGATTGGGGAAATTAAAAAAAAAAAATGTGAGGAGCAGTTGGGAGAAAAGAAAAATATTATAATTGAGAAAAATAAAATAACAAAAGAGAATGATGATAAAGTTTTTTTTTCTTAACCAAACGTCATGAATTATGTAGACATGAATGTACGTGCCTACTTCAAACTAACGTATTTATATTTGCTCATGCTTGAGTAGTTAGTAAATATAGTTTAAAATATTATAGCATATAAAAATTTTATATTATAGTATTTATTTTTACATTTTATTATAACATGTGAGAGTTTTACATTATTTTTTAATTAAAAAATTGATTTTAAACATGTTTGTCATATACATAGTAGTCTTTTTTAATTATTTTCCTTGTAAAGCATATCCTTGGCATCTTTTTCTTCACCACGCGCAATTAATGGAATCATCCACTTCAATGCCACAAAAAAATTGTAATTAATTAAATATCTTTAAAGTTTAGACCTAGAATAAACATAGAGTTTGTTCATCAAGTTACATAGAAAAATCTTGAGAGAAAAGATATATTGTAATACACGGAAGAAAATACTCGTCGTTTAGATGACCTATTACCATGATTCATGTATTTTGTTTTTTATTGTAATAGTTGATGGGATATATAGGTCAAGTGGGAGAATGTTAGAACCTGGGACTGCCTTGCCGAGATTCTCAGCAACGTCTCATGTTCTCAAATTGGTGGCCCATATGAAACGTTCAAAATTTGAACAATAACTGCAATCAACTACAAAAGCCAGTGTGCAGTTTTTCGGGCAAAAAAAAACTGTCTTCAACGGTATAATAACTGTGTGATGGCCATGATTATTTAAGAGAGCCTTCTATTTTTGGGTCCCTGAGCATACAATCATTTTTCTTAAGAATTACTACACCATCTAGTGATGGTTGTGAGTACTCAGAAGTCCAAAAAAAACACGGTGATAAAAATTTCCTGGCGACGGGCCGAAGTCACGCAACATACGTCCATGACGGGAGGTACAAAAAGATCCCATTTGCTTCCGCTTTTCTGTTATTAAGTTGTTGTAATTGTTAGAAATATGCTCACATAAACTATCGACTTAAATTTGAAAGGAAGGTGCTTACCGTTTATAATTATGCAGAACTACTACATAGCTTCAGCATGAGAACAATCCCGGTTAGTTGGTGTCTGCAAAGCTCCAGTTATCCGCAGAAACAATTTCAGGGGCGACAACCATAAGGAGCTTTGATCAAGAATCGAGATTTCGGGACAATAACATGAGATTGACGGATGGATATTCCCGGCCTAAGTTTAGTATTGCCAGTAAAATGGAGTGGCTATGCTTTCGCTTGGATGTGTTGTCTGCTATTACATTTGTTTTATCTTTGGTTTTCTTGATCTCTGTTCCAGAAGGAGTGATTGATCCAGGCAAGTTATTCTCGTTCAGAAAATTTCTAGTTTTATTCTCTCTCTTCTAAAACAAAAGTCCGAGACTAAGTCATTTTATTTTCTATTTTCTGTTTTTTTTTTTTTAATTAAAGGTATTGCGGGCTTAGTTGTCACATATGGACTTAATCTTAAACATGATACAAGCTTGGTTTATTTGGAACCTTTGCAATGTGGAGAACAAAATAATATCAGTGGAAAGAATACTTCAATACACTACCATTCCAAGTGAGCCTCCTCTTGTTATAGAATCGAACAGGCCTGATTGTTCTTGGCCATCACATGGAGAAGTAAACATTCGTGATCTTCAGGTAATTGCTTGTTGCAAACGATACTCTGCTACTTGTTTGACCCCAATGATATTTTAAACTGTTTGTAGAGAGCTCTTCATGTTCATGATGGTTAAATTTAGAGGTTCGATATGCTCCACACATGCCGCTTGTGTTACGAGGTCTCAAGTGCACTTTCCCCGTAGGAATGAAGACTGGCATTGTTGGGAGGACCGGCAGTGGTAAATCAACTCTCATACAAACACATTTCTGGATTGTCGACCCTGCAGCCGGTCAGATTGTGATAGATGGCATCAACATATCTTCTATTGGCCTGCATGATTTAAGATCAAGGTGGAGCATTATCCCTCAGGATCCTACCATGTTTGAAGGGACTGTAAGAAGTAAGTTGGATCCACTTGAAGAGTACACAGATGAACAAATATGGGAGGTGGGTTTCTCTTCTCTTTCTTTCTTTTTTTTTTTCTTTTCCATTCCAGTTAATCTTCCATTATTTCATTTTCTTAATATCTCTCTTACATGGTTGAGGCTCTGGATAAGTGCCAACTTGGAGATGAAGTTAGGAAGAAGGAAGGAAAGTTAGAATCTGCAGGTTTGTTCAAGGATATTGCGTAAAACATAATCTGATTTTCTGATCACGAATGGAAATTAATAGTTGCCCTCTTTCTAACATTGATTTTGCATTAACCGAGATTGGAGAGAATTGGAGTATGGGTCAGAGGCAACTTGCCTGCCTTGGCAGAGTTCTACTCAAGAAAAGCAAGGTCCTTGCCACAGCATCCGTCGACACAGCTACCGACAATCTAATTCGGCAAACGCTTCCACAACATTTTTCAGATTGCACGGTTATCAGCATTGCTCATCGCATAACTTCTGTACTTGGCAGTGACATGGTTTTGCTTCTCAGTCATGGAAAGTACTTTTCTGGCTCCATGACTTGATTTCACTTCCAAAGTCTCCATTTTTCAGTTTTTTTCATCCTAATCAATTTCTCTTGATATATCATGCAGGGCTTATTGAGGAATACGACTCTCCAGCAAGATTGCAGGAGAACAAATCATCGTCTTTCACACAGCTTGTGGCCGAGTACACCGTGAGATCAAATACAAATTTTTGAAAAATTTTTTCTGGAATAAGAACTGTTGAGATAAGTTTGTTGACAATGATGAAAATGAATTAGTGTAGCGGTTTTGGTGTTTGATAAACAAACTCTGCAGTAACATATTCAAGTAAAAATGCATTTATATTGCAAAGTTATGCAGGCTTCTAATAATCTTCTAAATATCATAGATTTCGTCATTGTATCGTGTAATTGTACAGCTCTTGTATAGCACACTAGCTATGTTCCCCTTTTTTCTCATTATGTTGCAGCTCTTTAGCTGCTCTGATATATGTACACTCCACATAACTCACTTTACATCTTGGTTATAGGCGTTTGTTTGGAGAATTCTTGAAACTTTTTGGATTCAAATCTTTAAAATCTTTTGGGTACGTGTTTGTTTTCCCAAAATCCGAATCAAATAAGTCTTTTGAATCTAAATTTTTAGAGTTCTGCCCCCCTAAACTTTTGATACTCGGATATTTTTGTTACAGTAAAAGCTGAAATTTTCTCACTTATATTTGAGGGAAGAAAATCATAACTTCTTCATTTGATATTCGATTGAGACGATTCTTTTATTATTTCCTAATGAAAAGATGAATAAATTAAGATCTATATTGTATTTTTTAGGATCATTACCTTTAAAATTTTATTACATTTGTTAATAATTCAAAAACTTTTTTCATTATCTCTTCAAACACAAATTCTAATTTTATTTCATATTCATATTAAACTTAAATGTACATCCAAACGTCAATTCTAATACTAATTCAAATCCTAATTCAAATCATACAACTCAAATCAAACGTCTTTCAAGATTGAAACAAAGCTTTTCGAGAGTGTTTAGAAACGTAGTTAAAACTGATTTAGAACTATAGGTATTGTAACATGTGAGAGCTTTATATTATTATATGCTTTTGCTTTACACTATAATATATAAGAGCTTTACACTATTCATAGTTGAAATTATGATTTTCAATCAGGGTGACAAACGTCGTCTAGTCTTTAATAACATATTGGCTCATTTTGTTGAGTTTAACCAATGACTACGAGCCCTCCTTAGGACAAGCCAATGTAAAAATTACACATATTACCTAATTTAGATACTCTAATAATCTAAATGGCTTGATTTTATATAGTTGTCAATCATGACCAAAACTCATATTAAATATTTCCACGGAATCAATTTTACCTATATTAATTATGTGCCAACCCAAAATTTTTGTGTTGTAAAAAAATGATAACCTTTTTTTTGTCTCATATTAATAATTAGATAACAACTAATGTGTATTTATTTCGTTGATTATTGTGTAAAAATTATTTCCATGTAATCTGCTGAGATGTACGTTTCAAATATCAAGCTTATGAATTATATAAAGATTCATTTCCTTTCCCTCTTATTTGATCACAAAAATCTTCATTAAATAGTTTGCTCTTTGGTCATTATTTTCACAGGACAATTTGTTACATAATTTGAAGTTGTTCAAAATTTTGTGCCATTTTATAACCTTATTGTCGTTTTACTGTCCTTGTACCCAATTTTTGCCACTAATTTTATGTTAATCTGTGTTTCATCTTAATTTCTGTTTTTGGCTTGACTTGTTATTCATCACATTAGAGACATTCGAAAACTATAAATAAAAACCTTATAGTTCTCTAAAGATGCATCTTAGCATTTGACCATTAAGCAAATCAGAAAGAGTACTACTAACACAGAGCCAACAACATTTTATACGCTCTCAAAGGGGATAAAGTGAAAATCTTATGCTGTTTTTATGTTTTTTTCCCTCCCCTTGTGATCAAAAAGAGAGGAACTACGTATTAGAGAAAGTTAATATTTATTTTATAATCACTATAATCAAATAGTTTTGTTTTCATTTATATGAAGTGTTATTTACTTTTTTATACTTTCTATTTTAGGTCTATTCAAATGTTATATATTTGGTTTTTATTCTCCTAGAATGTATGCATTCGGATTAGATTTAACATATAACTTTATATCTTTTTTATATCAATTTTCAATTTTGGACTAAAAAATAACCCAAAATTCCCTCAAATTGAAAAATAAAAGAGTTTAAAAAACTCAAAAAAACTTTAAACTAAGGTTTTTGACTTCAAAAATACATGAAATACGTTAAAAATGGGTGTTGTATGTGTTTTTGTTTTTGTTTTATTCTTATTTTTTGAAACTTTTTAATTTTTTTCTCCATTACTTAAAAATAATTTGATCATTTTAAATATCAAAATTAACTATTAACTGAAGTAAGGTATAGATTTATGTATTAAATATAATGTAAAAGTATACATTTGATGAGATAAAAAACAGAATGTATAATTTTTGAATTAACTTAAGATAAAAAGTATAATAAATAAATATCCCTAATATTTATTAGTATTAGGTAATAAATTTATCCTTATTATAATTGTAATTATTTGAGCCACTCACTCGCTCCGTTCTAATCTATAGATGTAGACTCCTTATCAAATAATGTAGATGTCTTTATTCACTCTTTCCTTTTATTTTCTCAAACCAAAAAGAAAAAACTTAAAACTTTTTATCAATTTCAATAATCAAGTTTTCTTACTACAATATTATGTGGTTATTTATAACCCTTTAATAGAATGATAATAGATACCCACTAAAATAAACAGTATATTAGACAAATGACAATATACTAATAACAAAACAAAATTAATATATAAAAATAACTATTATAGCTAATTCTCCTACATCAAAATATTTCTATCGAAAATAAAAAATTCATCTAAGTGCTATGAAATGTATGATCTCCTCTCTATGGATCAGCGTATCTTTCGAATCAATAAACAAGTTGCATGTGTTCTTTTATTCATTTTACGATAGGGCACTTCATCATGATGTATTTGAATGTGCTCTTTTTAAAAAAAAAAAAATTTACAAATGGGCATGTTAGCAGCCATTTGATTAAATTTGACTAGCGTGATCTATGAGTATGACCACTTTGTAGACAATGGTGCACTATTTTCAACATGGACACTCATAAATAATGTCGTTAAAATTTAAGGGGTTTACATACGTTGAGACGCTTTTTTCCCTACTATGAATATGTATGTTTTGGTTGTTTGATTTATTTCTTAAGTAGGTGATCTATAAATGACAGCAATACATTGTTACATCATGTAAACTTTTATAATAGACACTTATAGATCATACCGTTGAAAAGTTAATTCAATAACTAAAATAACACTTTTTATTAGTTGAAAGAAGAGTCGTTATTCTGGTAGATTCTGCTACAGCATCTACTAGGTTTTACTCCGGCACCCCATGTTGGTGATTAAAGGCTGTTGGTATTTCCTTATTTTAAAAAAATTGAAATAATTTGATAGATTCTACTCTTGAACCTGCTAGATTTCACTTCGAAACTTGGCAGATCTTGCTTTGGCTCTGGCACCTAGAGGGTTCTACTCTAGGACCTGGTGGGTGTTGTTGTGGCACCCCACGCTGGTGACCAGAGGCATTTTATTTTTTAATAAAAAATGAAATAATCTGGTAGAATTTTGCTTCAAAACATACCAGATTCTTCTCTATAACTTGAAGCGTTCCACTCCAAAGCCATGAGGAAGTGATAAAGAAGGCTAGTTTGGGCTTTTAATAAATCACATTTTTTAATTAAAAATAAAAAATAATTTAGACTTTTCATAAATCACATTTTTTAATAAAAAAGAAAGTTTTAAAAGAACTTTTTAAGAATGCAGTTTTGAAAGGGTGCTTTTTTTAGAGAGGGGTATTCTTGTGCTTTCCTCATAAGGAGGAAAATATAAAGAAAATATGTAAGGGATTATATATTTGAAAAATTTATATTCACAGAAGCATTAAGTTTAATTAAAACAAGAAAAAGAAAAAAGAGGCGAAAGCAAAATGCAAGAGGACAAAATACACATATAACATTTGGGGAAAGAACGAAATCCAAAGCCTTTGAGACTTTGATAGATTGTATATACGTATAGTTGTATAATTTCTTGCAGCCTACTATGGAGTGTGTTCTTTTTTAGTTGAAATTTGTCCTCCTATTTTTTCCGTTGAATAAAATATGCCTGTTTGGTAGTGTTTAAAAAATGACTGAACGAGAATTTTCAAAAATTATTTTGAACGTGTTTTTGAAATTTTTGTCTTAAAAAGCGTATAAAAACCTTGTTATAAACTCCTAATGTTTCTCTAAAAAGATTGAGGCAGAGTATATAAATAATTCTAAATCATCAAGATTTTGTATAACAAATTTTCCTATATACATTAACTATTATATCCTAAATTAATTTTAATTTTGATGTAGGTATATTTCAATTTTCAAATATGAAATAATGAAAATTAACAAAAATATTATAAAATTTTGTAATTTGTCTCACATAAATGTTCAGAAGTGAGCTAAAATAGTTGTATTGTGGATATATAGACCGTCTGAGAAATGAATGTGAGTTGAAAAAAAAGTTTAAATTTATACTAAAATAATTTAAATTTTGTAAAAAAGATATTGTAGAAAATAAGTTTTGACCAAATTTGTTAGTTTTAAACACATTTTTGAAGCGGCCTATGGCATAAAAGTTCAGTTAAAATTTTCCAGCTCAACTGTTGGTTCCTTGAGAAGTTCACAAAACGAAGAAGCTAGATAAGGCAAATAAACGAATGATTCCCCTGCATGAAGCTTTGAACGTAAAACAACATCGTACTCCAAAAATCTCCGATTCCTCTTGTCCAAGTTTTCTTTTGATATTAAACATGCCCACTCGTCATTATCAAAAAGTTGAGTTCACGAGATCATTATTTATTCCACTCTCACTCTCATTATATAAAGTGCTCCGTCCACATCCGGAAACACAGCGTCAATCAACCGCAAGAAACACAGGTCGCTGTACTTTTTTTTCTTTTTTTTTTAACCGCTTTATTCATTTTCTTTTTCAATTTCTACCCGAATAGTCCTAGTGTGCCGCAAATGAGATATTTGAAATTGCTTGTGCTTTTATTTTGTAGAAAAAATAAAGATAATAATAGATTTTTAAATTTTTTTTGGAGTAACTAGCAAGTTTTTAAAATAGTTATAGTAAATAGCAGATTTACAATATAAGTAATTTATTTACTATGTACAAAAGAATTATTAATACTGTAACAAGGGGTAAAGAAATTATTTACACGTAATAAGAGGGTAAAAAAAATATTTACACTTTAAACTTATTTATTGTATAAATAATAATTATTAATATTGTAAATAAGGAGGTAAATAATTTATTTACATCACAAATCATCTATTTACTATAAATATTTTCAAAACTTTATATTTACTACTATTAGTTTTTGTGACAGTGATATTTACTATAATTTTCTTTGTTTTTAAGAGTAGAAGAAGAGAAGCAACTATTTAATTAGTTTTTGAATAGTGTATAAAAATGGCTTTTTAATTTAAAAATGCATGCTAATTTGTTTAGTTAAGTAAGTTGAAAGCTCTTAATAGTATAAAAATGGTGTGATTTAAGAATATGGATGAAATTTTAAATTTATTATTCTTAAATTAAAGGTCAAAATGTAAATAAATGATTATAAACAATTTTTTTTTGTAAGCATCAAGAGGTTGGCTTCTCCTAAATATGCTTATAAAAACCAAAAATACTTTTCACGAGTCTAAAGCCACTTGAGATAGTTTGTGCTTTTACTTTTAAGCAGTAAAAAAAAGACACATAAGCTAAAGCTTTTAAATTAGTGTTTGAAAGTGCATAAAAAGTGTTTTTTTAATTTTAAAAGAACTTTTGTACATGCTTAACTACTTAAGTAACAAACTTTATTGTTATATAAAAGACATGTATATATAAGAATATAAATAAAATTTATAATTTATTATTCACAGATATATTGTTAAAAAATTAAAATAAAAAAGCTTTTTTTAAACACCTTTGTTATAAACACTAATAGATGTTTGTTCCAACAATATTTATAAAAAACTAAACGCCTAAATAACTTGTCTATCCCGACATACTCAAAAATAACTTTTTTAGACTGAATAAATTAAAAGCTGATTTTAAGCCATCTGAAACAGAGGCCTTATCCATATATCAAAGGCAACTTTAAAAAACAAAATAAGTTAAAAGTAGCTTGTAAAAAAAAGCCATTAAATATGAGGCTTTATGTCTCCTCGTACGTTTTTCTATGTTTGTCTGGCATGAAATGATTCGGTGCCCCATAAAGAAATTTCCTGTTTTTTTTTTTTTTTTTTTTTTCAACTGTATATAAAGCTGAATAATATTAGAGAACGACCAAGAAAGTGTTTCGAATTATCTTTACAATAGATAAAAGTGCCATGCGGCAGTTACAAATATTCGTTCTTTTTTTTTTTTTTTTTTTTTGCTTTACAACGCTGCTTCCTTTTTTTTCTTTTTTTGCTTTTTTAATTTTAGTTTTTTTTAACCCCACATCCTCAAAGGAAAAAAAAAATTATGCCTTTAAAGTAAAATTTATACATCTTTTTTTAACCGTATTTTTTCTTTTCTTCTTTATTGTTACGGTATTTTATTATATCAAAATAAATTCTTTCATATTAAAACAACTTCTTTTAAATGTGTTACTTTTATTTTGCAATTTTATTTTCTATATGTTTCTTTAAAATACTTTTTTTCTCTCGCTTGCCACAATTGCAATAATATTGTTGTGTTTTTCTAATTAGCCTATTGCAGTATTTTGTTGAAAAAATTACATGTTATGTCACACTTTTAAAAATTATGTTTATTCATGGCACATTTAGAAAAAGTTATGCCGTATTATTATTCATAATACATGTAAAGTTATGCCACAAATAAATTTGTGTAACATTCATAAAAAGTAAATCTTTTTCTTGAAATGTTTCTTTTTTCACCCCATTAGTTCAGTTTTTATTATTATTTGCTTTTACAAGGTTTTTTTTTTGGCTTCCTTTTCAATTGTTTTTTCTTTTAACTCTACAGCCTAAAAATAAAATAAAATCCTTATCCTTTCAAAAAATTATACATCCTTTTCTTTTTTTTTTTGGCTTTTTAATCGTATTTTTTCTTTTGCTTCTTTATTGTTATGTCATTTTGCCATATCAAAATAAATTCTTTCAAATTAAAATAACTTCTTACACATGTGTTAGCTTTTAATATTTACAATTTCATTCTCTACGTGTTTCTTTAGAATACTTTTTTTTCTCTCGCTTCCTACTTTTTAATATTGAATTTTTCTAATTAGCTTACTACAATAATTTCTTTCTTAAAATTTGTCCTTTTTAAAAGCTTTCTCATCCCATTCTTTAAGTATTATTTTTTAATAAATGCATTCTTATATTTTATATCTTTATTATTAAATAAATTAAAAAATGACTATATGATAGTGAAAACTTAACTCACAAATAAAGTCTACAAAATGACTCCCTACGTGCATAGCACATGAGTTCAACTAGTTCTATAAAAAGGCACAAACTCACTCAAGGAAAAGTATGACAAGCCAAACGGCTGGCCAGCCTCCTCAGTCCTCATCTGTGTTAGAAAATGAATCCAAAAAGTTCAAAATCTACAAGAATATTCAACTCCAGCTCTCTTGTTGTTCTTGTTCTAATATTATTACTTCAACAAAGCCATCTCCATAATCTATTTCTTGTTGAGGCTACTACTAATGTAAGTCAAGAATAATCATTAATTGTCTGATCAATAAACATAATATTATACGTTCATACACAATATATATATATATGTTATATAATACGTATATATATATATATATATATATATATCATACGTTTGTTTGCAGGTTCACGTAGTGTACTTGGGAGAGAAGAAACATGACGATCCTGCAGCAACCAAAAAATCTCATTATAAGATGTTATCTGACTTCTTAGGGAGGTATATATACGAAAAATGATAAAGTACTTGTTTCAACAAATATCATATATGGACTATATATATAGGGATTTAAATTACTAAGATTATCTTACTTTAATTTTGTAATTGAAGCAAGGAAGCTGCAAAGAAGTCTGTGCTTTACAGCTACAGACATGGCTTTTCCGGGTTTGCTGCAAGATTAACAGAGGCCCAGGCAAAAGCTATAGCAAGTACATTATAATTTGCTAGAGCTTTTATTATTATTATTTTTATTTGAAAAAAACTTCAAAGATTCATATTAGTGATCCTTGCAGAAATTCCTGAAGTTGTCAAAGTAATTCCAGATCACCTTGTCAAGCTTCATACGACCAGGAGCTGGGACTTTATGGGAGTCCACCACAATTCACCACAAAATAGTCCATTAACTAAGAATTTGGGGAAAGGAACTATTATTGGTGTGATTGATACAGGTTATGCATATAAATATACACACACATATATATTATACGATAAATTAGTAAAATGGCATTAAAAGCTTTGATTAATCTAGCATTGTTCGTCTGAAGCTTTTAAAAAAGTTAAAACCTATAAGTTACTGAACATTTTTTTTTCGATGATTAATCTTGAATTCATTATTGAATTTTATATTAAATAATACTACTCTAATCTTGGCTTTTTATATCAACTTTGAACTGTCATTTCTTTTTTACTCACAGCTTTTTATAAGACTGTCAAAGATTACACTATGCAATGAATTAAAAGATAACAATGTAAATTTAGGATCAGAGTTGATATTCCTGGATGTACTACTCTTTAATATTTTAGGCAATTATTGTTCTTGATCAGATTTTTAAAATTTAACCCAGCGAGATTATACATTAAGTCAAATTTGCATATGTGCAGGTGTTTGGCCAGAGTCTGAAAGTTTCAAGGATGAAGGGGTGCCTTTAATCCCAAAACACTGGAAAGGAATCTGCCAACAGGGACGTGATTTTAACATCACAAATTGCAACAACAAAATCATTGGAGCCCGCTGGTTCGCTAAAGGATATTTAGAATTTAATAACAATAATATCTCTAAAATCCAAGATGTTCTATCAGCAAGAGACATACATGGCCATGGAACTCACACAGCCTCAATTGCTGCCGGAAATTTTGTGAAAAATGTAAACTATCAAGGACTGGCGGCAGGAGTTGCCAGAGGTGGAGCTCCTCTTGCTCACTTGGCAATTTACAAGGCTTTATGGGATAAAGGCGGATATGGTTTTGCGTCCGACACTCTTAAAGCATTCGACCAAGCCATTCACGATGGTGTTGACATCATATCTGCCTCTCTTGGCAAAGATGTTCCTCTTACCTCTTATGATGATCCAGACGATTTAGTTTCAATTGGTTCCTTCCATGCAACTGCAAACGGTATAACCGTTGTTGTCTCAGCAGGGAATTCAGGCCCCGTCTCACAAACGGTTGAGAACACCGCTCCATGGGTCATCAGTGTAGCAGCCACAACAATTGATAGAGCCTACCCAGCAGCCATCACTCTCGGAAATAACAACACTTTGTGGGTAATGTACTAAGCTAATTCTCATGAATTTCTTTGTGATATATGATAGGTGGAGTGGATGTGATAGCTCTACAAACATTACTTTTGTTTGTTACAGGCTAAGCTATATATTTGTTTTGAAAAAAAAAAACAATTAATTACATATTAAGGCAATTTCATTTCTAATTATCAAATTAGTGGGGGCCCGGCTACTTTAATTGGCGTCGACCTAGTTGGTACTTAGTATGTGTTAATTCTTCTTGATGTTAATTTTTTGTTTCACCTTTCACATATTCCCAAAAAAAAAAAAAAAACAACGAAACGAAATCATATGACATTGATTTGTTATGTAAAAATTTATTTTGTTTCAGGGCCAAGCTATTTATTTTGGAAAAACTAAAAATGTTTTAGGTGGCCTAACATACTCGTAAGATCTCGTTTCCATTATTTAACTTGATTGAGCTTTCTTTTTTCTCTTTGGTTTCTTTGTTAATTAATCCTGATCAGATCTAACTATATTTTGAAGCGCGAGTTGTGTGGCTGGAAATCTGAATTCAACATTAACAGAAGGGAAAATAGTGCTGTGTTTTTCATTATCAGATCAGCCAAACATAGCTTCTGCATCCGAGGCTGTGCGTAAAGCAGGAGGAGTTGGCGTCATATATGCGCAGTCTTACTCTGATTTGAATCCAGCATGTGATATTCCATGCGTTAAAGTTGATTTTACAATAGCTACACAAATCTTGAACTACATTGCCTACACAAGGTAATTGGTAATCAAAACCAATCCATAGATAGATGAAGTTTTTATCTTGTTATTTTCAAAAGGATTAATTACGCTACACCCATTATGTTTTACCACGATAATAGAGACCCATCCTTAATCTAACTAAGCTAATTACATTAAAACCTCCTAGACTTAATAACGGAGACACCCTTTTAATCTAATCCCTTGATATAACTACATCACACACACGTGAAGGCCACAATTTTGTTCAAATAGGGCCCTTTTTTTTTCATTTTGTTCTTAGTCTTTTTCTTCAGTTTAGCTCTAGTTTTAGAGAGAGAAAAAATCCCCCTCCTTAATTTTGACTGTGATAACGACATATATTCATTAACGAAAAAGATTTTTATATATTCACCTCTTAATTTTGCTCTATTTCTGAAAGAATTAGGTCTCCAACTGCGAAGTTGAGTTATCCAAGAACAGCTGTAGGGTTATTATCGTCCCCAAAAGTAGCGACGTTCTCATCCAGAGGACCAAGTTCGTTGACCCCAGAAGTTCTTAAGGCATAGCCACTAACTATATGAAAAATTCTAATTAACTTTCTAATTAGTATTAATTTCATGATATATATATATATATATATATATATATATATGTTTGGATACATTTTTATTCTCTAACCGTTTCAACTATACATATTTAGCCGGATGTAGCTGCCCCAGGAGTGGATATATTGGCTGCAATACCAAGAGGTATATATGCATTTAAGTCAGGAACTTCAATGTCATGTCCACATGTATCTGGGATTGTAGCTCTGATCAAATCTGTTCATAAGGATTGGTCTCCTCCTATCATAAGATCAGCTCTTGTTACTACTGGTGAGTCAAACATCAAACTACCAATTTATTTTCATTTCTTAATAAATAATCTAATAATATAATTTTGTGTGTGCCAATTTTTTTCAGCTTCCCAGATTGGAACAGATGGATCATACATATATGCAGAAGGTCCAAATCGTAAAGCAGCAAATCCATTTGACATTGGTGGTGGCCAAGTTAATCCTGAAAAAGTGTTGGAACCAGGCCTCATTTACAATGTCACTACACAGGATTATGTTCAATATCTCTGCTCAATTGGTTACGCTGATGTATCAATTGCTGTTTTAACTGACAAGAGAAACAATTGCAATCGAAAACACTCGCTTGCATCCGACTTAAACCTTCCATACATATCAGTTCCAAATCTGAGAAGTGGAGTGACAGTAACAGTGACAAGAACAGTGACAAATGTTGGAGATAATGTTAATTCAGTGTATAAGGCTATAATTGAGGCTCCTCCAGGAATAAAAATAACAATTGAACCCCAAACTTTGCTGTTCAATTTAACCACAAAAAGCTTGTCTTTCAAAGTTAGCTTCTTCTCTACACAAAAGCTGCATGGATATTACAAGTTTGGGAGCTTAACTTGGAGTGATGGTAAGCATCGTGTTAGAAGCCCCATAGCCGTTCGGGTGATTGCATTTGAATCATTTTCAGATGTTTAAATAAAAGAACGTGATGGGAAACAAATCAAAGAAACGACATGTCGTCGGCCTTATTAGTTATTGTTGACATAAATGTGGGCTGACATTACTATGTCGCTTGGTATGTTCAATAAAGATTTGTGTTTTACCAGTTTATGTTGTTTCTGACTTTGTTGTATGGGAGCCTTGATTTATTTCCTGCTTCTTCCTTGTGGTTGTTGTGTCTAATAAACTTCTTCTCGGTAAAAGAAAGGAGTTATATCTCTGAAAGTAATTAATGAATTGGTGCAATCATTCTTTTTGCGTTTATTTCGTACTAAAGAGACTATATGTATGGTGATATATATATATATATATATGTATATGTGAAGCGTTGGAGACATTTATAATGACAGCACTAGAGGACATTATTGTTTTCTAGCAGTGATGGAGATAGAAAGTTTTCGTTAGTGGAGGCCAATAATTAAAAAGATAGTTATGATATCAAATTTTAATGTTCACTAGGGCTATGTGTATATAAATCATGTAATAAATTAGATATATTTATATATGTATATATTTAGGTTTGGTCTCAAACCTCATACCCAAACCAGTCCAGTACTCATAAATGGAACTTTGTTTGTGTATTTGTGTAAGGTAATATTCAATGTTATATGTGTTGGACCACATCTATTAAATGTTATACGTGAACAAATTGAAAGTTATATGAACGCACAAACAACGTTACACTTGCGAATGAAAAAGTTTACAAATGTCGGACCGGTCCGGTGTCTTTACAAAAAATTTAAGTTGAGTGAGGGCTTAACTAAGACGCAGCTTTTTCCGTGGTTTGTAACTAGAATTTTTATTTTTAAGAGTAATTCAAGTGAAAATATATATTCGGTTTTAGAGTTTTTAAGTTGAATTAAGTCAAAATAATATCCAAATAAAAAGGTATGGAAAAGCAAAGGAACCATTATGAAAATTTGACCGTGTAAAACAACAGTGTATTGGTACCAAAAGAAAAAGATGCGCCATACACATGTTCACTTGCAATTTTACTTTTCGTGTATCGCGTGCTAACATTTGTAAACACTATATGCATGTCAATACAACAATATTTAATCTTTCTTTTCCTTGTTTGTTATCATAATAAGAAAAATGAATCAGAGACAATCACATAATTAAGAAATTTTAATTACTTGTAAATATTTTCTCACTTAGTTGTAGTTTCCTCTTTGCAAAGATTTGTAACACTTCTTTACATTAGCTTGTACATCTCTATAAATTTTACTCATCATATCAATATAACCCAGATTAGCCATTCCCTAATTTCTTTTTTCTCTTAGTCTCTTTGCCTTAATATACCAATGTTTACATAAAAATTTAGAACAAAATTTGATGAGTATTCAAATACTATATGGGGCTCGTTTGACACAGTTTTTGCTTGTTCTTTTGGTAAGTAGAAGAAGAAAAACAAAAACTATAGTTTTTCAATAAATGTTTAAAACCATATTTAAAAAAAACTTTAATAAGTCCAAACGGTTTCAATTTCTTTTTAAAGTTACAAAAAGTTATATTTAAGGTTTTAATGTATTATTAATACTCTGATAGAAGTTTCAAAATCTATTTAAAAATGTTTTTTTAAAAAGTCATATTACATGAATTTGATAAAAAATACTTTTAAAGGGTAAAAATACTTCCAACAAAACATTCAAAAATTTTTAAAAATAACTTTAAGACTTAAGAGGTCAAAAACTGTTTCTAAAAAGCTCTCCTTAAGAGGCTCACACTTGTACCTGGCGGTGAGAAAATAAATCTCGTACCACTTTTGATGCCATCAAAAATAGTAATGTTGCACATGCATGCCTTTTTGCCACCGACACAAGTAGATAAGAGTATGTCAAATCTATATATATTGCCTTCTCCTTTTTTTTCTTTTTTCTTTTTTCTTTTTTCTTTTCTGAAAGGAAAGGGTTTCCATACATGTAGAATTCCCTCCACATATATTGCCATTGTAGTTTGGGCGGGTAAAGGGTATTATTTCCTACTGAAAGTAATACATGAAAATTATTTTTCAGGCATGAAATGATTGAGGATCCCATAAAGAAAGCCCTTTTGTTTTCTTTTTATTTTTCTTTTTGAGTGGGACCAGGTGTATATAAATTATCTACCAGATGCTATTAAAATTCCCAACCAACCAAATTAACATATTCATTTTGTTTTTTCTTAAAAGTAACAACCTTTAAAGAGAAGAAATAAAAAAAAAAAAGAATAAACAAAGGAAACTTTTCGTATTATTATTCTATAAAAGGCACAAACTCAACGAAGAGTACGATAGTTATGTTGTTTATGCTGTATTCTATTAAAAAAAAAAAACTGTTACAGTTGTCGTATTCTAGGCCTTTTTTTTTTTTGGCATAATATTTCGTTCAAGCTCTATAAAACTTGAAATTTCTTCTTTATGTATTTATTTATTATTATTTTTTTAAGAACTTGGCTCAAAGGGGCAATATGGTCATTTCATACACTTGCCACTTGAAAGTCTCAGTTTTTTTCCATTTCATTACTTTTCAGATTTTTGTCGTTTTCTGTTGATTCTAAAAGGAATAACGGAGACAGCCTTTTAATCTAGGCCGTTGATACAACTACATCAAGGGGAATTGACGTAATTAGCTTTCATCAAAGGGGGTCTTTGTTATTTTGGCAAAACACATGAAATATTTGTGTAATTAACTTCTTTTCTAAATATATAATACACATATGTGAAGGCGACAATTTTGTTCAAATAGGGCGTTTTTTCATTTCTTTCTTGAACTTTTTCTTCATTTTAGCTCTAGTTTTAGAGAAAAAAAACCCCTCCTTAATTTTGACTGTGATAACGACATATATTCATATGTAAAAGATTTTCATATGTTCACCTCCTTAATTTTGCTGTATATATGAATGAATTAGGTCTCCAACTACAAAGTTGAGTTATCCAAGCACAGCTATAGGGACATCACCTTCCCCGAAGTAGCGACATTCTCATCGAGAGGGCCAAGTTCGTTGACACCAAAAGTTCTTAAGGAATAGCTACTAACTATATCAAAAATTCCAATTAACTTTATAATTAGTTTTAGTTGTATGATATTATTATAAACACACATATATATATATTTGGATACATATTTATTCTCTAACCGTTTCAAATATACATATTTAATTAGCCGGATGTAGCTGCCCCAGGAGTGGATGTATTGGCTGCAAAACCAAGAGGTATATAAGCATTTAATTCAAGAACTTCAATGTCATGTCCACATGTATCAGGGATTGTAGCTCTAATCAAATCCGTTCATAATTAAGGATTGGTCTCGTTCTATCATAAGATTAGCTCTCGTTACTACTGGTGAGTCAAACTTCAGACTACCAATATATTTTCATTTCTTAATAAATAATCTAATAATATAATTTTGTGTGTGCCAATTTTTTTTTTCAACTTGGGAAGTTGGAACAAATGGATCATACATATATGCAGAAGGTCCAAATCGTAAAGCAGCAATTCCATTTGACATTGATGGTGGCCAAGTTAATCCTAAAAAAGTATTGGATCCAGGTCTCATTTACAATGTCACTAAATAGGATTATGTTCAATATCTCTGCTCAATTGGTTACGCTGATGTATCAATTGCTGTTTTAACTAGAAAGAGAAACAATTGCAATCGAAAACACTCGCTTACATCCGACTTAAACCTTCCTTCCATATCAGTTCCAAATCTAAGAAGTGGAGTGAAAGAAACCGGGACAAGAACAGTGACAAATGTTGGAGATAATGTTAATTCAGTGTATAAGGCTATAATTGAGGCTCCTCCAGGAATAAAAATAACAATTGAACCCCAAACTTTGAGGTTCAATTTAACCACAAAAAGTTTGTCTTTCAAAGTAAGCTTCTTCTCTACGCAAAAGCTGCACGGATATTACGAGTTTGGGAGCTGAACTTGGAGTGACGGTAAGCATTGTGTTAGGAGCCCCATAGCCGCTCGGGTGATTGCATTTGAATCATTTTCAGATGTTTAAATAAAGGAATCTGATGGGAAACAAATCCAAGAAACGACATGTCATCGGCCTTATCAGTTATTGTTGACATAAATATGGGCTGACATTACTATGTCACTTGGCATGTTCAATAAAGATTTGTGTTTTACCAGTTTATGTTGTTTCTGACTTTGTGGTATGGGAGGCTTCATTTATTTCCTGCTTCTTCCTTGTGGTTGTTGTGTCTAATAAACTTCTTCTCAGTAAAAGAAAGGAGTTATATCTCTGAAAGTAATTAATGAAATGGTGCATACATCCTTTTTGCGTTTATTTCGTACTAAAGAGACTGTGTATGGTGATATATATATATGTGTGTGTGTGTGTGAGAAAAGTGTTGGAGACATTTATAATGACAGCACTAAAGGACACTATTGTTTTCGAGTAGTGATGGAGATAGAAAGTTTTAGTTAGTGGAGGCTAATAATTAAAAAAATAGTTGTGATATCAAGGTTATGTATATATTAATCATGTAATAGATTAGATATATATATATATATATATATATATATATATATATAGATTTGGTCTCAAACCCAACAACCAAACCAGTCCAGTACTCATAAATGGAACTTTGTTTGTGTATTTGTATAACTTCTAATTTTGTGGAAGGGTAACATTCAATGTTATATGAATTGGACCACATCTATTAAATGTTATTTGTGAAAAAATTGCAAGTTATATGAACACACAAATAATGTTACACTTGCAAATGAAAAATGTTACAAGTGTCGGATCGGTCAGCTCCTTCCATGGCTTTGTAACTAGAATTTTTATTTTTAAGAGTATAGTGAAAATATATATTCAGTTTTAGAGTTTTTACGTTGAATTAAATCAAAATAATATTTAAACAAAAAGGTATAGAAAAGCAAAGGAATCTTTATGAAAATTTGATCGTGTAAAACAATAGTATATTGGTAGGTCTTTATTGGTTTCCACCAAAAGAAAAAGATTCATCATACCCATGTTCACTCGCAATATTACTTTTCGTGTCTCGTGTGCTAACATTTGTAAACACTAAAGGCATGTCAATACAACAATATTTAATCTTTCTTTTCCTTGTTTTGTTATCATAATAAGAAAAATGAATCAGAGGCAATCACATAATTAAGAAATTTTAATTACTTGTAAATATTTTCTCACTTAGTTGTAATTTCCTCATTGCAAAGATTTGTAACACTTTTTTTACATTAAGTTGTACATCTCTATAAATTTTACTCATCATAACAATATAATTCAGATTAGCCATTCCATAATTTCTTTTTTCTCCTAGTCTCCTTGCATTAATATGCCAATGTTTACATAAAAATTTAGAACAAAATTTGATCAGTATTCAAATACTATATAGGGTCGTTTGGCACAATTTTTGCTTGTTCTTTTAAGAAGATAAACAAAAACTATAGTTTTTCAATAAGTGTTTGGAGCTACATTTAAAAAAAACTTTAACAAGTCAAAATAGTTTTGATTTCTTTTTAAAGTTTCAAAAAGTTATATTAAGCTTATAATGTATTATTAATACTCTAGTAGAAATTTTAAAGTCTATTTAGAAGTGTTTTTCTAAGCAGCTACATTATATGGTTTTAATAGGAAGCACTCTAGAGAACAAAACACTTTTAACAGATCATCCAAAAACTTTCAAAAACAACTTTAAGATCAAAGAAATCAAAAACTGTTTCTAAAAAGCTCTCCATAGCAGGCTCATACTATTACCTGGTGATGAGAAAATAAATCTCGTATCACTTTTAATGCCATCAAAAGTACTCGTGTTTCACATGCATAAGTTTTTGTCACCGACACAAATAGATAAGAGCATGTCAAATCTATATATATTGCCTTCTCCTATTTTTTTCTTTTTTCTTTTTCTTTTTTTGAAAGGAAAGGATTTCCATACATGTAGAATTCCCTCCGCATATATTGCCATTGTATTTTGGGGAGGGAAAGGATATTATTTCCTACTGAAAGTAATACATGAAAAATATTTTTCAGGCATGAAATGATTGAAGATCCCATAAAGAAAGCCCTTTTGTTTTCTTTTTATTTTTCTTTTTGAGAGGGACCGAATGTATATAAATTATCTACCAGATGCTGTTAAAATTCCCAACCAACAAAATTTACATATTCGTTTTGTTTTTTCATAAAAGTAACAACCTTTAAAGAGAAGAATTAATAAAAGAATAAAAAAAGAAAAGTTTTCGTATTATTATTTTATAAAAGGCATAAACTCAACGAAGAGTATGATAGTTATGTTGTTTATGCTGTATTCGTTTTTTTTTTCTTAAAAAAAATTGTGATAGTTGTGGTATTCTAGGTCTTTTTCTTTTTTTTTTTTTGGCATAATATTTCGTTCAAGCTCTAGAAAACTTGAAATTTATTCTTTATGTATTTATTTATTATTATTTTTTAAAGAACTTGGCTCAAAGAGGCAATGTGGTCATTTCATACACGTGCCACTTGAAAGACTCTCTTTTTTCCTTTTCATTATTTGTCACCTTTTTGTCATTTTTTTTTGGTTTTTGGCAAAATCAGTTTAATCAAACTTTTTACTTGCTATAGTGTAAGGATTTTACATGCTATAATGATGAAAAAAAGTAAACTATAATATAAAGCTCTCACATACTATAATTTTTAATTTAAAAGTTTTAGTTCTAACCACACTTCTCAAACACCCTATAAATTTTCATGTCATTCCATTAAGTCAGATGCTATTTTCAATTTTTTCTTGTTGTTTTGTAAGAATTACAAAACACATATAGAGAACTTTATGATATGAGAGAAAAAAAACTATGGCTTTGTCTTGACACGTCATAACTCAATAATTTTTTTGCATATTTTTTTAATGTGATTTTGATCATATCGTCAAGGATAACCTACCATAGAAGTTTTTTTTTTTTTTTTTTTTGCATTTTTATACTTGCACTTTTAGGTTACAAAAATCATACCTTATCTGTGAGCATTTATATATATATATATTGCTACTTTTAGATTTCAAACGTGCCCAATTCTTACTTTTTCATTCATGACAAGTAAATTTTGACCTCAAAAAAGATCTAAATGTCCTTAATAAAATAAAAAATAAGAAAAAATTATAAAAATGAGGATATTTAGGTAATTTTATGATTAAAATCAGCTTTTGACTAAAAAGAGTCGTACATATAACATGAATTTGACAAGTAAAGATATAAATATGATTCAATTCCAACTAAAAAGTGCATTCTCTAAGTGCAAGGTGTGAATATGATAAAAAAACATAGAAATCTTCTATATGTAATTATAAAACATATTATGATAGCTCATGATTAAAAAAATTAAAACTGTTTATAGAAAAATATAGAAAATAAATTTTAAAAAAAAAGAAGTAAAGTTTTGTAACAGCATATATATATAATAAATTTTAGTGGGGTAAAATTAAAAAGTTAAAATTTTAAAAGGGTCATATTTAAATTTTGAGAAATTTAGTGGGGGCGGCTGCCCCGACTTAAAATGTGTATATGTTACAATTTAACTTATGATACAAAACATTTTGTAATTTGTATGATTCATAATAGAACCTTAGCAGGACATTCCTGTTGTCACCATTCTTCTCCAAGTGGGAGATTTGTGGAGCCTAATTCTAATGTCTTTTAGATTATTGCTCCACGTAAGGGATTTCGGGGATCAATCTTCTTGGTAAAGTCATGAGGGGGTTCGAAGGGGGGCGGGTCAGGGGATGTGGGGGAGGAGCCAAGACCCACTCGAGCTAATGCCATGAAGGGCACGCGCTGGATCAAAGAGCCAACGCGGAGGTGCCGTAAAGCCATGTGGGCTGCGCAGAGTGAAAGGAAACTTGTGGCCCAAACATCAGTTCATGTGACCTTGCAAGCACAAGTGCACGGCTACGCATGTCAGTGAGCAAAGGCTTTCGTTTTTGTGTTTTTTAGGTCTTTGTTACCCATTATTGCTGAAACCTATAAACTGATAGGTTGTTTTCTTTTCTTGTGGTGGTGTATCTTAGAAATTAGAGTGAGAGAGAGGTGAGAGAAAAATTCTAGAGTCTCTTATAACTTCCTCATTATTATAGTGAATTATTCTACTGCGGCTAAAAATAAACATAACTTTCATATCAAAAATAAATCACTACAAATTTCATGTGTTCTTATTTATTTTTGTTCACATATTTTTTATTCTCGCTTAGAGTTAGAGCTTCTAATTTACAACATACATATATGTGTATCATTTTCTGGTTTTTCTGTCGTTTGAACTTTTAACTTCCATCATTTTTTGGTCCTTGTCGAATTTCAGAGTTGCCTTTTTTTCCCCCTTCCCCTCGGATGCGGTTTTATTTTACCGGATTTATCGCCTGATAATTTTTCGTAGTCGATTGACATTTTCAGGTGGTCTGTTTACTTATAGGGCTTCGTGTCGTTTCATTATGCCGATTGCGATTTCCTTTTTCTTGTCGTTTTCCATTTATTTGTCGTGTTTAGAGCTTTTTGTCGTTTTCCCCTAATGCCGCTGAAGGTGAATGTCGTTTTCTTTAAGCTTCTTCTTGTTTTTATGCTTTTTTTTTTTTTTTTTATTTTACCATGGTTGGTTCCGGACTTTTTCATTTCTTTATAATCCTTAGAGTTTCTGCTGCTTGTCTTTGATCCTCTTATAGGTTAGATGATGAAAAACTCAACGACAGACGGACCTACAATGGCAACATCGTCAAATCGATTGATCGATTACTTTTCAGCTGAATCATACGGACCAAATTCATCACTAGTGACCCTTGAGTTGAAGTCCTGTATAGACTGCCTTTGATATTACACGCTTTGAGATAAGGACTAGACCTACAATTAGCGCTAGAAAATGATAATTATTTTCTTCGGCCAAAAAGACTTTTACACAATATACTTTTCTCTCCATGCAATTCTTAAAAAGAGACTTACGACTGTTTTACCGTTGCATAATTAATCCATAAATATTTTTTTTTCGAAATTTCCATATTTTCTGTTTTCTTTAGAATATTTTTTGTTTCTCTCGTCCACACGGCACACCGGTGGACCAGTGACTAAGGACTTTGTTGCAAAATCTGTAACATCCTTGGTCACTTTCTGCATTACTAGTAATCAATTTGGTTGTCATTGTTTTTGAAAACCACATGGCAATAATATTGACTTTGGGAATAATATAGCTTTTTGTTTTTCCATATAGTTCTATGATTAACTATATAAACGCGTTGTACAAGTCTAACATACTTTTTAATTTTTAACTACTGTCGATACCTGAAATCAGTTAGAGAGAAAAGAAATGCACACACATATATTACCCGTCAAAACATATTTTGAAACGGTTAAACATATGCCAGAAAACGTTATCCATCAAAAAATGCATACATCTTCAGATGGATTGATTGATTACTTTCCTGTTAAAACAAGTGGATCAAATTCATCGGTAATTACACTCGAAAGAAGTTTCCACACGCACTATCGAGAGCGATCGACCATTTCATGTTTTGAGAGCTACAATAGCAATTAGCTCCAGAAAATGATATTAGTTTCTTTTGATTGAATTTCTTTCTACACAATATCTCTAATTGACTTGTATCATTCGGGTTATTGCGTGGACCGCCTTCCCTAACTGGCGATGCTGACAGGATGGAGAAAAATAAACTAAGCAAAGTCTTGAGTAGAAAAGTGTTGCAATGAATGGGGTCAAGTTCATTGCTCAATTCCTTACCACAACTTTATAGAGAGCTAACAGAAAAGCTATTAATGAAAGCTGAAACGTCCAACCCAAAACTTAAGTTATGGTGATATATAACAAGACATACTATTAAAATCTTTTTGTCCGACTTGGAAGACTTTGACTTGCTATCTTCAACAAATGCATATGTTTAAATGTTTTAAAATATATTTCGATTTAATAATCAAAATATGCTTAGCGCCTTTGGTTTTATGTTTTTAAACTGCTAATTTCCAGAATATGATACAGATAATTTTCATTTAGTTGTTGGACTTGTGGAAGCTAGAGATGATTTATACCAACACAGAGTTTTTTTTTTTTTTTGCCTTACTTGTTTGACTTCTTTGCTGCTTTAACCTTTTTCTAGAAATAATTTCTAATCAATATAAACTTTAATCATGGAGGATGGCAAGAATATGTTTAACTATTTGAAGTCACCAAGGACATCGGCCTAAAATTTATAAAATCATTGATCACTTTTTCTTCTGATCAATCTATTCCAATGCGGGAAAAAATAATAATTTTGAAAATAAAAATTATCCACGCGGCAAAATTGACTTTGGTAACAATATTGTTATGGTAGTAGTTTTAATTGTTCGATGTACTTAATTATAACATTATATCTAACATTTTGAAAGTCTCTCATATATATATATATATATATATATATATTTATATATATTAACTAGTTAGTCTCCAAAATCAGATGGAGATCACCGCAAAAATCTTCATTGAGTTAAGGAGCCACTGACCTAAGTCTTTTGTGAACTAGAAATAGGTAAATGTTTTGGTACATATAAAGAAAACATTGCTAGTCAATTAATCCATTGAGTTTTTTTTTAGGAAAATAATCCATTAAAATTTACATATAAATAAGATTTAGTTTGATCATTAGTCAAATCCGTTTCCTGAATTCCGTATATTTTATACTTATAATTCTTAAGTCTTAATACAATGGCCAAAAAAAAAAAAAAAAAGAAAAAACATATTTTAGCTCCAGAAAACTTCTGAACTGGTTTTAATCTTTTTCTATACCACATACTTTTTATAGCAGCAACTGTCAGAGAAAATAAGGTGAAATAGACTTATAATTAGCTCCAGAAAATGATATTATTTTCCATGATTGAAAAGACTTTGACCCCATTTTTTTTCTATCTCCATGTGTTATTTATCCATAAATCTCTTTCCAGGATTTCCTGGAAAATATTTATTGTTCCTCTCTTCGACAAGTAGACAAGTTACTAAAGACTGCTGCAAATCAGTAATATTCTTAGATTGAAAAAATATCTATCTTTCAAGTTTCGACTGGATTATTCATAATGTTAACGAGATAGGGAGATTTCATTTAATTTTAACAAGGATGCTACACTTTGTTTTTCATTTTTTTTTAAATTAACGTTATTCTCCATTCCATACACAATATCAACGAATTTTGTGACGTAGAGAGCAGATTAAAACCATGGAGGCAATTCAAATTGACCTTTGGTGGAGTTTGGTACATGGATGGAAGTAATTCAAACTGACATTTGGTGGAGTAAAAATTGAGACCAATTCAAATTATAGAGGCGGTTTAAACTGGCATTTGATAAAGTAAAAATTGACGCCAATTCAACCCATGGAAGCAGTTTAAAACCGGCCATCCAAACTTTGCATCCCTCACCCTATCAAGTTTACATAGTTTGAACCAATCTCTATAATAAAAACTATTATTATTCTCGTTTTCCTTCATAAACCATAATTTTCTAAATATCAGTTCTTATTTTAAACTTAATGTGATGTTTTGTTTTCATGTTAAAACTTTACATTCCAAATATTAATTCAAAATCATCATTTAAACCACACAGTTTAAAACTTACATGAGTTCAAACCATAAAGTTCTAAACCACACTATTTCAATAACCGATGCACCAAACCAATTCTTCATATCTTCTAATTGACTTAATCCGAAGGAGTTAAATTTAAATCATGGACCAGCTGATTTTCAACGCTTGGAAAAAGTGAAGCACCTTCTTATACTTCAATTTTGGTCGCATGATATCTACATTATTATAGATGTACTAGTTACAAAATGACATTAGTCGTGAAATTTTCATTCTTTTCTATGGACAAATTAATAAATGATAAGGAGAACTTCTAAATTTTCATTTTTTTTTTTGTATTATTCTTTTTTTAAAGATCCTTATTTGTATTAGTCTTTATTATGTACGCAATATGGCTAACAAGTCTACCGAGAAACTGCGGTAAGACATCAATCCGGATACGGTCGAGTAAACGGCAGGACTAAACGATTGGAAAATCTAGCTCCATTGAAGAAAAGTAGGCAAATTCAGAAGAAGAAAAAAGATTTTCCAGCCTAAAGAATAAGTTACATTGATTTATAATACAGTTGAACACAACAGGCACATACTTTTTTTTGTCTCTATTCATTTTTCCTTTTTCTTTTTTTTTTTTTCATAAGTACTTATCAAATAGAACAATTAGTAACTAGAATTTATTAATTTGTTATTAAAAAGTTGTCCACATTTTTTTTAGTGAAATTTGTTGAGTTCTTATTAGAAGTCTGTCTAAAGAGGGAGTCTTTTATTTGTTTAAGTCCAATTGGTATCTGTAATTTTTATAATTTATTAGATTGTTCAATAACCGGACGTGGTCCCATGGATATAGGAGTTTTATGAACCAATTAAAAGTTATTTGTGTTCTTATTCTCGATTTATGTTTTCAGTAATTTATTTAATTAAACTTTTATTAAATTCTGTATAACATAAAAAACCTAACATAATCATTTTTATTTTATAAGCACACTTCGAATATAACAATTATTAGCCGGAATTTGCTTATTTGTCATTAAAAATTTGTCCATATTTTCTTAGTTTAATTTGTTCATTTGTTGTTACAAATTTGTTCATAATATGTCTGATGAGTTAATCAAGATAATTTTGAAAATTTAGTGCATGATCCATATGGCATACATTAGTGAAAGGCTATTCGTTGTCATATGTACTCACATGATACATGCCATATATAATCACTGGTTAGGATATAAAATTGTAATATTTTTATGTTCTTATGAATTTCGTATGTAATACATCGGCAGACCTTTTATACGGCTTATTTGCTAATTACAAGAGATAATCCGTCTTGTATAGTTATATTTATAAGGCAATTAAAAAATAACAAATATATATTACTCGTTTTTGCTAGGATGATATATATTTCACCTGCTATATATACACACACACACATATATATATATATATATTAGTCACAGAAAAGCTTGTACGGATAATAAGACAAAGAAAATCAAGGGTCCAACCCAAAAATTAAGTTATGGTGACTTATAACAGGACATATAATAAATATCTTTTTGACTAACTTGAAGACTTTGATTCTTTTTCTTATTAAACAATTTTCTCCAAATAATTCCTCACCATAAACTTTCAATCAGCTAGCCAATATATGTTTATTTTTTTTCAAATTTATTTTCCATTCGATAATAAGATAATACTTATCTGAAAGACATTTCGTGATGCCTATAAATATACATGGTCCCTTCGCCTGTCGATATTGCACAAACTTACCCCTATAACTAAAGTCCTTAAATTGATCTTTTTAATTTCTCCAAAACCATGGTTTGGCCATTTGCATGGCTCTGCCTCCTTCTCCTCTTTCCTCCTTCTCCGTTGTACTCTTCATCATCTTCGTCTCTTCCCTTTACTCGTCCTTCTCCATCATGCCATCCCCATGAAGGCTCCGCCTTGCTCCATTTTAAAAACTCTTTCTCCATAATTAATAATAGTTATCTCCCGTGTCGTCCTGAGTATGGAGGTATTGCCAATCCAAATAGCACAATGTCTTGGGATATGAGCAGGGATTGCTGCACATGGAGTGGAGTCACATGTGATGACGTCACTGGTGATGTCATTAGGCTTGACCTTGAATGCGGTGGGCTTCAAGGCATTATCCACTCCAACAACAGTTTGTTCTCTCTCACTCATCTCCAAGCTCTTATTCTTTCCTCTAATTATTTTTATGGTTCAAAAATTTCACCCCAATTTGTAAGGTTTGGAAGTATGATTCACCTTGATCTTTCTTTTTCTGGTTTCACTGGACAAATCCACTCCAACAACAGTTTGTTCTCCCTCACTCGTCTCCAAACTCTTATTCTCTCCTTTAATGATTTTTATGGTTCAAAAATTTCACCCCAATTTGTAAGGTTTGGAAGTATGATTCACCTTGATCTTTCTTTTTCTGGTTTCACCGGACAAGTCCCTCTGGAATTCTCTTACTTGTCTAGTTTGGTTACACTAGATCTTAGTTGGAACTGGGATTTGAGACTAGAGACTTTTAGTTTGAAACGAATTGTTGCAAACTTAACTAGTCTTAGAGAATTGTCCTTGCGTGATGTCGATATGTCTTATGTCTCCCCTAACTCCTTTATGAATTTGTCAGCGCCTTTAACATCTCTTGATCTTAGTGACAGTGAGCTGAAAGGGGAATTTCCAGAAAATATTTTTCACTTGCCAAACCTTCAAGACCTCGAATTATCGTACAATTACAATCTCAACGGTTCGTTTCCTAGATATAATTGGACCAGTCAACTTAGAAATTTGAGCCTTTCTTCCACTGGATTCCTATTAGATTTACCATATCTTACTAGGAATTTGAAATATTTGAATCATTTGGATGTCAGCAACTGCTTTTTTAAAGGATCGTTTCCATCATTACTAGGAAACTTAACTCAAATCACTTCCTTAGACATCTCTTCTAACAATTTTGGGGGTCAAATCCCATGGGACTCTTTCAACCTTGCAAAACTGCAGTATTTACGCCTTTCAGACAATAATTTCGAAGGCCAGCTCCCTGAGATTTGTAATTCCACGAAACAAACTCTTTTATGTGACTCTTCAAAACATCAATTAGTTGGCCCTGTTCCGTTTAATTTGAAATCCTTGTTCTTGTATAGTAACTCACTTAATGGGACAATACCTTCTTGGCTATATTCCCTTCCATCTTTACAGAATTTATATTTGTCCCAGAACCAATTCACTGGTCATATTGGCGAGTTCCAGTATAATTCTTTAGTAGAACTTGATTTAAGTTCAAATAAATTATGGGGGCTCATTCCAAGATCGATCTTTGAACAAGTGAATCTTGTTAATTTAGGTCTTTCGTCAAATAACTTGAGTGGTGTTGTTCGTTTAGACGAGGTCTCAAAGTTAAAAAATCTCAAATGGCTTGATCTTTCTTTCAATAGCCTATCAACAGATTCTGTCAACTCCATCACGTCTGTTTTGCCCAATACCCTTTGGTATCTGCACATGTCTTCATGCAATGTCACTGGGTTCCCATACTCTTTAAGAAGCTTAGAAAATTTAGAATACTTGGACCTTTCCAATAACAGAATTGGAGGGAGTGTTCCCCAATGGTTGTGGAATGTTGGGAAGGATTCCTTGTATTTTCTAAATATTTCTCACAACCTCTTAACTCATATTGGGCAAATTCCATGGAAAAGCCTAAACTATATTGATCTCAGCTCCAACAAGCTTCAAGGTCCTCTTCCGATTCCACCACCTTCAACTTTGGTCTTTTCAATCTCAAACAATCAACAGGTTGGAGAGATATCTCCTTCGTTTTGTAACCTTCATGGGATTGAAGTCCTTAATTTGTCAAACAATAGTTTGAGTGGGAACATCCCTCCATGCTTTGGAAACAACACACCGATCTCTGTTTTAGATTTGCGACTGAATCGGTTCCATGGCATGATTCCAAACACTTTTGCCAAGGGAAACTACTTGAGGACTCTAAATCTCAACGGAAATCAATTGGAAGGGCCATTGCCTCAATCTTTGGTCAATTGTGAAAGTTTGGAAGTCTTAGACGTTGGAAACAACAAGCTAAATGGATCCTTTCCCTTTTGGTTGGAGTCTCTTCCAGAGCTGCAAGTTCTTATCTTAAGGTCTAATGCATTTTCTGGCCCAATAAGTAATCCAAAGGTGGAAATTCCCTTTCAAAAGTTGAGAATAATCGACCTATCGAACAATGAATTCACAGGTGTTTTGCCCTCAAAATATTTTCAAAATTTTGACGGCATGATGGACATTCATACAGACGACTTGGAATACATGAATTACTCAAGTGGATCAACGTCTTATTATCAAGATACTGTTGTTGTAGTTATGAAAGGGATCATCATTGAGCTGGTGAAAATACAAACTATGTTTGTAACAATCGATTTCTCAAGAAATCATTTCACAGGGGAGATTCCAGAGTTGATTGGTAAGCTCAATTCCCTCAAAGGGCTCAATTTGTCCCACAACAAGCTAACTGGTGTAATTCCACCATTATTGGGAAATTTAAGCAATCTGGAGTGGTTGGATCTCTCCTCTAACAATCTTTCAAGTAAGATTCCATTGCAATTGGAAGCGGGTTTGAATCAGCTTGGATTCTTAAACCTTTCCAACAACAAATTGGAGGGACCAATTCCTCAAGGGAAGCAATTCAATACATTCAACAATGATTCATACAGTGGAAACGCAGGATTATGTGGATTTCCCATGTCTAAATCATGCGGCAATGATGAGGCACAACATGATCAAGATGATAATCATGATGATGATGATGGAGAGGACAACAATGGAATGATTGAATGGAAGGCGGTGATGATGGGATATGGAAGTGGAATGGTGATCGGAATATCTGTGGGATACATGGTCCTTTTTAGTAGAAGCTTTGATTATTGGTTTCTAAAACGATTTGGAAGAGGAGGACGTCGTAAATCCAATGCTTGCAGAGCAAGGAAAAGATCAAACTAGCAAGCTGAGGAAAACTGAGTCTCAATGGATGTCTAGAAGAGTAAGTTTGTAATTTGTTTGCAATTTTAAATGTGTTTCTGCTTATAACTAAAACTTTATCCACTACATAATTACTTTTCATTCTTTTGTGTTCCCAGGTTTTGATGCTCTACAAGAATATGCATGAAAAGCAGTACTATTGATGATCAAATTGGCCTGCATTTCGACTGCTACTCTACCATGGACTGTGGCCTATGGTTCTGATCACACCACTGTCTCCTGCTTTAGTTTATTTTTCAGTTCCACAAATCTGTAGCAAGAGTGCATCTTCCTTTAGTTTATTTATTTTCTTCTCTTTACTGGTATGTTGGAAGCTGATGAGACTGTAAAAGTGTACATTTTCTAATGCTTAAATCAATTGTTTACGCTTTTATTTCTCATTAAAATCCTCTAATTAACAGCATTTTGTGTTAATAAGCATTTTTGTGTCTTGGTGTGAAAATGTGTTTAAAAATATGTTTTTAGTGTGTTTTATGTTTAATAGAATTTGTAGTAATTTTTAGAGTCATTTCGGTGTGTTAAATAAGTGTCTAGTATGTAAATAGTCAAAGCCGTAAAAGTAATGCGGTTATTTTATTTTGAGTGTTAGTGTGTTTGGTAGTGTGTTTTAAGTTTATAAATATGTCTTATTATATTTTTAGTAATTTTTAAAAATATTTCCAAGTCATAAAAATTATATCTGTGCTCAACCGCAAGAGACTGGAAATTTTAAGAGTTTTTATCTATTTTTGTGTGTTTTATTATAAAATAAATATTTTTAATAAATATTAGGTTTGTAAAATAATTAATATTAGTATGTTTGTGATTTTAGATTTGAAATTTGGAGGAAAAACGGAGCAAAATGACACCAAAACGGATAAAATCGGACATCGAATGCATCAAAAATCCCTGAAAAATTCAAAATTCAAAACGTAGGGGACACGTGGCGTAATGGGAGCTGTCGGATTCACTGCCAGATCAATCTCAGCCGTCCGAGGAAGAGACGCGTGTCAACTCGTCATTCGGTGCGTCAGCGGAATCTCCAAGTGCGGTCCACGTGTTGAGATATGATTGGCGCGTGCTTTACACGCCCCGACAAGCTGCAGCATGTCAGTGGAGTGTCTCATACCGTCTTGGATTGCATGCGGTCATGACCACATGCAGCCTCTCTCTCAGCCATTCGATGCGAATACCGTGACTGATCTAACGATCCTGAAAACTCGGTTCTACTGTTCCAACCTGGGCCCATCTTACCTGCATCTGACAGCCGTTGGATCTCGTTTTGAACGGTTCAGATTATTCTTGTTGTGTGCTATCATAATCTGCGTCACACAGAATTCCAAAGGCTAAAACACATAATGAAGAACAGCTCTCAGCACGGGAAAAGAAGAGAAATAAAATTTCTCAGAGCAAGAAGGCCAGCTGCAGCGCGAGGAAGAGAAGAAGCAAATAATTGGAAATTGTCAACTTTCAACAGTGAAGATCATTAAATAGCAATGGACGTTTGCAATCTCGAATCACTATAAATACTGAGGTTTTTGCCTCAGTTGAGGAAGCCTTCGGGGGGAGCCTTTGGGAAGCCTTCGGAGAGCCTTCCGCAGCATAAAAATGTTGTTGTAGTAATTATAGTCTAGTTTTTATTCCAGTTTTTAATTTAGTTTCTTGTAAAATATTTTCTAGTTTATGTTGTAAAAATTATGTTTAATAATATCAGTAGTACTTTATTAATTATGTCTTTCTAAATTTCTTTTTAGCTGAGGGGAGAGGGGGAAAATTTTGGCAAAATTATCTTAAATATTTTTGGTTTTTCTTAGTTTTCTAAGCTGTTGTAATGCCAAAATATTCTCTTAGAAAACCTAGAAGTTCAATATTTTCTTAGCTAGAACTCTGCCAAAATTACAGTTTTGATTTATCGACGACATAGACTGGCACGGATAATGCTTGGGAGGACCTTGATTACTCGTAGACAGAGAATGGCTCGGTAAATGCTTAACTCACTATCTTGGTTGTTATTTTAGTTAAGTTATGTTGAAATGCTGCTTATTTATTAAGTTGTGTTTTTGCTGCATTATAGACATAGAATGACACAGTAAATGCTTGGTAATTCTTGATTTATTGTCGACATAGGATGGCATATTGCATACTTAAACTAACTAATAAATAAAAAGAGAAACTAAAATATATTAAAGATAATCGTCAGAATGGAACCTTTGAACCTCAGCCCTGTTATTATTGTTGTTTCACTTCTTTAAATTGTCGTTATTATTGTCGTTACTCTGCTTAAGTTATTAATTGCGTTTCTTGTTATTAAAGTTCTATATTATCAAAATCCAAAAATGAAAAAATGTTGTAAAAAAAATTGTGTAAATATTGTAAATACATTCTATGAATAATTAATATTAATCCTCAAATTTTTCAATTTAAATAAAAAGAAAAAGTTAATATAATACATGTACTGGAATTGAATAAATCCTTCATTGTGGGTTCGAACTCGGATTCACCGAGAAAATATTACTTGAGACAACCTTATACTTGAGGTTAGTTTAAAATGCGTAAATAGACGCGAGACCAAGTTTTTGGCGCCGTTGTCGGGGAAGGTATTGTTTTTAGTACAGTATAATATTGTGTAATATATTTTCTCTTTCTTTTTATTTTTCTTTTATATATTACTAACTTTTCTTTTCTTTTGTTTTATTTCTTTTCTTTTGTTAATATCTTCTGTTTTGCAGGTATTAAGTACTGTTCACGTGGAAATCTGCATGCATTTTCTGTAAGTTACTATTTGTAGTAGTTACTATTCATGTCACTTTTTAAAAAAATAAAAATAAAAAAAATCATAAAATAAAATCAAAAAAATTTTATGTTCTCTTATTTCTTCTGTAAAATATTTCTTTTGCTAGTTTTAGGTTTTTGCCTTAGAAATAAAACTTCATAAAATTTTAGATTAGGTTTTCCATAATACTTAATAAACAAATTGTGTTTTTGTGAAAAGTATTTTTTGAGAAAGTTTTGTATTGGGGACTAGTACTGGTTCGGAATTCTTTCCCATAACCGGTTCACTTTTGGAGATTCTCCCAACACCAGTCATTCCTGAAACGTTGTTCTGTCAAGGAGATTGGTTCTTAAGGAGCCTTAGCACCACCAATCTTTCCTGGGGGCATTCTTGAAAAATATAATTTGCAACTTCACAAAATCAATAAGGCAGATACTTTTCATTTACTACTCTACTCTCCCTGAGTGGAGAAAAGCTTAGTATTTGTCTATAAAATTTTGTAAATATTTAAATAATTTGCATGCCAGTTTGGTTTCGTGAGTCTAATAGTCGTAGGTTAGTTAGGAAAAGTTTAGAATCATATTTCGTCTCTGTTGTGTCTTCAAATTCACAAAAAATGGCTGATGATGAAAGTGTTCATAATGAAGATACTGTTGATCAACAAATCATCAATCCTGTTGTTCGCTCAATGAGAGATTATTTGCAACCACCCCATGAATCTACTCCATCATGTTTGATCTTTCCTCTCAATGCTCATCACTTTAGGTTTAAACCTGGAATGATCAACTTGCTTCCCAATTTTCATGGCTTAGAATCTGAAAATCCATATCTGCACCTTAGAGAGTTTGAAGATGTTTATGCTACCTTCACTGACCAGGAAGTTTCAAATGAAATTGTTAAGCTTAAGCTTTTCCCTTTTTCTTTAAAAGACAAAGCTAAAACTTGGCTTACTTCTTTAAAACCTAGGTCAATAGGTACATGGCAAGAAATGCAAACAGAGTTTCTGAAAAAATTCTTTCCAACACATAAGACCAATGCTTTGAAAAAACAAATTCAAAATTTTTCCCAAAATGCAAAAGAAGTTTATTTCCAAAGCTGGGAACGATTTAAAGATTTGTTGAATTCTTGCCCACATCATGGTTTTGAAAAATGGCGTTACATTAGTTTTTTTTATGAAGGCTTAACTCCTGAAACCCGTCAATTTGTTGAAACAATGTGTAATGGAGAATTCCTTGATAAAGAACCTGAGGAAGCGTTAGATTTCCTTGATAATTTGACTGATAACTCTCAATACTGGCAACATAGTAATTCTGAAGGCTCAATTAGATCTAATCTTGCTAATGCTTAAAGAGGTGTCCATCAACTTAGTCAAGAAAATGATCTAAGTGTTAGAATTGCATGTTTGACTAAAAAGATTGAAGCCATGGAACGAAGGAATGTCCAAGAACCCAAAATTGAAATTCTGTGTAGTGTTTGCCAAACTCTAGGACACTCAACCTATGAATGCCCAATTTTTAAGGAAGAGTCCCATGAACAGGTGAATTACACAAATCAATTGGACCCACCTAGAAAGCCATTTCCATCCCCACACTCTGACACATACAATTCACAATGGAAAAATCATCCCAATTTTAGTTGGAGAAATGATCAACCACAACAGCAATATCAACCACCACCACCATTTCCACCACAAAACTCTCAAGGCCGACCACCATTTCCATCAAATTCTCAAAATTTTCAAAGGCCTCCACAAATTTTTTTTGAAAATCTCCATTCTCGAGTCAAAACTCTTGAAGACACTTTGCAAACTTTCATTCAAGCTCAAAAATCATTCATTCAAAAATAGGAAGTTCACAACACACGCACTTCTCAAGACATTCATGAAATTAAAGAATCCATTTCTAAACTCACTTCTTCTCTTCGCATTCAAGAAAAAGGAAAATTTCCTGCTCAACCTGTACATTATCCATCTGTAAATGAAGTTGCCACTTCTAGTTCACAAGCACAACAAGAAACTGTTAACTTTGTTACAACTCTTCGAAGTGGAAAAACTGTTGATAAAACTAATCTGTTAAAAGATCACAATGTTAATTCAACTTTGAAAAGTGGTGATAAAATTAATAGTGATGAGGAAAATTCTGAAAAAGAAAAAAGTGTTTCAAAAGAGAAATTTGTTCCAAAGACTCTATTTCCTCAAGCTTTGCTTTCAAAAGAGAAGTTTGACAAAAATGTTGAAATTTTTGAACTGTTCAAACAAGTCAAAATTCACATTCCACTTTTAGATGCAATCAAACAAGTCCCATCTTATGCAAAATTTTTGAAAGATTGTTGTACAATTAAAAGAAAGCATAATGTGACTAAAACTGCATTTTTAGCTGAGAATGTTAGTTCCATCATTCAACATGATTCATCATTGAAATACAAAGATCCTAGTTGTCCCACAATTTCTTGCATCATCGGAAATACTCAAATTGAACATGCTTTGTTAGACCTTGGTGCTAGTGTCAACCTCTTACCTTATTCTATTTATCAGCAATTAGGTCTAGGTGAACTAAAGCCAACTTCAGTCACACTTCAACTAGCTGATCGATTTGTAAAAATTTCAAGATGTGTTGTCAAGGATGTGTTAGTCCAAATTGATAAATTTTACTACCCAGTGGATTTCATTGTTTTAGACACACAACCTGTCACAAATACAAATGTTCAAATTCCTGTCATTTTGGGTCGTCCATTTCTTACAACTTCTAATGCTTTGATTAATTGTAGAAATGGAATACTAAAATTGTCTTTTGGGAATATGACTTCAGAATTCAACGTTTTTAACATGGCACAATCACCCTCTGGAAAGTGCGAAGTGAATTTTGTTGAAAACAGTACTTCAGGAACGTTTGTTGATCCCTTGGCTGATTTGGCTAATTCTTTTGATTCGAATGTTCCACCCAAGGTTGACAACCATCCTGTGAATGTTTCTGACCAATTTCTTGAAGCAAACATTTCAAATTTTGAGGCTGAATGTGAAAATAAAGTTTTTGAAGAACCTGAGGATGTGGTGATGAGTGACACTATGGGTGACACTATGGATGACCTCATGTATGATCTCATAGATGAAGAAGAATTTCAGCAAAGATTCTTTGCAGCTGCTGGCAACTTAACTTTTTGGGAGTGCTATCTTTTGGGAAGGTTTAGAGCATCTCTTCCAACAGTCATCCACATTGACGATTCTGACTCCGAATCGAAAACTGAAATCATAGTCATAGATTAATGTTTGTATTGTCTTTATTTTATTTTATTTTATTTTTGTCGCATCTTTATTTTCTTTGTTTTTCCTAAAAATCAGAAAAATAATTTCAAAAATTCATTAAAATGGTAGAAATTATGGAGGTTATAATCAGCACGATTAGTTGGTATTTTTGTATCAACGGCCTCTAGAAACACATTTTAATGAAATAATCTTCAATGAATTTTTCTGAATTTTAGATCTCAAAAAAAAAATTAAAAATTAAAAATTCAAAAAAAAAACTCAAAAATACAAAAATATTTTCATGTCTGAGTAATCTGTTAGGTTACTTTTCTTTGGCCCATTTGAGTTCAGCCCATTACTCTCACGTGTGTCTGAGTAAGTTTCCCCGTGTCTGAACAGAAGTCCACCCCTTGTCTATAAAATCAGTTACTATGTATCCCAGCTCAGAAATCTTTGTTCTTTCTCTCTCTAAATTTCTTGTTCTCTCTCTCAAATTTTCTCTGTCTTCTCGCTAAAATTCTAAGAAATTCTTCAAAACTCTTTCAAAATTCTCCAATCTTTCAAACACTTTTCAATCTTCTTTTCTTCTGCTTCCACGAAAATCTTCACAATTCTCTCTCGAACTATCTGTCAAAGTTTTCAATTCTCTCTCAAGAATCTCAATTTCTCAATCATGGTTTCGAAATATGAGCACCTAAAGAAATATTTCCCTCCACTTTCTCAAGGAGAGATCAAAAAGAAGTATAAAACTAGAGTCACTCGTCTTTGGGTACTTTCACGTTTTAAGCTTCCTACTGATATCAAGATGTACATAGAAGGTCTTGCTCGTTCAAGTGATGTAAATAATGTAGGCTTGCCTGGTATGGGTACAAGTCTGTGTGCTAGAAAAAAAAGAGCTCGTCGTATGGAGTCAAAATGTCATAAATGTTCTCGTCAAACTTGTTTTGGAAAATGTCCCTCACCTGGTTTCGTATCTAGAAATAGGGAAGATAAAATTCAGTTCTGTAAAAATGGTCTTAGGAATGAAAACATAGAAGATCTCCGAGTTTCTCTTGAGTCCCATCCAAGTAGATACGTCTGGGGGGCTATGAAACAACTCTGGCCTCAATTTTTATGAAGAAAAAGAACGTCTTGGGAATGTGACGCTAAAAGACCCAACTGTTCAGTTTGCGAGTGTAATGACCGAGAAAAATCTAGAATTAAATAATGTAATTTATATATTTAAATCAAGGATTTTCCTCGGCACATTATGTATGAATTTCGTGAGTAAAGAATTTATGGAATTAATATACGAATATTCCAAAAATTCTATAATGGATTCTATAGTTAAGTTAATTAACTATCGAAATTTAATAAATGAATTGATAAATTCAACCATTACTATGATGGAAGAATTTATCTGTAAAGAACTTGAGAACTTAATTATGAGAAGTTTCGAGTATAATATTAAGTTAGCAGTGTATCAAGAAACACTCTAACGCAAATTAATCCTTAATTGCCAAATTAGTCAAAAATGGAGCTACGCGAATAGCCGTAATGATAGAAAATACTATGCAAACTCTAATAGTGACATTGTTAAAAACTATGTCATTACAGAGTTTAGATACTGAAAAAAGTCACGTTTGGATTTTTATTAAGTTTAAAATTAATTTTTAGACTTAATGCAGTCAAAAACAAATACGCAATTAAACTTTGATTGTTATCGATTCATACTGCGATCAGTGTATCACAGTATTTGAAAAATAAAGAAGACCTATCAGGTAATAAAAATTTCCGATTAGCTAAATTAGTTATTGCTGGCAGTATAAAATTTACCTGCTTAAGCTTTTCTTACCAGAAAAGCCAAAGTACCCACAAAAGGTGCTTCCAAAATAATCATTGTACTCCATGTAATTATTTTGTTCCACCCACCACTCCACCTTACCTGATGATGGCGCCAAGTTTGGGGAATTGTTAAGCTTACTTTAAGTCAAGATTGTCTTGTTTCCATTTGTGTCCACCGAGCAAGCAAGTTATTAAAAAAATTCCACTACTATTACTCTTTCACCTCATGATGGTGTACTTGGCAATTGATTAAACCAAAGCCAACACTCCACTTCCACCGAAGCCTCCAAGACAAGAAAAAATAAAATAAAATAAAATAAACTATCCCACTACATCCATCCTTTCCACCGAGCAAACAAGCTTCAAAGAAAGAAGAGCTATTTTTGTCTTCACTTGTTCCAAGTCTTTCCACCAAGTACCCCAAGCTCCCAAGTGACAAAAAATTCCCATTTCTTTTCTTCCTCCACCGTGCATGCCAAGTGGTTTCAAGAAGAAAGTTTTGTGCTTCAAAACGCCTTTCAAAACCAAGCAAAGGTCAAGCTCACATCAAGCTATTTTCTTAAACACTTCACATCATTATCCCAACTCAAGATCTACTCCTACTTAGAAGAAGAAGATAAACATAGTGGAAACTTTAGAACATTGGGATTAAGGTAATATTTACACCTTTTCTTTGTTTCCATTTTCCTTAGCAAAGAAAAGAAAATATGTTGCCTAGATAGTATATATGTGATGGCCAAAATATGTTAGATTTTTCACATGAAAAAGTTTTGTCTTAGTGTTGATCCAAGAGGAAGAAAGAGTGGAACTAGAAGTTTTTAGATCACCCACCTAAGAGTTGTCATCATGGGTAAGCAATCTAAGCTTTTCCTTAAATTTCTCAAGGATAAAGTTTATAAGTTAATGAGAGATTTGATGATTGGGTGAGAAAAAAATGTTGTAATAATTATTTTTGTGTGATTAGCATGGCTAGTGTTTGTATGTGATGTAAAAAGTTAGTATGGTATGTTAGAGTTATGTTTTCTACAAGTTTTAGTTTGTGGAAAAATTTTCCACAAACTTTGAACGTGTAAACGGAGGCCTTAGAATCGATTTTTAAAACTTTACCGAACACGAGACTTTTAGTTTTCATTGTTTTGTACAAAATCCCGTGACTGTGACAAAACACAGTTTTGACTCTAAATAGGCCTACCGAACAATTTTTATGGACTGCCTAAACAGTCCCCAAAAACTGCCAGAAAGGCAGCCCAAAAAAAAAAAACTGCCTAATGCAGTTTATTGAAACTGCCCAAAACAGTTCCAGCACTGCCGGAACTGTTTTGCCAATTTCGAACCATTTTGAGTCCGAATTTTATATTTCACAAAACACAGAAGTTTTAGATTTTTATGAGGCAAACAACTTTCATGAAGAAAATTTTTTCAAAATCTGCCTCTAAAATACATTTATTGGCAGTTTTCTAAAACAGTCCAAAAAAAAAAAAACTACATTTTTTGCGTAGAAAAATGTTTTTAAGTTTCGGGTCGTTTTGAGACCGTATTACAATTTGTCCAAACATAAAAGTTTAAGTTTGGAATGAAATGGAGAACTTTTGTGAAATACTGCTTTTAAATTGGACTTTAAATTTGGACATAAAAATAGTCAAAACTTTTAATTGGTAAAAATTTCAAAGTTTTAACCGGGAAGCAAGTTTGCCAAAGAAAAATGGTAATTGGTACTTTAAAAACAAACAAGAAAATTATGCAAACACACATTAAAAAAACAAGTGACTTTTACAAGGAAAAACTTTAAAAGAAAATCTGTGTTTAATAAACGATTTCATATAAATCTTCCAAAATTACTTCACCGGTACCAGTTTTTACAAACAAAGATCGCGTGACCTTAAGATTTGACTTTTCACTAAACCAAGAAATTACAGTACTTTTGAAAGGTTATATGAGCCCAAGATTTATTGGATTAACAATTTTAGATATTATTTTATAGAGCGATTTTTATTTGAAATTCCAAGTTAAATGGCTAAGAATTTCAAAGATAAACTTTAATAGTTTTCAATTGAACATTATTTCGGCAAGCATAAAATCCCGATACGATAGAACCTTAATGCCACAATGTTAGGCATGGGTCCAACACCCATTTCAGTCTAAAATGCCATGCGGAACACAATCTATCGATAAAATGTATATGACATTATGATGTCATTTTTGGGCTTACGAGCTTAAAAATAATTACGAACCCATTATATGGATTTAAAACAAGCCCAATTAGGACTTAAGATAAGAACCATAAATTTAAAAGTGACTAGTTTAGTAGATTAATGTCTCACGGTATAAATGACGATGGATAATTAATTAATTATTGTGAAATTAATTAATTATCAATATAGATATGAACAAATGGCAATTAAGGAAAAGCTCGAATATTATGAGGATTTAGTAAAATAAATCCTTATAATAGAAATGGGACAACTCATGACCGATTGATAAAGGAATTTGTGATCTAACAAAATGATCAAATTCTTATGGTTATGCTAAGATTTAATAGCCTAAAAAGGAAAATTCTCACACACTCTTAATGGGTGTTTATACAGATTTATTCAGTAGAGAAAGAGGAACTCTGAATGATAGGGGAGTCTACTTCACTGATACAGGTAAGTAGGAAACTCGCCTACAGTATGAATAGTTTTAAAAATAGATTAATTTTAAATATTTTCATAAAATTTATGAAAATGCATGATCAGTGATTTATTACACTGTTATAAGTTATAATGTGATATGCTATGTTATGAAATGATGTGAAATGCTATGATGATGATGATGATGATAAGATTAATGTGTGATGTATGCAATATATAAATTATATTGTTTAATCACCTTTAAGTCAAGTATGCAAATGATTTATGAATCATGTATGATTATGATTTACGATTCATGAATTACGAAATTGTGATGTTATGTAGTGATAAGTCATACTGCATACACACAATAAGACAAGTGAAACTTATAAGACAAGTTAAGGGTGTCGTACCAACCTCCCGACCCACGGGGAGGCTTCATGTTAAAGTAATGAATGATCTTGGTGTCGTTGGGACCTCGCGAACCTAACTTCCCAAGACTCGCGCGCAACCGGTACGATCACTCGGGCCCAAAGTAAGAAGATAAGTTACAGCATAAATCAAGTTGATAAGCAAGCATAAAATGCTCATGCATATTTTTATTAAAATGATTTTTAATTATGTTTTGCGATGCTAATTTCCTACTTGCTGAGCGAAAGCTCATTTAAGTATGTTCATGCTGTAGGTAAGAAAAACCTGTCAGCGACACTTGATGGGCAGTGGTGAGCGGCGGACGAATGGTGAAGATGGGAATGGATACCGCTCACGCAATGTAATATTTCCGCATTATTATTTTACAAATTTATGTATGCTTTATTTTACGAATTTCCATATGCTTACACTTAACGAAAATTATGTGCATATGAATAAGTAAATAATTTACGTAATTATGTTTTAAAAACCGAGCTTGTGATTACGCAACCTTGGTCCAGAGGATTTTAAAGTTTAAAAAAAAAATGTTGCAATAGATAATGCAACAAATGCACGAAATTTGTAAGAAAGAAAATTATAAGTTCATTTAGAATTACAAAGGATTATTGAAGTTTTACACTAAGTTAAGAAATGAATTTTATGAATATGTTTTATGAAATCATTATGAAAGTTTAAAAGGAAAGCCTTAAGAAATTAGTATCTTAAACCTAAAAGTTAAGTTATAAGAATTTGTTTGTTATTAAGATTTGAAAAATAGCTATTACTTCCTCTAAGGTTTTATGTTAACGATTCCACAGTAAGAATCCATATATATATTGGAAAAAAAAATTTATCCCGAATTTCTCTACCTTAATTGTAAGTAAGTTTAAGTTTATGATGATGTTTAAGTTAAGTGACGGCCACGTAAGGGCGGGTCGTTACAGCGAGAATGTTATATGGAAAACAGACTCATGATCCTTCCACTTCAGAACAAGGTCTGTAAGGTATTTTCTTTGTTTCTCTGTGTGTTTGTCCCAAAAAAAAATATAAAAATAAAATAAAATAAAATAAAATTGATTGAAAATTTATTCGAGGTATGATCATGGTTTTAATGAAAAAAATCATCAAAACGGCTGAGTAACGGAATTTCTGGAAACGCGTTTTGATGAACAAAAGTTTTCTTCAACTCATTCTCAAATAAAATCTCATCAACAAAAAGATTTTTATTTTTGTGTGATTTGTACAGTTGTTGTTTAATAATTGTGATTGTACCGTTTATCTTATAATAATGATATCTTGACTTTTCTTCTTTTGTCAGATGCATAATTATATTCGGTAGGTGTCTTGTGTGTCGTGTAAGATAAGCTTTGCTTCGAATTTTAAAAATTTAGTCCCATTTGTCAAAAGTTGTACAGTAAAGTCCAGTTTGTCAAAAGGTAAATAGTGTTGTCAGGTACAAGTTGTCTGTAGGAGTGTCATATTTATCTGTCCTTGTCTGTCATCACAGCTGTCTTTATTTAATTTTACCCAACGTTCTCTTTAGGTGTCTATAAAATCCTTTCAGTTCTTAAGTTTTTCTCAGAGCGAATTTATAGAGTCATTCAAAAAAAAAAAAAAGCCTTAGTCTTAGTAACTATCATGAATTCCTTGTCCCAGTCATCTTTAAAGTTCAACAATATCTGTGTGTTTTGTAGTTCTAAATCAAGAAGAGGCATTGATTACATAGAAAATGCATTTCATTTAGGCTATGTCTTGGCTACGAAAAAGATAAACCTTGTCTATGGAGGAGGTAGTCTAGGTTTAATGGGTACTGTCTCTGCTGGAAGACGTTCTGGAGGTACTGGAGCTCTAGGTATTATTCCAGGTGTCCTTGGTCAAAGTCGTTTATGTGGCCCTACCATTGGTGTTGAAAAAATAGTTGCAGGTATGCCTGAGCGAATAAGAGACATGGAATTTGCTTCTGATGCTTTCATTGCCTTACCTGGAGGTTTAGGAACTCTAGAGGAACTTTTTGCCATTGGTAGTTGGAAATTGTTAGGACTGCACTCTAAACTTGTTGGTTTGTTAAACATAAATGGTTACTTTGACGGTTTGCTTAGTTTTTTAGATCATGCTGTGGAACAAAAGTTTCTTGATGAGTCAGGAAGAAAGATTTTTATCTCTGCCACTACTGTAGAGGAATTGCTCGAAAAGATGCACGTCATTGATCCTGAAACGGACACTGCAACATCAAAGTTCTGTGGAAAACGCAAACGAGATTGGGATCTTTCTCTCTAAACTCTACCTCTTTTAGTTTTACTTACAGCATTGTTGTTTTTGTCTTTGTTTATGTGTTTGTCTTTGAATAACCACTCTGGTAAGTATATGTGTTACTCTTCTTATTTAATCGTGTTAAACTTTGGAACAGTGGTCAATCTAGGTTGGGGGGAGAAGGTTGTGTCAATTTTTTTTCTCTTTTGTGATTGAATCTGGGACTAGTTTAAAAAAAAAAAAACAAGCGAAAAAAAAAAGTGTGTGCTGTTTGTAAGACTTTAAGATTCATGTGTTCATAGGTCGAGATGGCTGAGTGAAGGTTTTGACCTGAAACGTGTCTCGATAATGGTCCAAAAATGAAGTTCTTTATGTTTGTAAAATTCTCATCTCTGCATTTTTCTTTTGTAGCATAAAAGTTTGAAGATGGCTGAGGTAAGGAGTATTTATTATTCTTGAAACGCGTCTTCACCTTGGTAGAAATAGCTGAGTAATGGAGTGACTAGCATTCTTGAAACGTGTTTCTACATGATTGTAAAAACTGTGTGTTTGCATTGCATTTATTAAAAATTAAAAAAAATATATATATTTTGAAAAAAAAAATCTAAAAATATTTTTGTGATTTGCCTCCTGTCCAATGACGATATCAAGATTATATCATTTCCATGACTTAAGGTAAAGTTTAAATATTATTTAAGTTTATGTTAGTTTCTTAGTTTGCCATATGTTTAGGATGAAATTTTTCTAAAATTTGAGCACTTAATCTTGCACTATGATTTGTTATATTAATTTAGAGACTGTTTATGTTAGTATAATTTGGTTTATTTTTATAAAATCTTATAACTTGTTTAAATCCCTCTTGAGATGAAATCCTAGATAACACTAAGTTATAGATATAATTTAGGCCATCTTTGGATCGTTTGAGCCTTTGAAGCTAACCTGTTTACATTTTATATCCCTAGTCACCTCGTTGTGCTTAATGTTCTATTTTCTTTGTTACCCATATATTTAGCCTAGCCTTTTTAATTCATAATCCTTTTCTTGTACCTTTCACTCATAAGACATCTGTTATTTCAAGTGAATTCAGGTTTATGAGGTTAGGATGAGTTAGGAATATCTGCTACCTCTGTAAAATATGTACGTAACTCTTCAGTTAAAAAAAAAAGGATAAAAAAAAAACAAAAACAAAAAGATCGAAAAAAAAAAGTTTAATAAAAAGTGGTTGACAAAGGAAATTTCATTTCAAGTTTGGGATTGTAAACTTTGGGAATTGGATTGTACATTTTAAAGGTTCGGGATTTTTGTAAGTGTCTTATGGGTGAACTAAGCCTCAAATATATCTTCCATCAACCTTTAACCCAAGCCTTACATTACAAGCTGAATAAAGTCCTAAAGGTTTTTAACAAGGTATTATTCTACATTAGTGGAGAGAGGGATGAAAAACAAATTTATAAGAATTTATTTAAATAAATTAAGAGATATTAATATAAATTTATCTAGTTAATATGCATTGATTAGTAATAGAAATTCACACACACAAGGAAAAATTCATCTTAAACAATTGACAAACTCTAGAAATGAATCATAACTTAATTAGTGTTTGCATCTTTACTTTAGGGCATGAATATGAGATAAACCCTGAGAAAAATCAGTGAGGAATCGCAAGTTTCAAAAAAAAAAAAAACTTTTGTCTATTTTAAGTTTTATCGCTTTAGTTGCTAGAGACTAGCAATAAGCTGGTTGGGGGGTATGATGAGACTGTGAAAGTGTACATTTTCTAATGCTTAAATCATTTGTTTACGCTTTTATTTCTCATTAAAATCCTCTAATTAACAAAATTTTGTGTTAATAAGCATTTTTGTGTCTTGGTGTGAAAATGTGTTTAAAAATATGTTTTTAGTGTGTTTTTATGTTTAATAGAATTTGTAGTAATTTTTAGAGTCATTTCGGTGTATTAAATAAGTGTCTAGTCTGTAAATAGTCAAAGCCGTAAAAGTAATGCGGTTATTTTATTTTGAGTGTTAGTGTGTTTGGTAGTGTGTTTTAAGTTTATAAATATGTTTTATTACATTTTTAGTAATTTTTAAAAATATTTCCAAGTCATAAAAATTATATCTGTGCTCAACCGCAAGAGACTGGAAATTTTAAGAGTTTTTATCTATTTTTGTGTGTTTTATTATAAAATAAATATTTTTAATAAATATTAGGTTTGTAAAATAATTAATATTAGTATGTTTGTGATTTTAGATTTGAAATCTGGAGGAAAAATGAAGCAAAACGACACCAAAATGGATAAAATCGGACATCGAATGCATCAAAAATCCCTAAAAAATTTGAAATTCAAAACGTAGGGGGACACGTGGCGTAATGGTAGCCGTCGGATTCACTGCCAGATCAATCTCAGCCGTCCGAGGAAGAGATGCGTGTCAACGCGTCATTCGGTGAGTCAGCGGAATCTCCAAGTGCGGTCCACGTGTTGAGATATGATTGGCGCGTGCTTTACACGCCCCGACAAGCTGCAGCGTGTCAGTGGAGTGTCTCAGACCGTCTTGGATCGCGTGCGGTCATGAACACATGCAGCCTCTCTCTCAGCCATTCGATGTGAATACCGTGACTGATCTAACGGTCCTGAAAACTCGGTTCTACTGTTCCAACCTGGACCCATCTTACCCGCATCTGACAGCCGTTGGATCTCGTTTTGAACGGTTCAGATCGTTCTTGTTGCGTGCTGTCATAATCTGCGTCACACAGAATTCCAAAGGCTAAAACGCATCATGAAGAACAACTCTCAGCACGAGAAAAGAAGAGAAATAAAATTTCTCAGAGCAAGAAGGCCAGCTGCAACGCGAGGAAGAGAATAAGCAAATAATTGGAAATTGTCAACTTTCAACAGTGAAGATCATTAAATAGCAATGGACGTTTGCACTCTCGAATCACTATAAATACTGAGGTCTTTGCCTCAGTTGAGGAAGCCTTCGGGGGGAGCCTTTGGGAGAGCCTTCAGAGAGCCTTCCGTAGCATAAAAATGCTGTTGTAATAATTATAGTCTAGTTTTTATTCCAGTTTTTAATATAGTTTCTTGAAAAATATTTTCTAGTTTATGTTGTAGAAATTATGTTTAATAATATCAGTAGTACTTTATTAATCATGCCTTTCTAAATTTCTTTTTAGCTGAGGGGAGAGGGGAAAATTCTGGCAAAATTATCTTAAATATTTTTGGTTTTTCTTAGTTTTCTAAGCTGTTGTAATGCCAAAATATTCTCTTAGAAAACCTAGAAGTTCAATATTTTCTTAGCTAGAACTCTGCCAAAATTACGGTTTTGATTTATCGACGACATAGACTGGCACAGATAATGCTTGGGAGGACCTTGATTACTCGTAGACAGAGAATGGCTCGGTAAATGCTTAACTCACTATCTTGGTTGTTATTTTAGTTAAGTTATGTTGAAATGCTGCTTATTTATTAAGTTGTGTTTTTGCTGCATTATAGACATAGAATGGCACAGTAAATGCTTGGTAATTCTTGATTTATTGTCGACATAGGATGGCATAGTGCATACTTAAACCAACTAATAAATAAAAAGAGAAACTAAAATATATTAAAGATAATCGTCAGAACGGAACCTTTGAACCTCAACCCTGTTATTATTGCTGTTTCACTTCTTTAAATTGTCGTTATTATTGTCGATACTCTGCTTAAGTTATTAATTGCGTTTCTTGTTATTAAAGTTCCATATTATCAAAATCCAAAAATGAAAAAATGTTGTAAAAAAAATTGTGTAAATATTGTAAATACATTCTGTGAATAATTAATATTAATCCTCAAATTTTTCAGTTTAAATAAAAAGAAAAAGTTAATATAATACATGTACTGGAACTGAATAAATCCTTCCTTGTGGGTTCGACTTCGGATTCACTGAGAAAATATTACTTGAGACAACCTTATACTTGAGGTTAGTTTAAAATGCATAAATAGACGCGAGACCAGAAGCATTGTAATCATTATTAAGTCATAGGAAATCCTGATGTTGTGGAGCTTGTATTTTACCTTCTTGTTTAATAAATGGAATTGTCATTTATGCTTTTATTTAAGGTGTGGCATGAAATTACATAGATGAAAACATATATTGTGAATTCCCCGAAATTAGAATCAATTGGAAGAGTCAATTTTGTGCTTTTAATTCTCCTTTTAGCTGCCTCGGAAGGTGCATTGGATGTGTAGCCTTATTCTTGTTCATCTACACTATGCAATTGTGCAAGAGCTACAAGCAGGGAAGACAGATGAAACCAATTTTATGTAACCAAGAAACAAGTTGAAGTGAGTCTTATTTTTGGTGTGTTTGTATAAATACCTATATTATGTGTTTAATAGGTATAATGTCTATATGCATTAAAAATATGTTTATGTTACAAATTTAACTTGTGATATAAAACTTATTCAGTTCACTTTAATAACATTTTGTATGATTTGCATGTCATTTTTAGCAAAAGCGTCTTTTCTCCGTGTCGTCAAAATTTCCTCAAGAAAAGCGCACTACCCTGTTTAATTTGTCTTTATTTTGCATGTTACAAGGAAAAAAAAAAAGAGGATTTTCAAAAAAAAAAAAAAAAAAAGAAAAGTCCATCCTTTGCTTGTACGACACCAAGTCTCACAAATAGCACACTGAAATTGCTTTCAATTACTCTGCAATTGTGCAGAGCTATAAGCAGGAAAGATAAAGATGAAACCAATTTAAGTTTTGTATACTTCCACTACAAGTTTTTTATTTTTTTTATTTTTTTAGTCTCTGGTTTTCAAGGATGCTGTCGTTTTTCATGCGAATGTCGTTTATGCTTTCTCAAATGTTTCTCGGGTTGTTGCCCTTTTCCAGGATGTTCTCATCTTTCATCAAATTGTTGGTCTTTTTTTTTTTTTTTTTGGGCTTAAAGTCGTATATTAAATGCTGTTCTTTATATCTTTATGTTGCGCCCGTCGAAAAAAAGTAAAAATAACAGTGAAAATCTTTATGTTGCTATAACGACAGAAGTTTTTTTGCTTTATACTCCCTCTTGTTGAATGTCGTTTTACAGTGGACTGTTTTTTTTTTTCGAAGTTATTATCATTTCTGATGTTGCGTGTCGGTTTCATGTTTTGTTGTTGCTTTTTTTTTTTTTTTTTTTGATGTTGTATGTCGCTTAAAATGTTATTGACGTTTTTTCTTATTATTGTCGTTTCTATAAAATCATGTCGCTTGTGCAGCGCTCTATTTTTTAAAAAGAAATTTATGGTAGTTGTCGTATTCCAGGTGTTTTGTTTTTCTTTTTCTTGTGGCATATTTTTCTGTCGTTCAAACCCTAAAAAGATTGAAATTTCTTTGTGAAAAAAAAAAAAGGAAATATATAATATACTTTTTTTTTGTTAATATATATATATATATATGTAATATACTTAAAAGAGGCAATATGGTCATTTCACACACTTGCCACTTGCCACTTGCCACTTGCCACGTGCCTGGCTCAGAGTTGGCTTCACCAAACAAAAGCGGCCCTCTTCGAGCTTTCTTCTGCAGAGCTCCCTACAACATATCGATGATATGCACAAACCAAATACCTCGAAACTCCCCCAACTTGAGATTCTCTCTCTACGACCTTTTCTTCTTTCTCTCTCTATCTCTCTCTATCTCTCTTTGTATTCTCTGATAACAAATCCTCTGTGCATACACACCCTTTTCTGAGTCAAAATGTTAGCCCAAACTTCTTCGCTTTCAAAACAGTGAAAATTTTTTTTTTTGGGTCATTCTTATGGAACCCACATTAGGAATTTTGGATTTAACCAATAATCCATGGATATGGTGCTTGATTCTTCGATCCTGAGCCCGCCCAAGGTTATCAGCGGCTCAAAATCGCCGAGTTTCCTCCACTGTAACACCCGAATAAGAATCCCCACCAGCATTTTCCCGCAAAAAAATGGCTACCCATTTTGTTTGGCATCAAATTCTAGTGAATTTAGGACTTTTTCTAGTAAAGTAAACAGCTTGAGTATGAAAAGAGCTTACATGAGACCAGTGGAAAATTATGGAGAAACCTTGAGAAGTGAAAATGGGAATTTGGGTTTTTATAATTTTGAGTTTTTGAGATGAATTTTGAGAAGTGGGATTGTTTTGGTGGCAATGGTTTGTGGGGTTTTGGCTTATGGGTGTAAAAGGGCTTTAGCTGTTGAAGGAGTGGTGAATGCTGGGTATGGTGTTATAGGGCAGAGCATTTTGTTGCTGAGAAATGCTTGGCCAAAGACTTTGCAGGTTCTTCAGGTGTTTAAAGAGAAGGGAATAATTTGGCTGTGCTTTTGGGTCTCTCTGCGTGTTTCTCAATGGCTGAGACTGCTATCACCACCCTTTGGCCTTGAAAGGTATGGAATCTTTATCCTTTGATAATTCGTAGAATGATAAATGTCCTCAATTCTCAAGTGTTGTTGGGTTTTTTTTTTTTTTAGTTTTTAAAATCGCCCTTTGGTGGACCCTTCTGTCGTAAAAGTTTTTGATTAACATAAAATGTATATTTTGATCTTCTTAGTTATGTTATTTATTGCTCTATTGTTAAACATAATGTTATTTTGACAATCAAGAGCATACATTTATGACCTTTTAATATTGACAATCAAGACCATATATTTATGAACTTTAAGTAGAGAAATGCTATTTGTTTTTGGTCCCAGTCATAAACAAATTGCCATTTTGTGGACCCTTCCGTGATGAATTGTGTTTTTTTATTTTCATTTGTGAACATAACTGTATCTTGCTCATCTCGGTTGTGTTATAAATTTCTCTACTGTAAACAAAATGTAATGTTGACAATTAAGAGTACACACTTATGACTTTTTAATAGAGAAATGCCACAATTCACCAGTGGTATAGGTTTTTGAATAGTTAGTAATTAATACATAAAACTGTGTTGATAACTGTGTGGTAATCTGTTCGTCAATAGTGAATATACGATTCTTTACTTCCCTGTTGGTGATATGGAATTTATGTTGTGATTGTATCACCGTGTCAGGCGCGTGAGTTAGCTGATAAAGAGTCTGAAGATGGCGTCTTCAAAATACTTCACAATGATGTTACTCGCTTCTTGACAACCATATTGATTGGCACAACGTACTTCCTATTTCCCATTTTCAGTTTGACATTCTTCATTATAAGTTTGAAATAATCTCTCCCATTGTGGAGTTTGTTCATCTGTTCAGCGTCGTCAATATTGGAGCCACTGCTTTAGTTACTGATGCTGCAACAGCGATATTTGGTGAAGCTGGTGTAAGTGCAGCAACTGGAGTAGTGACTGTATGTCTGAATATCCTCTCTTTATCAGTGCAAAGCTAATGTACTGCGTTGGCTTTCTTTCTGCGTCTGTTGCTTTGTGATTGTAGAGAGAGTGTGTGTAAACTAAAGTTATGTCTTTTTGTCTCCTCTGCTTAACGACACAAGGTTGCCATTTTGCTTCTCACTGAAATCACTCCAAAATGCATAGCTGTTCGCAACGCAACAGAAGTTGCTAGGTTTGCGGTTTGTCTCTGTAAATGCATATTTGGGCCCGAACGACGATGTCAGTTGATTATGAGGTCGTTTCAGTGTGGACTGTCGTTCTTTTGTTCTTATCATTTTTTGAGGTCGCGCGTCGTTTAATGTTTTGTTACTGCTTTTCCTTTGTTTTCAATGTTGTATGTCGTTTGACATGTTATTATCGTTTTTTCTCACTGTTGTCGTTTGTACAAATTATGTCGTTTATTGGGTGCTCTATTTTCTTTTAAAAAAAGAAATTTATGGCGGTTGTGCGTTGTTTTGCTTTTTCTTGTCGCATATTATTGTCATAATGTCGTTCAAATTCTAAACATATGGGAAAATAGAAAAATGACTTCTTTTTTGGCACCTTTTAAATAAATAGATGAACTTTTAAAATTTAGGAAAACTACCGAAATTTTTGAAAATTAAGGGAATGGACTTTGCTTTATCAGCAACATGTCATTATAAACACTAATACGTCATTGATTAACATTAATAAATCACCTATTAGCTATAGTTTATTATTAATAAATTGGTTTATCATTGATCTGTTAATAATTTAATTGAGAAATCTGTAAATTCTTAGGTGAATAAATCTCTAAATTAATTAATGATAAACTATAACTTAGGACATCGTTGATACACTGCATTATATCAATAATATATTAATTACCATTATTGTATTATTGATGTAATACATCAGTATATTATTAATGTACAAAAATGGCCATTTAACTATAGTTTGATGTCTTTCGCTAAAATGCTCGGTGTATTTGAAAGTTTTTTCTTTCGCCTATCATTGCTCCGGTCCTTGCCAGATTTTGAATCTCCCTTGGACATTTAAAATTTGGGCTGGCTTTTTACTAGTTTTAAAACGACACAATATATGTTGTTTTTAAATTTTCATGCGTTTCATTAAGAACAGTAATTATTCGTATAATTGAATCTTGATTAGTTGCTTTAATTTGGACCACCCGATCCGTAATCACTGGACCATTTTGCTGTGAATTTTACTTGTGTAAGCAAAAATTTCAATATTATGATTCTTCTTAATTGAACCATAATGATGCTAACAAGATGAAACAATCAAATAATACTAACACAACCCAAAGAATACGTTGTGGATAGAAACTTATTATATCAACTACAGAAGAGTTGAGATAAAATCATTATATATCTCTCAGAACAATAAGTCGCTAATTTTTAGCTTATGGGACGGGCACAATGAATATGCTTAATTTGTCTCCAAGAATACGTTATCCATCAAAACATACATACGTCTTCAGATGGATGGATTAATTGATTACTTTTTCAGTTAAAAAAAAAACGGATCAAATGGTCCATCAGTAATTACACTTGAAAGAAGTTTTTCCAACGAAGGTGCACTATTGAGAGCGACCGACCTTTAGATGTCTTGCCGTAAGAGGACCTCTGATACTGCACACTAAACTTATAATTAGTTGATCCAGAAAATGATATTATATTGTATCTTTCGTGTTGAAGCATGGACCACTTGATTAGTTAATCCCAAACCTCAGAGTGAAACGTCAAACCCAAAACTTAAGCTATGGCTTAAATGTATACACCAAAACATATGTCAATAGCGGGCCAAACGATCGAAACTGTCTGATTACCGACAGTTGGAAATTAGAGCACAGTTATAGGCCCCTGGAGAAGAGCAAAATTCGGACGAAGAAGAAAATTTCCCGCCCAAAGAATAAGTTGGGCTGGTTCAGATTGGAACAGACGCACTTGTGAACAATAAACACACTTTTTTCTCACTTGAAAGACTTTGACTAAGTATTCATTTTTCCTTTTCACTTGTAATTGCTCACGAAAAAGAGCAATTAGTGGCTGGAATTTTTAATTTGTTATGACAAATTTGTGTTACAAGTTAGAAATTTTAATCCTACCAAAAGCAATAAAAATGCTTGAAGGAAAAAAAACGAACACAAAATTTAGAGTACTTCACCTTCAATATGAGAACGCTAAATCTACTTTCTGCTGCTACAGAAAATTCAACATGACGAAGAAAAAAGTTAGAAGAGAAAATCGCATACCACTCAATGTGTTCCATATTATATTTGATGAGTTACAATAGTCAAGATAATTTTGGGAATTTAGTGCATGATAGCATAGATTAGTAGAAGGTATGTCACATGATATGTGCCATATCTAATCTCTAATTAGAAAATGATAATTTTTATTCCTTTGTGATTTTTAATTTCATCAAGTAATATGAACGGTGAAACCATTTTTGTTTGCCCATCTGATTGTATGATGATTATAATTTCGCGAAACAAATGAAATAAAGCGGTGGTGAAATCATGCTTGGAGTGTTAATTGAAAAGCATTTTTGCCATTATATCAACCAGAATATATATGTTTGATTTAATAACTACCCTTTTGGAAATTTTGTATTATGATGACAGATATTTGTTGAGTGCCTATGAATCTGTAGCGTCACATTGCTTGTAATTGCGCATAATTATTATTGAGCAATCTTATTTAATTTTATGAGGTTATAACCTTACTACTAAGTAATAAGATCTAGTCTAAAAAGTATACTACATATTAGAGTGGAGCCCATAATTTTATGAGTTCTAGGGTTATAACCCGTTGAGAATAAAAAGGATTTTCATTATTATTCCATATATTATCTAGAATTTATCACAACCTACTTGATGATACGTTGAAATCCCATTTGCTTGTAATTATTTTGCCGACACGTATGTATCCATATATCCTTTTTTTAATATTTTGAAATTTTCACATTTTCTGTTTCCCTTGAGATCAATACTTCTTGCCAAATAAGGCAAAGACAAGATTCAAATAAATCATGATTGAGGATTTGGTCATGAGAAATCTTGAAGTTACGGAGTTTGTATTTTACGTTCTTTCTTAATGGAACTTCTAGTCATTTTATTATTATTATTATTATTATTATTATTTTTGGTCTAGTGGGACTTCAACCTATAATTCAAAACATAAAAAGCAACTCACACACTTATTAAACACCAATTGAGCTATCCTCCATTGGCTGTCAAATATGCTTTTGTTTAAAGGTATACTATACATCTAACTACGTAGAGGAAAAATAATATAGTTCATCCCCCCGAAACTGGAATCAAGTGGGAGGGCCAATTTTGTACCTTTAACTGCCTCTAAAAGTGCATTGAATACGTTACAAATTTAACTTGTCATACAAAACTTATCCTTGCGTACGTTTGGGAGTTTACTGTAATAGCATTTTGTATGATTCAATAGCTAGAAGCTTCGTGGGACATCCTGTTGTCACCATTCTTGATAAATACACACGGTAAAACAGATGTGATCATCATTCGTGAGACTGTCGTTTTACCGTGGACAGTCGTTTCTTTGGAAGTTATTGTCGTTGTTTACGCTGTATATCGTTTATTGTTTTGCTGTTGCTTTTCAATTGTTTTTGATGTAGTACGTCGTTTAAGATGTTATGTTGTTGCTTTTCCTTTGTTTTTCTTTTTTTTATCCTTTTTAAAAAATTATGCTCTTTTCCTGTGCTCTATTTTTTGCTATTTTAGAAATTTACTGTAGTTGACGTATTCCAGGTGTTTTGCTTTTCTTTTTCTCGTGGCATATTATAGTCGTAACGTCATTCAAACTCTAAAAACTGAAATTTCTTTGAAATTTCCGCAGATATTCATAGCAAGAGTGCCCACTATTTACTTTCTTTTGTTTACTGGTATTTGGGCGTATTGCAATCATTATTGGGGATTCAAAAAATGCATGCTTAAGGGCATCATCGGTGCCAAGTATCGTAACTAATAAAAAGTAGGTCTTATTTATAGGTCCCATATTGTGAGCCCCATTTTTATTAGTGATGTAATGACTAAAAAAAATCTTAAAATTAAATAATGTAATTTGCATATTTACGTCAAGGACTTTCCTGAAAATATCATGTTTAATTTTTATGACTAAAGGATTTACAGAATTAATAAAAAATATTTCAAAATTCTATAGCAAATTTCAAAGTTAAATTTATTAACTCCTGTGATTTAATAATTATGTTGATAAATTCTACAGCGACTTTAAGGCGAAAGAAATTTTAATAAGCAAATAACATGAGTAATTTAATTACAAAAATTTACAAGAGTAGTACGAGGTTAGCAGCATACCGAAAAATACGCTAACACTCAATAAGTCCTTATGTACCAATTAATTGAAAATCAAAGTTACACGAGTAATAATTTTGGTAGAAAATGCTACGTAGCTTGTGAATTAATACTGTTAAAAACTATGTCATTATTGAGTCTAGGTACAAAAAAAGTCAAGCTTAGAGTTTATTATGTCTAGAAATAATTTTAATACTAAAAAAGTCTAAAAACAGTATACGATTAAATCATATATTAGTATCGGTTTATACTGTAGTTAGTGTGTATTTGAGTAATAAGAAAGGACCCGTCAGAAACCAAAAATCCTGTAAGCTGCATCAGTCATCCTCAATGGTACAAAATTTATCTGTTTGAAGATCATCTTTCGGGATAAAGACGAAGGACTAGATTTAACTAAGATTAAGCTTGATGCGAGAGTTGTCCAGCAATGCTTTTAACCCCAGGAGAAAAGCTTGTAGACAAGTCAAGACAGAAAAATCAAATGCCAAAACCAAGAATTACGTTATGGTGATTTATAACAGGGCAGTAAATAATTAATTAATTATTGCCCCCACTTGAAAGACCGTGACTCGTTTCCTTTAGCTTTTTTTCCTCAAATAATTTCTCATCAAAAAGTTAATTCCACCAAGTCGCTAGATAATATTTATTATACGGTGGGATAACTAGCCATTGGAAATTTTGTATCATGACGTCGGACAATTGTTGACTGCCTAAGCATTGGTTGCACGGCATGTTGTTGCGCCAGAAATGATATTTGGTTTGACTGAAAATGCTTTCGAGCCCTATTTCCTTCCCATGTCACTCCTAAAAAGAATGTTTTGCTTTTGAAACACTAACTTTAATACCATTTTTTCTTTTGGGCCAGGTGAGTGTTTTGTTTGTTTTGTAATAATGTAACGTCCTTGATCAGGCCCAATGAAGATCAATTTATTTAAAACATGGACAAATATAAGTTTTATAACTGAGACGCGTTACTGACTTTTGTTGACTGTGGAAATTTGCCAACCAATGTTGGGAATGAAACCTACTCTTTGATAAATAATGCAATAAAAACAGAAAAATAAATGAATATAACAATTTAGAGCGGTTCATCCTTGAGGTTCAGTGCTACATCCACTATGAGACGAAAAGAAAATTCCACTATTTTTCAGAGAATTATAGAGGCCGTAGTGTTTAGGAGAGACCAGGGGTACTTTTTGAGGGTTAAATCCCTATTTATAACCCTTTACTGACATAATTTTTGGAAGAAAAAAAATTCAATAAATAAAAATCTTACATTTCCTATTTGAACGTGATGCTAGGCTACGAGAATTGAAAATGGGAAACCTCCCTTATTCCCAAAAGAGCTCTTGTTCTCAATATTTATAAATAGGACCTTTTAAGGCTTAATTAAGGGACTTTTGAAGGTAAAAAAGTTAGAGAGACGACCCACTGAGCGAGAAGAAGGCGGGAGACACAGATGTTCATCATCTTCAATCCGTTGTTTCTTCTATTTCTTATTCATGTTTAAAAAGATGATTAGGTTTTTATTTTATTTCATCATAAACCAATTTTCTTTTTATTGAGGCAAGATATAACCTTCGCTTGCTACTATGTCTTTTATTGTTTAATTTATTTTAATAAATTTTCATTCAGTTTATTTATATTATCTTTGTTCTTAATGCCTCTGATTTACTGGTCATACATTAGATGATTTAGTATTTGGAATTTGGGACTCGGGAAAGGGAACTTTAGGTGCAAGTATTGGATAATGTAACCTAGAATTTTATAGAGTTTGAGAGACCTATAATTTCTTTGAATCTATTTAAAAAAGAACATATATTGAACATAATGAATTCTTAATATCCTGTTTTTATAAGGATGTTAAAATGAGATATTAACAATTGCTATTTTACTAAAACACCCTTGAAAATCAGTCACGTGTAGTGTACATAGTCACTAAATTGATGTCCATCATACTTCTTTATTTATTTATTTATTTTTTTTGTAAGTTTAGGGTCAGTTGAGCTAAAAAAAAGAACTAACGAGTCACTTTTTAAAAAATTCAGGACTTATTGAGCATTTACTCTATTTATTGTACACGGGAAAACTAGCCATTCGAAATTGGACAATTGCTGATTACCTATAAATAAGCATTGATTGCATAGCATGTTGTTGCACTAGAAATTATATTTTGTTTGACTGGAAATGCTTTCCACAAACCCTCTCAACTAATTTCCTGGCTTTGTCCATGCTTTGTTGTGTAATATTGTTTAACGTCCTTGGTCGTGCCAAATGAAGGTCAATTTATTTGAACATGGACAAATATAAGTTTTAGACCTAAGACGCGTAATTTACTTTTTGTGCAAATGTAAGTTTTAGTTTCAGAACTCAAGCCTCTTCCGCAATGCAAATATATCCACCGAGTTGAGGAGGGACTAACTAGCCTTCTGGCTAAAGATTGAGATTTTTGTGCTTGTAAAGAAGCTAAAGCAGCAAATTTAACCTACTTATACAGTTATTCATACAAAACTAAAATTAACTTTGTTATTGACATTTTTATCATCCATCTTGTCATGTTTCTTCAAATGATTAATTGATGGTTTATATTCCTTTTTCCTAATTCCCTAGGTTTTAGGACAAATATTATATACCATAGATTATTGATTCTAACTCATGTGTCCTTGTTTCTCTTTCCTTCATGTCCCCGAATGCAAGTCGAGTACTATGGATTAGCTGGCCAACTTGACTCCTGGTTTTTTATTCCACTTAAAAGACTTTGACCCTCCCTTTCTTTCCTCTTCCACGTGAATCATGAAAAGAACTTAGGAGGTGCCTTATACAATTGGTCTTCCAATGCATATTTCTGCACTTGTGTATTTTTTTCCCAAAGACATTGCACTAAAATTTATGACATCATTTAATCACCTTCTCTTTCTGATCAACCAATTCAAGTATGGGAAACAATTTATTTTTAAGGTTAAACACATGGTCATATCGACTTTGGAAATAATATGCATGTCGTTTGTTTAATTGGTTGAGTCCAGTTTGGCTAAATTTGAACGACCATCACAAATTAAATTGATGTTTGGTAAGGTATTTATTTCGAATTAAACTGACGGTTCAAACTGAGCTAACCTGTTCAACTTAGAGTTCAAGTCCCCTTCTTTTTCACATTTCAAGCCAATATTAAACAATGGTTTCACTTTTCGACAATAGACAAGTTCCTATTTTTAGTTTTTCTTATACTTGTCCTTTTTAAAAAAATTATGCTCTTTTTCCTGTGCTCTATTTTTTGCTATTTCAGAAATTTATGGTAGTTGTCGTATTCCAGGTGTCTTGCTTTTTTTTCTTTTTTTTTCTTTTTTTTTCTTTCCTGGTGGCATATTATAGTCGTAACGTCCTTCAAACTCTAAAAAATTGAAATTGCTTTGTGAAAAGAAGAAAAATGAAACCTTGAAAGTGGCAATGTGGTCATTTCCTCTCCACAAATATTCATAGACAGAGTGCCCACTAAAGTATTTGGGGAGTGATTTAGAAATTAGGTTGATAAATTTTACCTGACTTAAAGTGGAAGAAATTTCAATCCTAAAATATTTTGAGAAATTTAATTATAAGAATTTACAAATGCAGTATGACGTTAGTAGCTTACCAAAAAACACTCTAACACTCAATAAGTCCTTAAGTGCCAATTAATTTAAAATAGAAGGTACACGAGTAGCAATTTCAGTAAAAAATGCCATGCGAGCTCAAAAATTAATACTATAAAAAAATGTCATTATTGAGTCTAGATAGATATAGCAAAAGTCAAGCTAAAATTTTTATTATGTCTAGAAATAATTTTAAGACTAAAAACAGTACGTGATTAACATCATATACCGATATAGGTTTAAACTTTAATTAATGTCTAACTGTATTCAACCAGCGGAAAAGGACCCTCGGAAACCAAAAAACCTTGTGAGTGAAGTTAGTCATCCCCTAAGTATAAAATTTATCTATTAAAAGAGAGTCTTTCAGATAAGAACAAAGGACTAGATTTAATTAAGATTAAACTTGATGTGAGATTTGTCCATCTATGCTTTTGACCCCAGGAGAGAAGCTTGTTGACAAGTGAAGACGAAGAAAATCAAATGCCAAAACCAAGAATTACGTTATGGTGATTTATAACTGGGAAGTAAATATATAATTAATTATTGCCCTCACTTGAAAGACTGTGACTCGTTTCCCTTAGCATTTTTTCCTCAAATAATTTCTCATCAAAAAGTTAATTCTACTAAGTCGCTAGATAATATTTATTATACGGTGGGATAACTAGCCATTGGAAATCTTGTATCGTGACGTCGGACAATTGTTGACTGCCTAAGCCTTGGTTGCACAGCATGTTGTTGCGCGAGAAATGATATTTTGTTTGACTGAAAATGCTTTCGAATCCTTTTTTTTCTTTCCATCTCATTCCTAGAAAGAATATTTTGTTTTTAAAACACTAACTTCAATCCAGGCCACGTGAGTGTTTTGTTGCGTAATATTGTGTAACGTCCTTGATCAGGCCCAATGAAGATCAAGTTATTTAAACATGGACAAATATAAGTTTTAGAACTGAGACGCGTTAACTGTGGAAATTCACCAGCCACTGTTGGGAATGAAACCTACTCTTGGATAAATAATGCAACAAAAACAGAAAAATGAATGAATATAACAATTTAGAGCGGTTCATCATCGAGATTCAGAGCTACATATATACTAGGAGAGGAAAAGAAAATTCCACTATTTTTCGGAGAATTATAGAGGCCATAGTGTTTAGGAGAGACTAGGGGTACTTTTGAGGGTTAAATCCCTATTTATAACCCTTTACTGACATAATTTTTGGAAAAACAAATTCAATAAATAAAAATCTTACATTTCCTATTTGAAAGTGATGCTAGGCGACGAGAATTGAAAATGGGAAACCTCCTTATTCCCAAAAGAGCCCTTGTTCTCAATATTTATAAAGGGGAGTTTTTAAGGCTTAATTAAGGGACTTTTGACGGTAACAAAGTTAGAGAGAGGACCCACTGAGCGAGAAGAAGGCGGGAGACAGAGACGTTCATCATCTTCAATCATTAGTTTCTTCTATTTCTTATTCATGTTTAAGAAGATTATTAGGGTTTTATTTTATTTCATCATAAACCAATTTTCTTTTTATTGGGGTGAGATATAACCTTCTCTTAATACTATATCTTTTATTTTTTAACTTATTTTAATAAATTTTCATTCAGTTTATTTATATTATCTTCTTCTTAATGCCTCGATTTACTAGTCATACATTAGATTATTTAGTATTTAGAACGCGGCACTCGGGAAAGGAAACTTTAGGTGCAAGTATTGGATAATATAACCTAGAATTTTATGGAGTTTGGACGGCCTATAATCACTACAAGAAAAACTACATTTAACGACATCTTATTTACGACATGTAGTTTTTAAATGTCGTTAAAAATTACATACAACGACATCTTCAACAAAGATGTCATTAACGACATTTGAAACAATAATTAACAACATCTATATACATGTCATATTAAAGGTTCATTTTAACGACAATAGTTTAGTATCGTTAAATTATTTAACGACAAGTAGGAGATGTCGTCAAAGCCTTGGAGATTCCACGACACCCCTTATAGACGACATTGGTCAAGATGTCATCTATAAGGGGTGTCGTGGAATCTCCAAGGCTTTGACGACATCTCCGACTTGTCGTTAAATAATTTAACGACACTAAACTATTGTCGTTAAAAGGAGACCTTTAATACGACATCTATATAGATGTCGTTAATTATTGTTTCAAATGTTATTAACGACATGTTTGCAGGAGATGTCGTTGTATGTACTTTTCAACGACATTCAAAAACTACATGTCGTAAATAATATGTCGTTAAATGTAGTTTTTCTTGTAGTGAATTTCTTTGAAACTATTTTAAAAAAGAACATATATTGAACATAATGAATTCTTAATATTTGGTTTTTACAAGGTTATTAAAATTGGATATTAACAATTATATTTTACTAAAACAACCCTAAAAATCAATCACGTGAGGTGCACATGATCACTGAATTGACATCCATCAAACTTCTTCATCTTTTTGTACTCTTTTTGTAAGTTTAGGGCCAGTTGAGATATATATATAAAAAAAAAAAAAGAGAGAAGAAACCAATAAGTCATCATTTAAAAAGTTCAGGACTTACCTAGCAATTTACTCAGGAAAACAAGACATTTGAAACTGGACAATTGTTGACTGCCTACAAATAAGCATTCATTGCATAGCACGTTGTTGCACCAGAAATTATATTTTGTTTGACTGAAAATGCTTTCCACAAACCCTCTCAACTAATTTTTTGGCTTTGTCCATGCTTTGTTGTGTAATATTGTTTAACGTCCTTGGTTGTGCCAAATGAAGGTCAATTTATTTAAACATGGACAAATATAAGTTTTAGACCTAAGACGCGTTTTTTACTTTTTGTGCAAATATAAGTTTTAGTTACAGAACTACAGCCTCTGCCGCAGTGCAAATATTTCCACCAAGTTGAGGAGGGACTAACTAGCCTTCTGGCTAAAGATTGAGATTTTTGCGGTCATAAAGAAGCTACAACAGCAAATTTAACCTACTTATACATTTATTCATACAAAACTAAAATTATTTTTGTTATTAACATTTTTATCATCCATCTTGTCATGTTTCTTCGAATGATTAATTGATGAGTTATATTCCTTTTCCTAATTCCCTAGGTTTTAGCTCAAATATTATGTACCATAGATTATTGATTCCAACTCATGTGTCCGTGTTTCTCTTTCCTTCGTGTCCCCCAATGCAAGTCGAGTACTATGGATTAGCTGGCCACCTTGACTCCTGGTTTTTTATTTCACTAAAAAGACTTTGACCCCTCTTTTCTTTCCTCTTCCATGTGAATCATGAAAAGAACTTAGGAGGTGCCTTGAACATTTGGTCTTCCAATGCATATTTCTCCACTTTGTTGGGGGAATTAGGTGCCTCCTAATTCCAAGGATCGTAAGGACGAATAATTGCATAAAAGAAATAGGAAAAAAAAAGAAAAAAAAAAGACACCAAATTTTTAAACAGGTTCGTCTAAATTCGAGACTACGTCTTGTTTTTGCCGCTTACAGATTCCACTATGATGAAGGAGATTATAGATTACAAGAGAAGTTTCTCACACACTCTCAAATTGTGCTTACCAAAACTCTCTTCTACCTAACACCCTGTGGGAATTTTTTTCTCTCTCAAGGATAGAGATCTCAAAAAATGCCTCACATAAAATAATGCCACTCACAATGTCACACAAACTCAACCCTAGTCACCTTATGTCTATTTATACCCAAAGGAAGAGAATAATAGCAACTGATAAGAAACCCTAGTAGTTTCTCATTTTTAGGGCGTTTGAGTTCGACTCTAACTCAAAAAATATCACACAACACAATGCCTTGGCGCCACTGCGTTCGTTTCGAGCGCTGCGGCGCTCTCCTACGACACCTCGGTGCTATTCACTCAGCGCCATGGCGCTCAATGCCCAACGCCTAGGCCCTTCATGCCCAGCGCCTAGGCGCCCTTCAACTAGCCCCTAGGCACTCTTGTTCTAATGCTGTGGCGCTCTCCTAGTAGAGCCGCAACGTTGCCTCATAAGCGCTATGTTTCTTCTTTTTTTCTTCTTTTTGCTAGAGTGTTGACTTTATTTGACTCCACATTTGCAACACACTTGTGTATGTTTTTTCCCAAAGACATTGCACTAAAATTTATAACATCATTTCATCACCTTCTCTTTCTGATCAACCAATTCAAGTATGGGAAACAATGTATTTTTAGGTTAAACAGATGGTGATATCGACTTTGGAAATAATATGCATGTTGTTTGTTTAACTGGTTGAGTCCAGTTTTGCTCAGTTTGAATGACCATTACAATTTTAATTGGTGTTTAGTAAAACATTCAATTCGAATTAAAATTACAGTTCAAACTGTGCTAAACTGCCTAACTTATTATTCAAATCCTCCTTTTGTTTCAACATTTTGAACTAATATTAAACAGTGATTTCATTCTTTGACAATAGAGAAGTTACTAAAGACTGCTGCAAATCAGTAATATTATTAAACTGAAAAAATATCTATCTTTCAACTTTCAACTGGATTGTTCATAATATTAACAAGATCGAGAGATTTCGTTTAATTTTAACAAGGATGCTACACTTTGTTTTTCATTTTTTAAATTACGTTATTCTCCATTCTATATACAATATTAACGAATCTTGTGACGTAGAGAGCGGATTAAACCAAAGAAGCAACTAAAAATTGACTTTTGATGGAGTTTTGTGTATGGATTTAGGCCAGTTCAAACCATAAAAGTAATTCAACTGACGTTTGATGGAGTAACAATTGAGGCCAATTTAAACCATAGAGGCGATTCAAACTGTCATTTGACGGAGTAAAAATTGAGGCCAATTCAACCCATGAAAGCAGTTTAAAACCGGCCACCCAACTTTGCATTCCTTACCTCATCAAGTTAACATAGTTTGAACCAATTTCTATAGTAAAAACCATTATTATTATTATTTTCTTTCATAAATAATAGTTTTTTAAATATTAGTTCTCATTGTACACTTAATATGATGTTTTATTTCCATTTTAAAACTTTAAAATTCTAAATACTAGTTCAACACCACCATTTAAAGCACACAATTTAGAACTCACATGAGTTCAAATCATAAAGTTCTAAACCACACCATTCTGATAATGGACGCACCAAAGCCAATTTTTCATATCTTCTAATCGACTTAATCCAAGGGAGTTACATTTAAATCATGGACCAGCTGATTTTCAACACTTGGAAAAAGTGAAGCACCTTCTTATACTTCAATTTTGGTCGTATGATATCTACATTATTATAGATGTATTAGTTACAAAATGACGTTAGTCGTGAAATTTTAATTCTTTTATATGGACAAATTAATAAATGATGAGGAGAACTTCTTAATTTTCATTTTTTTTGGATTATTTTTTTTTTAAGATCCTTATTTGTATTAGTCTTGATTATGTACGCAATATGGCTAACAAGTCTACGGAGAAAATGCGGTAAGACATCAATCCGGATACGGTCGAGTAAACGGCAGGACCAAACGATTGGAAAATCTTAGCTCCATTGAAGAAAAGTAGGCAAATTCAGAAGAAGAAAAAAGATTTTCCAGCCGAAAAAATAAGTTACATTGATTAATAACACAGTTAAACACAACAGACACATACTTTTTGTCTCTATTCATTTTTCCCTTTTTTTTCCCATAAATACTTATCAAATAGAACAATTAGCAACCAGAATTTATTAATTTGTTATTAAAAAGTTGTCCACATTTTTTTAGTGAAATTTGTTGACTTCTTATTAGAAGTTTGTCTAAAGAGGAAGTCTTTTATTTGTTTAAGTCCAATTGGCATATGTAGTTTTTATAATTTATTAGATTGTTCAATAACTGGACGTGTCCCATGGATATAGGAGTTTTATGAACCAATTAAAACTTATTTGTGTTCTTATTCTCGATTTATGTTTTCAGTAATTTATTTAATTAAACTTTTATTAAATTCTGTATAACATAAAAAACCTAACATAATCACTTTTATTTTATAAGCACACTTCGAATATAACGCCAGAATTTGCTGATTTGTCATTACAACTTTGTCCATATTTTCTTAGTTTAATTTGTTCATTTGTTATTACAAATTTGTTCGTAACATGTCTGATGAGTTAATCAAGATAATTTTGAAAATTTAGTGCATGATCCATATGGCATACATTAGTGAAAAGCTATTCGTTGTCATATGTACTCACATGATACATGCCATATATAATCACTGGGTAGGATATAAAATTGTAATATTTTTTTGTTCTTATGAATTTCGTAAGTAATACATCGGCAGACTTTTTATACGGCTTATTTGCTAATTACAAGAGATAATCCGTCTTGTATAGTTATATTTATAAGGCAATTAAAAAATGACAAATATATATTACTCGTTTTGGCTAGGATGATATATACTTCACCTGCTATATATACATATATATATAAGTCACAGAAATGCTAGTACGGATAAAAAGACAAAGAAAAATCAAAGGTCCAACCCAAAAATTAAGTTATGGTGACTTATAACAGGACATAAAATAAATATCTTTTTGACTAACTTGAAGACTTTGATTCTTTTTCTTATTAATCAATTTTCTCCAAATAATTCCTCACCATAAACTTTCAATCACCTAGCCAATATATGTTTATTTTTTTCAAACTTATTTTCCATTCGATAATAAGATAATACTTATCTGGAAGACATTTCTTGATGCCTATAAATATACATGGTCCCTTCGCCTGTCGATATTGCACAAACTTACCCCTATAACTAAAGTCCTTAAATTGATCTTTTTAATTTCTCCAAAACCATGGTTTGGCCATTTGCATGGCTCTGCCTCGTTCTTTTCTTCCTTCCTTCCCCATTGTACTCTTTATCATCCCCGCCCTCTCCATTTACTCCCCCTCCTCCATCATGCCATCCACAAGAAGCCTCTGCCTTGCTCCATTTTAGAAACTCTTTCTCCAAAATAAATGATTCGTCTTACCTTTCTGATTGTGCTTCTGATTTTGGCACTGCCAATCCAAATAGTACAATGTCTTGGGATATGAGCAGGGATTGCTGCACATGGAGTGGAGTCACATGTGATGACGTCACTGGTGATGTCATTAGGCTTGACCTTGAATGCGGTGGGCTTCAAGGCGTTATCCACTCCAACAACAGTTTGTTCTCCCTCACTCATCTCCAAGCTCTTATTCTCTCCTCTAATTATTTTTATGGTTCAAAAATTTCACCCCAATTTGTAAGGTTTGGAAGTATGATTCACCTTGATCTTTCTTATTCTGGTTTCACCGGACAAGTCCCTCTGGAATTCTCTTACTTGTCTAGTTTGGTTACACTAGATCTTAGTCGGAACTGGGATTTGAGACTAGAGACTTTTAGTTTGAAACGAATTGTTGCAAACTTAACTAGTCTTAGAGAATTGTCCTTGAGTGGCGTCAATATGTCTAATACGTCACCTAACTCCTTTATGAATTTGTCAGCGCCTTTAACATTTCTTGATCTTAGTTTCGGTGGGCTGAAAGGGGAATTTCCAGAAAATATTTTTCACTTGCCAAACCTTCAAGACCTCAAATTATCGTACAATTACAATCTCAACGGTTCGTTTCCTGGATATAATTGGACCAGTCAACTTAGAAATTTGAGCCTTTCTTCCACTGCATTCCTATTAGATTTGCCATATCTTACTAGGAATTTGAAATATTTGAATCATTTGGATGTCAGAAGCTGCATTTTTAAAGGCTCGTTTCCATCGTTACTAGGAAACTTTACTCAAATCACTTCCTTAGACATCTCTTCTAACAATTTTGGGGGTCAAATCCCATGGGACTCTTTCAACCTTGCAAAACTGCAGTATTTACGCCTTTCAGACAATAATTTCGAAGGCCAGCTCCCTGAGATTTGTAATTCCACGAAACAAACTCTTTTATGTGACTCTTCAAAACATCAATTAGTAGGCCCTGTTCCGTTTAATTTGAAATCCTTGTTCTTGGATAGTAACTCACTTAATGGGACAATACCTTCTTGGCTATATTCCCTTCCATCTTTACAGAATTTATATTTGTCCCAGAACCAATTCACTGGTCATATTGGCGAGTTCCAGTATAATTCTTTAGTAAACCTCCATTTAAGTTCAAACAAACTATGGGGACTCATTCCAAGATCGATCTTTGAACAAGTGAATCTTTTGTTATTAGATCTTTCATCAAATAACTTGAGTGGTGTTGCTCGTTTAGACCAGGTCTCAAAGTTAAAAAATCTCGGACGTCTTGATCTTTCTTTCAATAGCCTATCAACAGCTTCTGTCAACTCCATCACGTCTGTTTTGCCCAATACCCTTCAGTCTCTGTACATGTCTTCATGCAATATCACTGGGTTCCCATACTTTTTAAGAAGCTTAGAAAAATTAAATTCCTTGGACCTTTCCAATAACAGAATTGGAGGGAGTGTTCCCCAATGGTTGTGGAATGTTGGAAAGGATTCCTTGTCTTTTCTAAATATTTCTCACAACCTCTTAACTCATATTGGGCAAATTCCATGGAAAAGCCTAGATATTATTGATCTCAGCTCCAACAAGCTTCAAGGTCATCTTCCGATTCCACCACCTTCAACTTTTATCTTTTCAATCTCAAACAATCAACTGGTTGGAGAGATATCTTCTTCGTTTTGCAACCTTCGTGAGATTGGAGTCCTTAATTTGTCAAACAATAGTTTGAGTGGGAACATCCCTCCATGCTTTGGAAACAACACACCGATCTCTGTTTTAGATTTGCGACTGAATCGGTTCCATGGCACGATTCCAAACACTTTTGCCAAGGGAAACTACTTGAGGACTCTAAATCTCAACGGAAATCAATTGGAAGGGCCATTGCCTCAATCTTTGGTCAATTGTGAAAGTTTGGAAGTTTTAGACGTTGGAAACAACAAGCTAAATGGATCCTTTCCCTTTTGGTTGGTGTCTCTCCCAAAGCTGCAAGTTCTTATCTTAGGGTCTAATGCATTTGCTGGCCCAATAAGTAATCCAAATGTGGGAATTCCCTTTCAAAAGTTGAGAATAATCGACCTATCGAATAATGAATTCACAGGTCTTTTGCCATCAAAATATTTTCGAAATTTTGACGCCATGATGGATGTTCATACAGATGACTTGGAATACATGAATTACAAGGTTGGATCGGCTTATTATCAAGATACTGTTGTTGTAGCTATGAAAGGGATCGTCATTGAGCTGGTGAAAATACAAACTATGTTTGTAACAATCGATTTCTCAAGAAATTATTTCACAGGGGAGATTCCAGAGTTGATTGGTATGCTCAATTCCCTCAAAGGGCTCAATTTGTCTCACAACAAGCTAACTGGTGTAATTCCGCCATTATTCGAGAATTTAAGCAATCTCGAGTGGTTGGATCTCTCCTCTAACAATCTTTCAGGTCAGATTCCATTGCAATTGGAAGTGGGTTTGAATCAACTTGGATTCTTAAACCTTTCCAACAACAAATTGGAGGGACCAATTCCTCAAGGGAAGCAATTCAATACATTCAACAATGATTCATACAGTGGAAACCCAGGATTATGTGGATTTCCTCTGTCTAAATCATGCAGCAACGATGAGGCACAACATGATCAAGATGATAATCATGATGATGATGATGATGGAGAGGACAACAATGGAATGATTGATTGGAAGGTGGTGATGATGGGATATGGAAGTGGAATGGTGATTGGAATATCTGTGGGATACATGGTCCTTTTCAGTAGAAGCTTTGATTATTGGTTTCTAAAACGATTTGGACGAGGAGGACATCGTAAATCCAGTGCTCGCAGGGCAAGGAGAAGTTCAAACTAGCAAGCTGAGGAAAACCGAGTCTCATTGGTTGTCTAGAAGAGTAAGTTTGTAATTTGTTTGCAATTTTGAATATGTGTTTCTTCTTATAACCAAAACTTATCCACTGCATAATTACCTTTCATTCTTTCTGTGTTTCCAGGTCTTGATGCCGTACAGGAAGATGTATGAAAAGCAGTACTATTGACGATCAAATTGGCCTACATTGCGACTGCTGCTCTACCATGGACTGTGGCCTATGGTTCTGATCACACGACTGTCTCTTCCTTTAGTTTGTTTTTTAGTTCTATAAATCTGTAGCAAGAGTGCATAAGAAAATATTTATTTTCTTCTCTTTACCGGTATGTTGGGGGCATTGTAATCATTATTAAGTCATAGGAAATCCTGATGTTGTGGAGTTTGTACTTTAGTTTCTTGTTTAATAAATGGAATTGTCATTTATGCTTTTATTTAAGGTGTAACATGAAATTACATAGATGAAAACATATATTGTGAATTCCACGAAATGGGAATCAATTGGAAGAGTCAATTTTGTGCTTTTAATTCTCCTTTTAGCTGCCTGTGAAAGTGCACTGGATGTGTAGCTGTATTCTTGTTCATCTGTACTATGCAATTGTGCAAGAGCTATAAGCAGGGAAGACAAAGATGAAACCAATTTTATGTAACCAAGAAACAAGTTGAAGTGATTCTTATTTTTGTTCTGTTTGTATAAATACCAATATTATGTGTTTAATAGGTATAACGTCTATATGCACTAAAAATATGTATATGTTACAAATTTAACTTATGATACGAAACTTTTTCACTAGTATGTCAGAGAGTTTATTTTAATAACATTTTGTATGATTTGCATATCATTTTTAGCAAAAGGGTCTTTTCTCTGTGTTGTCAAAATTTCCTCAAGAAAAGCACACTACTCTTTTTAATTTGTCTTTATTTTACATGTTAGAAGGAAAAAAATGTCCATTCTTTGCTTGTACGACTCCAAGTCTCACAAATAGCACACTGAAATTGCTTTCAATTACTCTGCAATTGTGCAGAGCTACAAGCAGGAAAGATAAAGAAAAGGCTGTTTAGCACGGGCAATTTTAACCAATTTCTAAATTATGAACAATGTAAAATTCTTACATGCTACATTAAAAAAAAAAATTTTATATTATAAAACTATCATATACTATAATGTTTATAATTCTAATTAATAGTTCTAACATTGTACCAAACACCCTGAAAACCAATGCAAGTTTTGTACACTGCTAGTGCAAATTTTTTTTTTTTTTTTCAAAGGATGCTGTCGTTTTTTGATGTGATTGTCGTTTATGCTTTCTCAGCTGTTTCTTTCGTTATTGTCCCTTTCCAGGATGTTCTCATCTTTCATAAAATTGTTGTTGTTGTTGTTTTTTTTTTTTTTGCTCAAAGTCGTATAGTAAATGCTGTTCTTTATATCTTTATGTTGCTCCCGTCGAAAAAAAAAATAAAAATGACGATGAAAATCTTATGTTGCTGTGACGACAGAAGTTTTTTTGCTTTATATTCCCTCTGCTGAATGCCATTTTACTGTGAACTGTCTTTTTTTTTTTTTTTTTGAAGTTTTTATCATTTCTTATGTTGTATTTCACCTTATGTTTTGTTGTTGCTTTTTTCCTTTGTTTTGATGTTGTATGTCGCTTAAAATTTTATTGACCTTTTTTCTTATTATTGTCGTTGTTAAAAAATCATGTCGTTTATTCAGTGCTCTATTTTTTAAAAGAGATTTACGGTAGTTGTCGTATTCCAGGTGTTTTGTTTTTCTTTTTCGTAGCATATTCTTGTCGCTCTGTCGTTCAAAGTCAAAAAAAAAAAAATGAAATTTCTTTGTTAAAAAAGAAATATATAACATGCTTTCTTTTGTTAATATATACATATATATACATATATATAAAATATACTTGAAAGAGGCAATATGGTCATTTCAATTCACTTGCCACTTGCCACTTGCCACCGCCAAACTTTGCTTCACCAAACAAAAGCAGCCCCTCTCTGAGCTTTTTTCTGCTGAGCTTTCTCCAACATACCGATGATGTGCGCCAACCAAATACCTCAAAACTCCCCCAACTTGAGATTCTCTGTCTACCATCTTCTCTTCTTTCTCTCTCTATCTCTCGTTGTATTCTCTGATTCAGAAAAACAAAACATATCCTCTGTGCATACATGCCCTTCTCTTTGAGTCAAAATGTTAGCCCGAACTTCTTTGCTTTCAAAACACTGAGGTTTTTTTTTTGGGTCTTATTCTTACAGAACCCACATTAGGAATTTTGGATTTAACCAATAATCCATGGAAATGGCGCTTGATTCTTCGATCCTGAGCCCGCCCAAGTTCATCAACGGCTCAACATTGCTGAGTTTCCTCCACTACAACACCCGATAAGAATGCCCGCCAGGATTTTCCCGTAAAATAATCGGTACCCATTTTGTTTGGCACAAATTCTAGCGAATTTAGGACTTTTTCTAGGAAAGTAGACAACTTGAGTATGAAAAGAACTTACTTGAGACCAATGGAAAAAGATGGAGAAACCTTGAGAAGTGAAAATGGGAATTTGGGTTTTTATAATTTTGAGTTTTTAGGGGGAATTTTGAGGAGTGGGATTGTTTTGGTGGCAATGGTTTGTGGGGTTTTGGTTTATGGGTGTAAAAGGGCTTTAGCCATTGAGATGAATGCTGGGTATGGTGTTATAGGGCAGAGCATTTTGTTGCTGAGAAATGCTTGGCCTAAGACTTTGCTAGTTCCTCAGGTGTTTAAAGAGCAGGGAATAATATTGGCTGTGCTTTTGGGTCTCTCTGCGTTTTTCTCAATGGCTGAGACTGCTATCACCACCCTTTGGCCTTGGAAGGTATGGAATCTTTATCCATTTGATAATTCGTAGTTTGATAAATGTCCTAAATTCTGAAGTGTTGTTGGGTTTTTTTTTGTTCTTTTTAGTTTTTAGAATTTCCATTTTGTGGACCCTTCTGTCGTAAAAGTTTTTGATGAACATAAATTGTATATCTTGATCTTCTTAGTTATATTATATACTACTCTATTGTTAAACAAAGTGTTATTTTGACAATCAAGAGCATGCATTTATGACCTTTTAGTATTGACAATCAAGAGCATATATTTATGTAGTTTTAGTAGAGAAATGCTATTTGTTTTTGGTCCCAGTCGTAAACAAATTGCCATTTTGTGGACCCTTCCGTGATGAAATGTGTTTTTTTATTTTCGTTTGTGAACATAACTGTTTATCTTGCTCGTCTTGGTTGTGTTATAAATTGCTATACTGTAAACAAAATGTAATGTTGACAATTAAGAGTACACGCTTATGACTTTTTAATAGAGAATTGCCGCAGATCACGAGTGGTTTAGGTTTTTGAATAGTTAGTAATTAATATGTAAAACTGTGTTGATAACCGTGTGGTAATCTGTTCGCCAATAGTGAATATATGATTCTTCACTTCCCTGTTGGTAATATGGAATTTATGTTGTGATTGTATCACTGTGTCAGGTGCGTGAGTTAGCTGATAAAGAGTCCAAAGATGGTGTCTTCAAAATGCTTCGCAATGATGTTACTCGCTTTTTGACAACGATATTGATTGGCACAACGTATTTCCTATTTCCCGTTTTCAGTTCGACATTCTTCATTATAAGTTTGAAATAATCTCTTTCTCATTGTAGAGTTTGTTCATCTAATCAGTGTCGTAAATATTGGAGCCAGTGCTTTAGTCACTGATGCTGCAACAGCGATATTTGGTGAAGCTGGTGTTCGTGCAGCAACTGGAGTAATGACTCTATGTCTCAATATCCTCTCTTTATCAGTTTAAAGCTAATGTACTGCATTGGCTTTCTTTCTGCGTCTGTTGCTTTGTGATTGTAGAGAGAAAGTGTGTGTGTGGCATTGGCTTTCTTTCTGTGTCTGTTGCTTTGTGATTGTAGAGAGAGAGAGAGAGAGAGAGTTTCTGTCAATGTGTGTAAACTAAAGTTGTGTCTTTTTGTCCCCGTGCTTAACGACACTAGGTTGCCATTTTGATCCTCACTGAAATCACTCCAAAAAGCATAGCTGTTCACAACGCAACCGAAGTTGCTAGGTTTGTGTTAAGTTTTGTTTTGGTGCTTCACTTTTTTGTGTGTAGCTAAGTGTATTCATGTTGCTTTGCTTTATTGACAATTTTCGTATATGATGCCTTTAGGCTAGGCCGTTGGGGTGGCTTTCATTGGTACTATACCCTGTCGGAAGAGTTGTTACGTTTCTGTCAATGGGCATTTTAAAATTACTTGGGTTGAAAGGAAGAAGGTGTGCTTTCTATTGAATCTTTCCGCACCTTCGCTGTCAACTTTTATATAAATTGGCCCTGCTAAATGTGTGCCTTCCCCATCTTTAAAGCCCAAATGAGTTTAGATATACAAAGAAACCTGAATTATTATAGCAAGCATACAACTTTCTGGGAAAATAAATACTAATTTTGTGTTTGATAATAATATAGAGCTTATTTTGATGATTAATTAATTTTCTTGTTCATGTATATGCTGATGTTGTCCACAATTGTACACTAACCAGAAAATATAGAGGATGCTGTAGTGGATCTTTATAAGGGGGAAATATGTTCACAGTCATTCGAAAGATTTTTGTTAGGTTTTGGATTTATGAACTAGAAAGTGCAATTTAAGTTATTAAGAGGGCCATTGGTGATGTACTACATAATATGTTATAAAGATCAAGTGACACAACAGCAATTTTCATATTAATTTTATTTTTCTGTAAATAATATTTGGGTTTGAACTACCGTGCCAGTTGATTACAAATTAATCTTTCAATTAACGTGAATAATGATTACGAACTAATCTTTTCAAGTAATGTGAATAATGCGTGATAAATATGTTCCCAGTTATGTGTCCATGCTTAGCATGAGGAAGAAACCATGTCACTCTAATATAAAGCAAGGGCTAATGATCGAATTTTCTTTCAGAAAATTTTGTGTCATTGCTTTAAAAGTCCCTAATTTTTCTTTGATCGGTGAACCATTTGTTACAGAAGGGGAGTTGAAATTGATGTTGCGAGGGGCAGAGTTAAGTGGAGCAATAGAAGAGGAAGAACAGGTATAATGCGCGGTTTATTTTGAAATTATTCTGCTTAAATACTACATTGAAAGACAAGAAGCATCAACCATGGATGCTAATATCTGAATTCTAAAACCAGGCAAAGTTTAATATTAATTTGCATCTAAATAGCTACCCACCTGCCATTAAGAGTTCTTTAGCTCTCATTGATGTGCCCTTTGTTTGTTATTTCACTGCTTACTCTACCTTCGAATCCCCAAATAGTTTATTTATATTTTGTATTTCCTGGTAAGGAAAGACTTATTTTCTTAAATCATTTGCAGGATATGGTTGAAAATGTCTTGGAGATTAAAGATACACATGTTAGAGAGGTAATGACACCTCTTGTGGATGTAGTTGCCATTGATGCCAGTGCAACACTGGTACATTTTCACAACTTGTGGTTGACTCATCAATATTCTAGGTAACCTGGAACTATAATGGTCCGTTTCTCCAAAAAGAGTTTATAGCTATCTAATTTTGGACAACAATTACACAATGGGTATGTTTTCTAGGGTACCTGTGTTTGAGCAGCGAGTCGATAATATAGTTGGTATTTCTTATGCGATGGATCTACTAGATTATGTTCGGAAGGTTGGATAGTTTCTATTCTCTTTTCATGTCTGTGAGGTTCAAAATTCTTTAATAAATTAATCATGTGCGACAAGCTCATAGCGTGCAGAATTATAACTTTTATTATTATTATTTTGAAGGGTGATCTACTCGAAAGTACTAGCTTTGGAGATATGACACATAAACCTGCATACCTTGTGCCCAGTAATTTTATTCCAATTTCTTGGATATTTCTATTTTGTACAAATATCAACCGTCTCTTATTGTCTTCTAATTTTGGTTTTATATTCAGACTTTGTATTACGGACTTTTGTACGGTATAATTGACGCATAATGTTACAAATAAAATATAGCAACGGAATTCCAATAATCTGCCTTGGCAGAAATATTTCAGAGAAAACGATTTGGTAACTTGTAGCTACTAGTTTGGTGGTTGCTTTGTTGCTTTGGCAAGCTCTCACTAGGCTCAGTCAGGTGGTGCTAGGTAGGCCCCATTTTGGTAAAATTCTAAGGAATGCCATTAGTCGTTAATCCTTTGGAGCTAGATTTTGCCTAGATAGTTGTGTCCAATGGAATCCAGTTTATATGTTTCGTGGTCATGAGCTTAGCTAACAGTTTCAAATTCCATCTTGTGATACCGGAGTGTGCAATTTTGCACATTTTCTGCTTCCAGTATTTCGAACACTTGAATTTGATTATCCAACATAACTCTTCTAGGGCGTTCAAGCTTTGTTATGGTCAAACTGGCACAATCATTTGGTCCTTTTTTCAATCGATCTTTGAAGTTTTTTCTCTTCCAATTTAGTAGTGTTTTATCATTTTAGTGGCTTATGTTTACATGATGCGAGTATAAGCTTCACCAAATCAGTGATCGGTTGGACCTTAAAACTTGAGCTCTACTTAGACATAGCATAACTTAGTAGCTTGTATTTTGCTAACTAAAACTCTAGCAGTCAGACAACCATTTCCAATTAGTATTTTCTATCCCTGTTGTGTGTTAACTATTGCAATTCATTTCTTGTTTTCTACTAAAGCTTATGCAACATCATATTTATCGTATTTTTAAATGTACTCCACGGCATTGATTGGACATCCCAATGCTGCCACCTAAATTTTCAGGTGATATAGTTATTATTGTTTGTGGTGCAGATTTGATGTCAGTTAGAATCTTCTTAGGGAATTCCGGATCAGAAAGGTCCACATGGCTTTGGTTCTTAATGAGTACGGTGGAACCATCGGGGTATGTTCATTGATTCTATAATCATTCATCTGATGCAATGTTCTCCTAGATACAGAGCAATGTTTTGTGCACATTATGGTATTTTTCTTGAGTCTACAAATGATATCTCTAACCTTTTTTTTACCCAATGACCAGCAAGTCACTCTGGAAGATGTGGTTGAGGAAATTGTTGGCGAAATCTTCAATGAAAACGATTCCAAAGTAATGCTTTTTATACCTATCTTCTGCACTTCCAGTCTTCTCTTCTTGATAATTTGTATAAAATGAAAAACCATGGATCAGAATGTGTATAAAAAAGTATTTAAAATTGAAAAGAATGGAGCTGCAAAAGAGGGAAAAATATGAAGATGCCAGTTTCATTTCCAAGAAATTAGCCTTAGCTTCCACTTACTTATCTAGCCACTTCATATATAGGAGGAGATTCAGAAGAAAACTTGCTACATTGTGATGCGTGCAGGGGGAGTATTCGACGTGGATGCAAATACATCTCTAGACCAGCTATCCGAAGATCTGAATATTAAAATGCCTGAGGTGGTTATCATTTATCACTCTGCTTCCGAATCTATCATAAAATGGCTGCTGGGTAGTTCATTGAACATGAGTATCATGAAAAGCGTTTCTTTTTCCATATTTAGTCTACAATCATTTGTAATGATGGGTCCTAGAAAAACCTAAAATGTAATGATAAATGAATAGTAGTTCCTACTTATGTCTTACAGGGTCATCAATATGAAACAGTGTCGGGTTTAATATGCGAAGCATTTGGATATATTCCAAGGACAGGTGAGACCATCCAACCTAGTTGGAATGCTTAAGCTTCCCTGATATTACTCACCATATCTCTCTCTATTTATTCTTAAAAAATGAAAATGTTTTATAACTACCCATCGAACCCATGCTACTATAGAGTTCCGGATTTTCATGTATTCCTCAGTAACCTTACAGCGTGAAAAGGTGAAGATGGCGGCCTTGTATCATATTCAACTATTCATGGTTTCGTAACATGTGTGCTTCTTATGTCTTTGGTGCAGATACTAGCAGGAAACGCCAGAAAGGTAAGTGCTGTTCGGTTCGAAAGATTAGACAACGGAGAAACAGCTCTGGAGACCAAAGAGGTGACCCCCGGCTGGTTCCCAAAATCATAAAAAGGAAGTGGAACAGCGATGAGGACTCCGACAGTACAGAATACGATGAGGATTCATTCCAAAAGAGACCACAGAATAGCCTCCTTGGTGAACATGAAGACCACTATGATAGTATCAGTAGACATTGATCATGTTTCTTGTTCCCATTTTTCACAGCACTGCTCAAAGGTGTTTGAGTTGAGAGCCAATGACCAATTTTGTAAATCAGCTGTGCAAAAATGAAAATTTTTTTAGAGAAAAAAGGACTGTAACAATCTTGGTCATTATTTTTGTGCATAATTTTATGTGGTCTCTTTTTTGTTCACTTTGTGCTTAATATGTTAACTTGACGATAAAGGAAACGCAATCTATGTTACGGTGATATTGTTGGAGAGCGCCAGCAATGTGAGACTAAACATGTTATAAACCTTTTGTTACAATGTTTTATTATTTAAGTTTTTACGTAAAAATCTATGGACCAAACAGATTATCTTACGTGTGGCAAACACGCGCTATGTAACCCCATTTTTTTTCCAAACCTGCTGTCTTAAAAGTGATCAAAGAGAATCCAAAAAAGAAAGGATTTTAACCTAGGATATTTTGACACGTCTCTAGGGTTAAAATCTTCTCTAAACAAATAATCCTTAGGGTTAAAATCTTCTACCGACAAAGAAGGGAGCTCGTATGTATGATTGGATAAACATTTTTTGTCTTATCAGTAATATTATTATTTTAATTGTTGAATTAATTTTTCAACGTTTTAATTTGTGAGTGTCCAGATTAAAAATTTGCAACCCTCGAGGAAGAATTGTTTCTTGTCATAGATCAAACCGTTGAAAAAACTCAACAATTAATGCGGTGTCTGGAAGAATGGTTTCAACTATATAGTTTTAATTGCAACAGTGTTCTTACATGTTACAATATAAAGCTAAAGTTTGTTACAATATAAATCACTCATATGTTATAATATATAGTTTCAACTATATAATTTTAATCACTCTTTTAAACATTTTATAAGATAATAATATTTATCAATAAGATAAAAATACATGTCTTATTATAAGTTCCCGGCAAATAAAACTGCTCGCTTTTTGTTATGTGACAACTGTCTGTTTCATTGTCACACATGTCAAATTACATTATCTATCTCGCAGGAGCTGTATAAAGCCATTTGAGATGTGGGTTGTGGGAAAGTGTGTTTACTCTCTCTCTCTTTCTCTTCCTGATGTCTTAGCCTCTCTTGGCACATGGGCTAGGGCTGAGAATCTTAGATGGGATGGCAATTAGGATACCCTTTTGCCTGCACTTTTATAGTAAGAACTGTAACTTGTTAAAAGGATATTGATGGGATTGCCTTGCTAACTAGCCTTTGAATGTCTGTTTCTGTATATCATATAACCATTTTTTTTCTTATAAAGTTTTTTAATTGATTATCAATGGAATGAGGATTTGGACATAGTGGATGGGCAGGACTACTCTAGCAGGAAATGATGAAAGCTAAAATCTAAAGAAGAGAGGAGGAGTTGCTTTTGAAAGCACTTTATTTACTGAGTTTAGTGGACATGTTCAAATATTCTCTTCTTTATCGCTAGAGAAAGTTATATGTTATGTCATATTTTTAAAATGATATTTTATTTATGTCATATTTAAAAAAGTTCACATCACATATTATTTGTATTACATGTTAAATTATGTTACAAATAAACATGTGTGATATTAAAAAATAAATATTAAAAGAAATCCTTTTTATTGTTAAGGTTAATTTCTTTTACATTAAAAAATAAAAATATTTAAAAAATGGCACTCATTTTGATATGTTTCCTTCGCATATTATCCTAGTAATTATTACATTTAATGATTATACACGATAAATAATCACTTATGGTTCCTAATGGTAATTACTGACGTGACAATTAAATAAAAAATAATCAAAACCAGTGTTATCTTTTGAATGCTTTTTTTGTTAATGCTAAAAAATATAACCCGTATCGTGGAGCTTAACAACACAAGGGGAAGTTCATGTCACGTTTTCTTACATATGGTGAAATTATATGGCTTTGAGCTTAGCATTTCTTGTGTAATAATAGAGTGTAGTGCAAGAAATATCACATCTATTTACACAAATATCAAATGCATGAAACATTTTATTTATTTATTTATTTTGGCAGTGCAAGTCGAGCACTAGTATGAGATCATATATGGTCTCATATATATTGTCTGAGATCATGAATTGTACACTTTTAGAGCAATATGAGCGAAATAGGAGCAGTCAAACTCACGAAAATGAGGCTATAGAAGGGCAATACAAGCATTGTGTTGCTAGGTGAAACGGTATAGTGCCCCACCCTAAATGTTCAATATGTTTGACCTTTCCAGATTGGTACACAAACTAAAAGTTGACACATCATGCATGCTATGAGCCTATGAGATTTTAGTACATGAATTAGATATTCTCGTGCTATTTCTGATATGCATGTGCTTCAGGTGTTTCATGTGTCGCTATCACATTGATCCAAATAATTCTCTCTTTTGCTTTCTTTCTTTTTCTCTTTCTTTCTCCTTTTAGGTGGTCAAAATAAAGATCTAATAAGGAATTTCCCAAGATATTATGATAGAAACTTGGATTTGATTGGATAAGCTCAAGTTTCTTGAGAAATTGAATTTGACAAATTAATGGTCTCTTTTTTTTGTCCAAGATATGACTTCTTACATGAAACATATTTGAACAAAAAAGAAAATAAAAAGCAACTTCTTGATATTACAGGAACAATTTTATTCACCAGTTCTTTATAGGAAATTGCGGCATTTATTAGCAAATAATGCTACAAACTACAAACATGTATATTTATTTAAAAACAAACAAAAAAAAAGGGTCAACTCTCTAGTGAACATGAAGATAAACATGATGGTTCAGGTACATATACATACATATATATATATATGTATATATTGTAACATAACTCGTATCTCTCCCACAAAAGGTAATACATTTAAGAACATATTGACCCAAAAAAATAAAAATAAAAGGAGAATATATAAACCATATTGATGAACCATCACAAAAGTCTCTTCTCTTTTTCACAGGTGAAGAGAAGTGTCTACATCTGAATCATCAAAATTATAACTTCTATTATTCATGGATGCACCAACTGTGGAGGTCATATTTGCAAAGATTGGACTGGTCTCGTTGCCTTGGAAATTGCCATGCTTGCTTTGCAAGTTCTGTTGCATGTAAATGGACCCTTGATGAGAAGGTGGCCTATGAGGAGGGACGGATTCGGAGAAGAAAAACAACCCCGTTGGCTCGTAACGTTTGGCAACCGACGGATTACTAGTGGTTGTCCTCTCCGACTCCGAGAACAGCCTAAGAAGCTCTTTCTCCTTCCTCATCTCTTTTGCTCTTTGCAACTGCCTAAACCTCTCTTGAAGCAAGGCAATGGAGGAATGGTGGGCAGTGCCATCACAACTTTTTGTGGCCATTGAAAGGAAGAGTACTTAAAAGAAAACAGAAAAATAAAAACCTGCCCACCAAATACCAATGAGACTAATGGAAGTTTAGTTCTAGAGAGGTCTTTTAGATTGCATTGCTATATATAGGAAGTGGATAATTTTGAAAAAAATTTAATTTTTATTTTGAAAAAAAATATATTGAGGCCTACTATAATAGATTCTGATGATGTAAACAAAGAAGGTAGAGAATCAGCAGCTGGAATGCAAAGTCCAAGAAGGCAGAGTTTTCTGACTAATATTGAGGGAGTTGGGGTTGGTGGGATGTGAGGGAGCGGCCAAAAGCCTCACTTGGGGGAAAATGGTGAAGAAGAGAATCCAAAATTGTGTGGAAGTTAGCTTTTGGAAAGATTTTTAAGAGACATAAAATGGATGGGTGATGTTCTGTCTTCTTGTCTTTAAAGAGTTGCTTTGGCTTTGGAGAAGATGTTGTTGCCTCTTTTGTTGAGGGCTTTAATTTGGTGGGATACATCTTGTTATTATTTTTACCTTTATATATTCTCTGTTTCCTTTTTTTCTTTTTAGGTCTCATTGTAGGCCGTTTTCACCAGTGGTATATTTTTGAAATATTATTAGTATGTTTGACAAATTAATTTAAACTAAAAAATATTGGTTAAAAAATAATAGCTTTTTGAAGCTTTACACTGTAATAGCTTTTTACCTCACACTATACCATGTGAGGCTTTACTCTATTATTGGTTTAAACCGGCTTATCAAATATGTAATCAAATTATATTTAAATTTAAAAAAATACATAAAACTGACAGAAATTATTAAAGACGTGATGATTTAGAACAATAACCTTATCTATAGAGGTATTTTTTTAATACCCTATGAAAGAATTTTCATTTTTCTTTTCTTTTTCTTTTTTTTTTTTTTTTTTTTTGGGTTTGGTGGATGAAGAAAAGAAATAGAATGTGATACCCGTTATTCTCCTAAGGGTATTAAGGTAATTAGATTAATTACCTAGTATATATATTAAAAAAATCATAAATTTCTCTCATAATTCGAAACTCTCTCTCTCTCTACTTTCTCTCTCTAAAAATTCTCTCTCTCTCTCCTCAAAGATCGTCTGAGATTTCGGCATCCGTTTTCGACACCTCCCGCACCAATGGAAAGCTCTCGACGAGCTGAGTCCAACGAGCTGCCGCGCCGCCCAAAACGCCGCCGGAGGAGACCACACGCGCCGCCCAAAGTGGCGGCAAAACCCATTTCTTTCCGACGAGATATCTTCGCCGTCCGACGTCCGATCGACGTGATTCTTGTTCCTACACGACCACCGTGATGAGAGGAACAAAACCCACCCTTGGTGGCAGCTCAACAACCGCCGGATTGCTCTGCCCGCCTATTGCCGCCGTGCACCGCCGCCCCCATGGTGGAACTCCGCCTTGCCGGAGGAGGTGACTGACACCACCCCTCCCAATGAGTTCAGAGGATCAAGGGGAGTAAAACCCCTCGATCAATTGCACGGAAGGAGCCGGTTTCGCCGGAGAACGGCCAACGCCGCCGTCAACCGCCGCGGGAGTCTCCGTTTTGGCTCTTCCCAGCCACGTTTCTTCAAATTGGATGAGGGGAAATGCTCATAGGAGGATGGGTAGCAAAAGCCCTCAGCCAATTTCAGGTTTCCATCGTCGGAGAATCAAGATCGGAGCTCATCCATTTCTACCGACGTTGTACTTCACGACCCGCTATGTTAGAGGCAGAATTGGGTGAAATTGACCCCGCCATTGGACTCAGAAGGGTCGATTTAGGGGGGTAGGCCCGAGCCCAGCTGCCAACGGACCCCGATTGACGCCGGTCAACGACGGTCAAAGTCGGTCAACGCCGGTCAACGGTGGTCAACGCCGGTCAACGGCCGGTCAAAGGCCAAAATGGGATTTTGTGATCCGGACCTCCGATCGAAGATCCGAGACCGCCTCCTGACTCGTTTCGATGCTCTGGATGCAATGGTGACCTCCGTTTGAGCAAATTCTACTCCGATGAAAATCATCCGGTACCGACTGCACGCGAATCGAGGCGATTCAAACAGCAGTATCGGAGTCCAAAATGACGTTTTCAAGAATGTATGATCTCCAGGAAGCATTCCTAGCCACTCATAGTCGCTCGAGGAGCACTACAGAGGATGCTTCGTAGATACAGCGAGATACAACTGGATCTGTTTTGCTTGGAGTTCAAGATCAAGGGAGTATGGAGCTAACGTTAATTGATTCCAGGATTAAGAGACTGTTGATAAGCTTGAAAGGTAGGGATTCTATTACTCATCTTTTGTGAGGTTTTTATAGAATTAAAATTGATTGTTTTGCTGCAATATATATATATCTATGTTGAACTGATATTATATGTGTATCACATATGAAATTATGACATGGACTCGTCTTGTATTGTACGGCGAGGAACATAATGAATTGACACATGTTATAAATTGAGAAGCATGGTTAGGAAAATTAACTCTATTAATAATGATTTAATATAGAGAAATTGTGAGACATGAAAAGGGCGACGGTTACGTCCTTGGGCATAAATACCCTAAAAGGTAAAATAGGGGGAAGGTGATGACGCTTCCTTGGGTTGAAAGTCCCAGAACACACTGTACAGGAATTGATTTGGTGAGGACTCGGGGCTTGATGTTCCCTCACCGGAACACCCTTGGAATGTTTATAGGGTGATCAAGTGCGCCCATTTGGGTCTCGATGAGTTGAGTGATACTCAATTTAACATGGATACCTAGGAACAATGATGATTGGTAATATTTGTATAAATGTGTAATTATGACACTTGGTAACGATTAACTACGGTATCCATAAGATGTGATCATAATAAACCTCATAATCTGGAATATGATGTAACTTACTAACCATGCAGATTTTAATGTGGTAATGATAAAAACCTAAAGGTGAGTAATGGCTTTCTCTACTGAGCATAGTGTTGCTCATACCCTTATATTTTTATCTTTTTAGGACTCACTAAGTGTGAGGTGGCTACGAGAAATATAGTTGAGGAAGTGATGTAGCTATATTACATTGGGACTGCTTCAATTGTTGAGAATGTTCTTCATGATAATGTAAGCATCAATTGTTACTTTCTGTGACTGTATTACAATGTGTTGAGGGTTAAAATGATGATGACAACAGTTTATATTATTAAATTTAAGGTGCTACATTAAAACTGTGGTTTTTTTATTGTTTATATTTTTATTTTTGAGTTGAGAGTTTTCATTTAAGTCCCGGGCAAATTTTATTTTTAAGGTTTTACTTTTATTATTTATTTTTTATTTTATCTCATTAAAAACTGTTAACCCCCATATAGGGGCGTTACATAGAAGTGGGATTATTTGAAGGCTGCTTATTATGATATATTCTTTTGTTTTCTGTCCAACTTTTTTGATTTCGTGTAGAGGGGGAGAAAGAGAATTTTATAACTCAATATCAAAAGCCAACAATCCTCATAGCTTCCCTCTATGTCCTTCCATAGAAAGAGGGAAATTCAACCTTATACATTCTGCCTCTCCCTTTCTTTCTCTCAACTTTCTGTTTTGTCACCAAATTGTTGGACTCAAACGGCATGGACGGAAAACAAAGAAATTGATATTTAATATCACCTTTGGAAGATCTTGTTTGGCTTCATATGTTCAAAAGCCATAACCCCATTTTAATATTTTTGAATATCAAACTTTTGAAAGGCCATATTTAGAGGGCACTCATATGGTATAGCTCTATGTATAGGCATGTTATGGCACAACATTTGGAATTGGTATTGGTAAAGGCGCAATATCTGGCTACAATATCAAGGAGGCCAAACACAAAAACATTCCCTCCAACTTTATGAAGCACAATGTGGGGGAAAAGGGTATTACAGAGTACAACTTTAAGATGCTTTTATTGATTTTTTTTATAAAAAAAGAGATTGTGGATTTCTTTCTATTTGCTCTTAAGATTAGAAAAGTGAAAATGTAGTGCAAGAATCAATGAGAGTGTGAGAATAGAAAAAGGTTTATCCTTTAGGGCAACTTCTTCAAGCACTAGTATGAAAATTGATGAATTATCAATACATCATAGAAACACATGAAAGGAGGACATCATCTCACAGAAGGGTATGCTTCAATGCATTGCACGTCACCCCTCAATTTACACTCCATATTTCACTTCTATTATTATTATTATTATTATTATTGTGGATATTTGGTTGTTAAACACAGCTAGTTTTTGTAATTAAGTTACAATCACACTAATTTTTTCAAAAGCCAAAATTTCCCACTAATGATATTTTATCTTGGAGATGGTTAAATTTTCAAGAATATAGCTCATTAAGTAAATTCATTGACAATTAGAGCTGATTTTACTAACTCAATACAAAGAAATATGCATAGAATATATGGATTATGAAATTACAAGGAAAAATATATAGTAATGTATTGAAATGCCATATTCTTCAGTCCCACATTGTCCACTTCAAAGCTCAAGTTGCCTATACCAAAGTTGAGGTGCCACCACTTTTGTTTTCCTTTTCTAACCTGACTTCTCTTTGACTTCTTCCACGCTCACTAAATCCGCAAAGCCGACCTTTTTCCTCAAAGTTTCAGCCAAGCCAGCTGCATCAACAATTCCCTCTCCAATCACTTCTATTATGTTTTTCCTTTCACCCTTTAAAGCCACTGAAATGACACCTAAAAATACCAAAGAGAAGAACACAAAAACATATTTATATTAGTTCCATTGTTCTCAAATTAACACATTTTAACACACTTTAAAGGTAACAAAATCAAGAAATTTATCTAAATCTGTACCATCTTTTTCAACAGCTATCTCCAAGGCCTTAGACCTGCATTTCTGGCATTTCATCTCCACCTCTATGACCACTTTTTGCTGCAACATTCATTAGAGAAAACATTTCACAAAATTTATATATATAGAAAGTAAGTTTGAATATCATTACAGAGGAAAAGATAATGAACATGAAAGAAAGACCATTGTAGAAGGGTTCAAGCACTAAAGTTAAGCATCAATAAAAAGTTTCAATTCAAACAAATGGATAAAATAAAATGGTTCACCTTCATTTTTTTCTGCCCCCACTAGACCAATTTCTGTTATCTATGTATGTTGTTTGATTCTCCAAAATATGTGGCGGTGAAGAGAATTGCAAAATTTGGATCTCTCTAAATAATGTGTCCTTATATATGTAAGTATATCATATATATATATATATCCTTCCATTATTTGATTATATGTAATGTGAAAAAATTACAACAACATTGTAAATAATCTTGCACGTTACTATTTTTCATAAAGTTTACAAGGTATAAGTTGGCGATCCACTTTTTATGGGTTCAACGTACTATGTCTGTACTCTAATTTCCTATTGCAATCTGCCAGTCTAATTCTTTGCTTAGTCTTTTTTTATGTTACAAGTCAACTGTATTTAATTCATGATTCAATATGTATTGGTTACAGTCAATGTTATTTAGTCAATAATTAAGAATGAAACTGCAACTAATCACATGTTTAAGCTCCAGTGTTGATTCAGCAATCTGATCTTGGTGATCTTAGGTCCAAAGTCTATTAGTTATTAAAGTATTTAGGCATTTGTTACTATTTTACTGTCTTATTTATTGGGTAGAAAATTGAATTTACGATATAGACGCTTATAACCTTCCCCTAATGATTCCTTTGATATTAGGACCTTTACTGCAACAAGGCAATGCTCAAATTATCAGGAGAGCAATAATGTGGAGATGACTTGTCAAATGAACAATATGAACATTATTATATGGAGAATTTCAAACTAAATTAAATATTGTTCTTAACTCATTGAAGAAACATGGGAGGTAAATGTGCATGGAAGAAAGCTCTCCATAACTTGCATGTGTAGGACAAAATGAATGGTTAATGATATTAGAGAAAGTTGACATAGGTACTTTTACTAGTAATTTTGACTTTATTCGCATTCATCTATATTAGGAAATCTCTTGATTATACGTGGGTGAATTACACAGATTGTATAATTAAATTGTGTGTTTATATGGAACCCATTTATAGTGCTTTTTAGTAGTAATCCTTCTTACAAAATTAATAAATGTTACTTTTTTAAAAACTTATAGAAGTAAATAGTAGATTTTAAAAATATTTGTAGTAAATAGTAGATAAATAAAAAATTTACTCGATAAAAACATATTTTACTCATTTATTTAGTGTGAGTAAAAAATTACTTGTTCTTTTTATTGCTATTTACTGTAAATATTTTCATAACATGATATTTACTTTAAAAAGTTTTAAAAATATGATATTACCTTATATATTTTCCTAGTCTGAGATGTAGGCACTTTGACGAACTATAATAAATCTCTATGTCCTCTTCTTCTATTTTTTGATTTGATTGTCATAAAAAAAATTTTATAATGGGCAAAATTAAAATTACCACTCATGTATGTCTAAATTTATGCCCTTAGGAAATTATACATGGACCTTATTTGGCACGAAGAAAATTAGAAGGAAGGATAACAGTGAGAGAGTCAATAGACGGATATTAAGACTTGTGATTACTTATAGGCCGTTTGGAAGAATGGTTGGAACCAATAGTTTTGGTTTAAAAACTTTAACTTATGAGAGTTTTACACTGTTTATAGTTATAACTGATGGTTATACTTGCTCTTCCAAATGGCCTATTAATAGCTAAAGATATTAGAATAGGTTAAGGGAGGGTTTTCAACTCGTCCATATGAAACCAATTTTGATCCTTCGAAAGTTAGAAGGATGGGAGCTGAGAATCTATATCCAATAAAAGAAAAGTCCTCCAATTCCTATCTACGTTTCTTTGCCCAACAGGTATATTTTTCCTTCCAATTTTCTCTCTTTTGCCAGATACAGATTTAAGGGATCTATTCCCATTTCTGTTCTTTTTAGGTCTTTGGATCAAATTATCAATAATTATTTCTTCTGGTTTACATGACTTATCCTAATAGGGGTTAAAAAATGAGCTGTCTTGTTAAGGTTTTTTTTTTTTTTTTTTTTTTTTATTGCATATATCCAACCCCGTAATTTCATTTGACATTTTGCATATCAAACTAAACAATTGCCATTTGAAGCTTTACTTAAACTTCAAGTCACTACCAACACCACATGAACTAGATTTTGTTTACTTACATTGCCCTTTATTCTACATCCACCTCACCTTCTTTTTTTATTTATTTATTTTTTGCATATTTATGGACAAACAGAGGTTTTGGCCATGCCAAATTGCATAATAAAATAGAATAAAATAATAAATAAAACTTGATAAATGTTTGATAGGAGCTCATGCCAAATTGCATCACTTTATTCGAATCTTTTCTTTCTCTAAATATTTTTTTTCCCTTTTTTATACAACTGAGTAACATTTTTTTTTTGGCTGAGAGGTGATATACTTCAAGAAGAAACTGGTAATTTTGAGAAAACTTGGAAGCGTCTGCACATCTCATTAAGTTAATGCCACATTCAAAGGAGGACAAAAAATGAGACATTCAGTACAAGGATGTAACCTCAGTAAAAACGACACTCTTTAATCTTAATACAAAATGGTGCAAATGCTTGGGGAAAATTAATAATAAAGCATTTGGCACGCTTCAAGTTCATAACAAGCCACCATGTCACCCCTACTTCTGGTCCTCTCTTTCTGAAGATTTATTGCTCTCATCTTTCTCTTTCACTTCTTCCACACTCACCAAACCCTTCTCCCTAACGTTTCCACCAAGCCAGCCACATCGATGGTTCCACCTCCGACAATTTCGATTTCATGAAAGATATTCAAAGTTGGTTAATGTCTTCCGAGGCCGCTATCTTTAAGGCCTCAGAGCGACATTTTCTGCGTCGGAACTGTACTTCAAAGAATATCTTTTGCTGCAACCGTTAGTACAAAGAATAGTCTTATAACCAATACAAAACTCCACCAAACTTTTCCTTTCTTTTCCATTACTCTTTTTTTTTCAACCAACTGTAAAAAATGTGAGGTTGAAGAAGTAAAAGTTTCAAATGCCTTTTTATTCATTAAGATTAATTCTAACATTGCAAACAATCTCACAAGTGATGTTTGTTCATGAAGTCTTTAAGGAAAGATCTGAGGATCCATATTTTGTGGGTTCAGCAAACCAACGACCAAAATGTTTGTTCTGCTACGCTTTGTTACAAGTCAACAATTAGATAAGCAGTAAGTTAACGTTTAGTTGTAATAGTTAATTAATTGCAAGTCAATTGCTGCAGAAAACTCCGGAGTTATCACATGTTTAGACTTCATTTGGGGATTTAGCAGGTTCCTCTTGAGAATCTGATATCCAATATTTATAATATCATGAAAGTTGATGTTTAATTGAAAAAAAAAAAAAAAAAAAACTAGTAATTCAAAAGGGGATTATTCTCACATATGTCCCCTTAAATTTACAACCATCTTCACTTTGCCCCTAAAACTTTAAAACCCCACTTTTTGCTCTTTTTTATTTTTTTTTAACAAAATAAAAATTCTAACATAGGAGTTTAAGTGAGTTTAATTCAAAGTTTAAGGGTAAGGTCGGAGTTTTTAAAAGTTTTGGGACAAAGTGAGAATGACCAGCTCAAAGTTTATGGGTCACAGGTAGAATAAAATAGAGTGCAACGATCCATACACAAGCATTCACATCAAAATAAATAAATGAATAAATAATCAAAGAACAAAAAACTCCATAAAACTCTTTGGACCAAATCTAAAGAACAAAAACCTTCATAAAACTCTTTGGACCAAGTCTTTCTTCTACTACACTAATATATTAGCAGAGCTGCAAATTCAACTGCCTGTTTCTTGACAATCTCTAATGCTGTTTTTTCCTTTTTGTTTAAAGTGTTCTTTAAGCCCTATTTAGCCAAAAATAATAATCATAATAGTAAGGTGTTTTTCACTTGTACATCGTAAAAATAGACAAGCCAAAATTAAACATGACTCTTCCACTTGCCCAACATACTAATTTCAATGCCCTCTCGACGGCTTCAAATGATTTCTCCTTCGCTGCAGAAGCTCTGCTTCTCATCTGCTAGTTAATGCTAGGGGCATTTTCTGCGTTGTGTACCGTTCAGGCAACAATGTAGCACACCAATTACTCAGAGTGGCCAATGCCATGAAAGAAGAGGTTTATGTCTTAGAAGATCAACAGACCTCAAAATAGAGGAAATCAATAATTAATAAAGATAAGTGGTTTTTCATATATTAGTAATACAAAAGAGGTCCTTGCCGACTGACCTCTGTGGTCTGCCAACTGAACTAAGTACAGAATAAGTTAATCATACTAGTATGGAACGAAATTTACATTGATAGACTGCAAAATCTATACTAGATCAGAAGTCAAAACTTACAAGTAACATCAGAACATTCAGACAAGGTCAGGATTCCAGCTAAGCTGCTCGATGCTGATCTGCCTCATGGATCTAACCATCTGTTTGTCGGAAACACGGATCTGATGCAACCTGTTAAGCATGTTCTGGAAAGAAGGAACTTCCATTGCTTCCGATATTCTATCGTGCTGCAACGGGTCTTCCGAAAAATTTATGAGAGCTTCAGCAGCATTGTCACTCAACTCTTCAAACTCGTCATGCAACAACTCGACGAGAACGGGAATTGCCACAGCATCAGCAAGCGCCACTCGATTCCTGTCCTCATAGCTCAACTGAACTATGGCCTCGGAAACCTTTTCCTTAACTGCTTCACTCCCATCTCTCAGAAGATCAACTAGAATTGGAATTGCACCCGAGACATGCAACATGCAGACAGAGTGTCTGTGACCTGAGAGGTCCCACAGAACATAGGCAGCCGCAGCCCTTGCCTCGTCAACGCCTTCTCTAAGAATTCTCACCAAGTGTTGAGTGATCACGATCGCGTTGTCTTCTTCAACTGCTAATATACAAAACGTGTCTTCTGCTATCTCCTTACCAGAAGATTCATGCCCATGAAGTAGCTCGGCATATAAAGGGATTGCCCCAGCTTCCGCCACTGGTCTAATGTAATCAAGATGAGCCGATATCACGCCGAGTGAATTGCCCGCCACAAGCTTCGTTCTCATATCCCCATCACGGAACGACTCAACAAGCACAAGAATCGCGGCCAACTGAACAAGCACATGTCTTGCACGCCTCGTCACTCCAAGCAATCCGATTGCTTGACAAGCTCTGCTCCCTAGACACCATACTACCAGAACTAACAGCTTCAACAAGAAGGCGAAGGCCACGCAAACTAGGGAGGATCCTCCTAACTTCTCTCAACAATGCCAACGCACTCAAGATCTCCAACAGGTACCGCCTATTATTACCATCCACGCTTGAGCTTAACAAACGAATAACGACTTCCAATCCACCATCTCTCACCGCAGTCATGCGGTTCTCATCCCCGAAAGTCACAAGACTCCAACGACATTTTATTAGGACTCTCCGAAGACTATTATCGGAATGTGGCAGTAACCTTAGTAAAGATGATATAGCACCAGATTGGCCTATCCCTAAGGCTAAATCACCCTCACCAAGACAAGCTATCTTATACAAAAAATAAGCAGTGGCTACTTGAATTGACCTGGTATTATCCAAAGGGCCATCCCCAAGAAGCCTCGCAAGGACTGGTATGGTGCGAGGCAATACATGTTTTGGGGCACTTTGGGAGAAATGGGTTAGTTTTGTTATAGCTTCTAAACGCAGAGACTCGGTCCCTGAGGCCACAACAGTTGCAAACTGATTAAATGCTTGTTCCCAATCGGGGTTATTCTCTTCTTGGATTTTCCCAAATTCAGCATGACCCATTATTCAAAAACCAAACCTTTTTTTTTTTTTTCCTTTTATTGACTTGGATTTTACAAATCAAAAATCAAACCTTTTTTTTTCCTTTTATTGGCTTATATTTCACACACACACACACACACATATATATTTATATATAACACTTCGGATTTCGCAAATCAAAACTCAAACTTGATTGTACAACACAAAATAACCCCTTTTGCTCAATCTTCAGGATTCAAAACAACAACAATGAAGATTGTAGAAAAATAAAAATAAGCCCTTTGAACCAGTGAACAGCAGTTATGCAAACCAATATAATTTCTACAAGAGAAAATGAAATAAAGCCCAAAAATTGGATCTTTTTTTTAGCAGGAATTCATCGTCCTGGATGTTTCAGAATTGTGGGTTTTCTTAAAAATTGGAATTTGAAAGTACCCTTTTGGAAACAATTCAGGATTTTAAGAGGAATCAAACAGTTAACATTAAATTCACTAAAAAAACCTGAGGGAAATCAGAGGACCAGCTTCAACAGTAGAGAATTTAAAAGTTACTGAAAAATTCGAGAGAAAAAAAAGGGTTCTTACAGCTTCTGGGAAAATGATGGAATAATCCATCAGAAGGCTGCTCCGGCGTCTCCGCCGCTTTTGGAAAACGACAAACGGTTTTTGGGAACGTGCGATAGCGAGAAGACGAAAAAGACGCCATAGAAGTCGGCAGTTAAATTACCTTCCGTTAATAAACAGGTCATAGTGACGGAGACACAATCTGACAAGACAAGTTCTAGAAAACGACACGAACATTTAACAAACATTGATCAAAGAGTTTAAAGATTTTTTTTTTAAAGGTGATATTTAAGTTTGGCCTGAAAATTAGAGGGTGTTTGGAGACAAAGTTGAATCTTAACAAGAGAGCTTTATATTGTAGTAAATTTTTTCTTTTTATTATAACATATGAGAGATTTAAAATGTATTAAGTTAAAACTTAAAATTTCAACTAACTTGTTAAACTAAGCTTTCACTTTGTCTTTGATGGGGAATTTTTTTGAGAATTTTCATGTAATTTTCTCCAATTTTATGATAAAGAAGGCTATTTTATTCTATTAGTTGAGCAAAGTGTTCAACCATCGACTTAACTTTTTAATGGTTTTGATCCGCGACTGGAAGTAAATCACAAATTTTTGACATAAATTGTCACAAATTAGACTGTTAAAAAGCTAATCTAACAGCTAAAACAATGTGTTTCATTGATAGAGTAAAATAATCTCTGCCACTACATGAATTTATATACAAAACTATCCTTCAAACTTATTATAAGTAAATAAAAAGGTCACTTTTTTAGCGGTTTACATTCACGCAATTATTTGGTAACATGGAATATAGGAAGACAACGGGGATGGAGAGACTGCTAGAGTAAGGAAAATTTTTAATTTTTTAATTTTTAAATCTTTATGTTTAAGTTTACAATACTAGACTTTTTTTAAATAAGTACCCATATACACTCTTCAGGTTTGAACAAGTGATCTTCTACTCCCTACCCTAATCTCCTATTATTTGGACTAGCCTCAGATGGAACAGTTTATTATCATTGGTGGAGCTACGTTTAAGTGTGTGAGGCACGTGTCCTCAATCATTTTTCAAAATTTGAAAGTTTACCTTTATTTTGTAATTTAAAATTTTAGTTATACTCTATTTTGAAAAAAAATTACAACCGTGCCCTTATAGAATAATAGAAAAATGTTGTGCCCCTTGAAAAAATTAAAATATATTGTTGTGTCTCTGCAAAATAATTTAAATATGCTATTGTACCCTTATTTTATAAGAAAAATTATAATTATGCCCAACTCAATCATTGAAATATATAGTAAATATTTTCATTCAACAAAATTCTATTTCTAATTTTTTATATAGTTCCCCCACCGATAAAAAGTCCAACCTCCACCACTGTTTACTATATGGTATTTTGTCAAGTACTTATGTGACTTATACGTGATCAAAACCATTAAAAAATTATGTTTTAATAACGAAAATATCATAGTTTCAACTTGAGAAAAATTTGTGCTTTTTAAGGGAGAATGAAGGAACTAAACCATTATTAATTGGTAATAAAAATAAATAAATTAAAATGTAACAATGTTTAGTAAATAATCTACTTATATTAAAACAAAATTTATTTTTGTATAGAACGATGTAGAAAAAAAAACACGAAGCAACAACGAGATAACAAAAAACAAAAATAAAAAGAAAGGGAAGAAGAAAATGAAGAAAAAGGAGGAAACAAAATTGAAAATTTAACTGTTTAAAAAGGGTACACAATTGTAAAAATAATACTATATATTTAAACATTTTTAAAAGTATACTATTTGTCATCATTAATATTGAAATGATGTTATTTAATGCAATTTCTCTTGTTTTAATTGTAGAAGGAAAATTAACTCATCAACTGTTTTCGGGGAGAACACTCAAATTCAAGGCCGCAATAAAAACAATGTCAGGCACATGAAAGAACATCGAGAAACAGATAATACCATGCAAACGACTTCAAGCAAAAACGACAAGGGAAACAATGTAGGCCGCAGAAACGATACAACGCAGAAAGCAAAACCAGGAGAACATGAAGAGCAGGGCAAGCTAATGAAAAACGACAATAACCTAAGCATGGCATACATCAAGAAAGCAATAACGAGTAGAATAACGACGGGAACAAAGAACAACGAAAAAAAATTGACACCCAAATGAAAATGATTTTTTTTTCCAAGTAGAAAAAAAGAAACAAAATAAATACACAAACGAAAAAAAAAAACCCGAAACCACAATAGCTTCATCAAAAATAGAAACGACAAATAGCAAACTGAATGAATATATAATGAAATAAAGTTATAAACTACAAAACGACGTCATAGTCAAAAGGACGCTGACATTTGAAACGACAATAAAATTGGATCGACAAATAAATTCAAAGTGACTACAACCTGAACATGACAGTAATATTAAAATACGACGGACAACTGGGAACCGATAAAAAAAAAAAATTGAAAACAGAAGCACATCGTAAACGACAAAAAAATAAGGAAAAGACATAAACATAAGAATATTTGGCTCTTGCGTTTTGAAATTTTCACCAGATAAGCTGTCCCCTAAGCTTTAAAGTTTGGTAAATTGCCTGTGAATTTAACAAAGTATTTTAGAGTGACTTTAACTAGATAAATTATACAAGCTCAATTAAAGAAAGAGATTGAGATTTTAAATCATGACAAAACACATCATAAAAATTTGCATAAAAGCGTTGACTTTCAAATTCTAACTTTATCCTTCAATTTGTAAGAACTCCGCAATAGTGTGCCACAATTAAAAATTTAGAGGGCAACTTGTGAATTCAATCAGAGTTTAGAGGTAAAAACTCCAAAATTTCTAAACATAAAAGCAACAACAAACTGAAAACGACCGGAATAGCAAAATAACATGACACCTAGAAGCGCAGTTACAAAAGGACATTAAATATGAAAAATAATTCAAAAACAATGAAAATCCATTAAAACCCGAGAGATGCGTATTTGTTTTAAGGGTTTAATGAGTTTGAATTTAGTTTTTAAGATAAGCACACTAGACGCAAAAAAACTCAAACTCAATCTTAAACGTTATACTTAAAAAATGAATTGAATTTGGATTCAACATCCCCTTAATTTCAAGAATTTTGAATTATTTGCTCAAAAAAGTTTTTATATCTCAAATTTTATTGCCTTTTCAAAATCCAAAATTAATTAATATTCAAACATTAATTCGGATTACAGTTTCAAATTATACTTTTCAAACTCATATCTCAAACTGAAAAAATTGAAACTAGTATGCTTCGAAACCGAACGCACCCTAAAGAACAGCGAGGGAAAAAAATTAGCAAACGAGAGACGCACTAAGAAACCTCATACGACATGCTGTCAAACCAAAGAATAATAAGCAAACGAAGAAAACATGCACAAAAGGTGGACTATAAAACGACAGATGCAAAAAGGGGCAAACGATAAATGAAATTCACCAACAACAAATGACACTAAAACGACAATTACTATTACAGACAAGAAGTAGAAGGGACTAATGCGGGGAAGGGAGGAATGCATCAAAACGATAGAAACATAAAAAACGACAGAAACGTGTAAAACGTCCAAGATTTATGAAGGTTTAAAAAAAAAAAAAAAAAAAACAGATGCAACTTCAAATTTCAAGAGTAGACATTAAAACAACAAGAACAGGACCTTCAAAAAGAAACAAACGACAATTAGATGAAAACAAAATCATAAAACAACAGTCAACAGGTAAAATGAAAAACAACAATGACACTGAGACGAATAAATTTTAAGACGACAAGATGCAAAACGACGACAACGTCATATCTGTGAATAAATTTTAAAAATAAAAAGCAACCTTAACAGTTAACACCACGTTTTAAATAGGGGTGAACGGCGGGCGGTTTGATGGTTTTTGGGCTGGTGTGGTGCGGTTTTTTTAGATGACGGGTTGACAATTAACCAACTCGCAAACCGCCCACCACATGACAGGTGGTTTCGGTTTGGTTTTGGGTGGTTGCGGGCCGGTGCGGACGGGTTGAGGCGGTTTAGACCTATGCTATTACCCAATGTAATTTTTTGGACCTTTTTTTTAGAAAGTGAAGAAAATTTGTAGAAAATATAAGATGATAATACATAAGGCATTCCTAACAAGTTTGATGCTTAAAGACAATGACCATATTTAAAAGTACAAATTAAGAAACATAATCATTCACTGCAACAAGAAACATCAACTACAGATGAAGTGATGAACAAAGTCAAGAGTCCATAAAGATTAAAGCCTATTCACTGGGTTCGAAAATAATAGAATGCTACAAATGAAATGATGAACAAAGTCAAGTGTTCTTTTTCTTTTAGGGCTTTCTCTACTAACTTACTTGATTTGAATTTTGATCACTTCACAAAATAATAGGAGAATTTCCAGTTTTCAATATGTCAAGAGGCAGCCGAGCCCGTGCTTGGAGTGTTGGATTGTTCAATCATCTCTAAAATAAGAACAAAATCAAATAAATGATAAGTTTTTTTTTAAATATATAGGCGGGCGGGTGCGGGTTGAACCCGCCCTCAAAAACTTAAAACCAAACCCGCCCACCAAATATATTGGTGGGCGGGTTCAACCCGCCCACCAGTGGGTTGCTAACGTAAACCCGTTTTTTTCGAGATGGGCGGGCGCGGGCGCGGGCGGTTGGCGGGTGCGGAGTGGTTTTTGTACAGACTTATTTTAAACTTCCCAAAAAGAAAGCCAACGTTCTAGCAAAGGAAAGAAAAGAGGGTGACCTGAAGTCTGAACACAACTGTAATATTAAAAACGACAGACATCTGAACAAACAAAACAGTGAATGAAAAAAAAAAAAAAAAAACACAGAAAACAACAAAGATTTAAAAAAAATGGTGCGATGATTGTGCACAACTTCAGCGGCAGAAGAAGAAAAATATTTTATACAACAAAACTTTAGAACTAAAATTACAACGTACTTATACTTTTAGCTTTGTCCTTTTTTTTTTCCCATTGTTTTATCTATTTTGCTTTTTTATGAATGAACTGAGCATGTTGAATTTAATTCACTTTTTAAAACTTGGAATACCAAAAACATAAATTTTCATAGTACAATAGATGTGAGTTTTATTTATTTGGGATTTAAGTTTGAAATATAAATATTTTTCAAAGTAAAAAATTAAGATATAATTAAATTATTTTTAAAAATTCTACCACTATTTCGCAATTCATAAAATTTTAAGGGAGATGAGTAGCAAAAAAAATAGTGAAAATATTTTTTTAGAATGACAAAATAAAAAGGAGTCATTAAGTTCAAGGGGTGATCCTTCTCCATTCCTCCGACCTAATTTAGCTTCACCCTTTTATAACTTAAAATCCTAAAGGAAAAAAATAAAAATAAAAAATGCTGTAAAACGACAAAAACTATGGAAACAACGACAAAAAGAAAAGGGGGACAATCTGAAAACGGCATACGAACTATCATGACTTATATATATATGTGTATATATATATAAAGAAAGAAAGAAAGAACACGACATATAAGATATAACCTGCAAAGAAGCCACAAAGAATTAAACGAAAATTATACTCAGATTACGACAAAACATGTATAAATAAGGGACTTATGAGCAAAACCGGGAAAATTTTAACAACAGAATCAATAAATACGACAATAGAATATGATGAGAGGCATGCTCAAAAATGATAAACAGATTAGAAAAGAGAGATGCAACTCTAAATTCGACTGTGAGCAATTAAAACGACAACAATTGTAAAACGACATTAGACATAGAACACGAAGAAACGACTGACCATAATATAAGTTTGAAAAGAACACAACTACATCGAAAAAGCTGGGAGCTTTATAAAACGTAAAAAATGACACAATTCGAAAACTTCATGGAACTTGAAAAATGATATTAAACTCGACGCGACAGCAATCATAAGTACGACAACATATGTAGAAACTACATACACATAAAGCGGAAACGAAACAAAATTTAGAAACAGCATAAAGCTTTAAAAATGACGGTGGAAAGTTCTACTTGCGTAACGACAACAATGATAACTAACGACAAGGCAACTCTAAAAACCACAAACACAAACAATCAAACATCTTAAACTTTTCCTTTCAAAACTTGGGTGAATTAGAGTAATCTGCATGGAAGTCTTAGATGTGAATGACTAGACTTGAAAATGTTATATAAGACAGAAAATCTTTTTTATTCCATTGTGAGTAACGGGGTAGCTGTCCCGTCTGGCTCTTTAGTACTGCTCATATAAGACATGCTTTGCATGGGGAGTCTAACAGTGGTTATTTTGTGTAAGAATTATTATAAAAATTCCCCAATTATAGTCCTTGTGATATATGTTCTTGAACTTCTAAATGTAGCATTTGTTCCTCTCAATTTATGAAATATTAACAAAAAACTCATTAAATTATGATTTTGAGCATAAATGACACAATATCACACAAATAATGGGGATTGTTGAATAGTTTAATGAACCATTAGATTGTTAGTTAATCCAAATGCAATCACATAAAAATAAAAGAATATATTATTTATTTTAAAATTTTTTAAAGGTTTTTTAGTTAATGTTTTTAACAATTAAAATTTTTAAATTATATCAACTTTTTAAACTCAAATTAGCTTCGGACATGATAAAGTTGCAAAAATACTCTTATATTATGTATCAAATCTTAATTATGTATCAATTTTTATTAAAACTTCTAACAAAAGGAGTTTTTTGTTAATATTTTATAGTTTTGGGGAAACACATATTATATTTTAAAGTTTAAAAGACACAGTATTACAAATACTATAGTGATAGGAAATTTTTGTAATTTATCTTTTGTGTAATTATTTGAACTTCGTTGATTCAGACTGAAAACTTGCAAGCAGATTTGGGCCAATTAAGCTTTTGGGTTCAACAAAAGCAGAAGTTCTACAAATGGCCCATTTGCCGTCATCCTATTTGGTAATTTCAGCATCGTACATAATGGGCCAACCATCCAATTTGGCACAACATTTTGGTCAACGCCTTATAAATTATACCCTCAAAGCCAATATGTCTATTCATCTACCATACGAGAGGCCAAAATTCAAGTCCTATGCAATCTTTCTACAGCACATGTTGTGGGGCCAATAGTTTTAGGTTTCAGTGTTCAACAAAAATATCTCACCAAATAAAATAGAGAGAAAGAGAGCACAAAAATGTTGGAAACAATGGAGAAATATACATATTGAATAGTTTTTGTGTTTGATATAATGTCAATGGTGACTCGGTTGTTCTGTCCCTTGTCCCCACATTTCCCATTTGGCAAACCTCATCCATACCCTCATGTCTCTCTGATAACTGCATCTCACCACAAGTTGCTTGTGGGTTAATCTGTTCCTCACAAACAAACTTCATTTGCCTCCAAAAACATCTTTTCATAATTTAGCCGTTAATCGCAAGTCCGCACGTGTCCCATGTAAAGAGCTCCCACTAATCACCAATTGAAAAAAATAGACTCGCGGGTAATTTCACATTTCAAAATTATCCCTACGTAAATCTTTTAGAATTTTATGTTTAGAAACACTTAATTGTGAGAATCATTTGTCTCAATTTTACGATTTAAATCCAACGATACTTATAAAGTGTTGTGTAAGTGCAATGTAAGAAGTTCTCTTAGAGTATCTAGTTCTACACTTTGTGAAGAGTGTGATTTAAATCTTACAGCCGCAATAAAAAATGCACTCTTTCTCTAAACTGTCACGGTAACAGATTTCTTGCCGCACTATTTCTATAACCTTATGGTAATAGTTAGTAAAAAAATGGCATTTACCCACTTGTTCACTTGGCAATAAATTTGCACCTATGATATGTCACAGTCAATATCGCTAAGAATCGGTCACTAGTGAACTTAAATAAAAATAACTAGGCCATCAATATGGGCAACTAAAGTTGTGAAACAGTTATCAGCATAATGAACATGCATGCAAAGCTCCCAATTTTTTGAGTGAAAGTAAAAAAAACCTTATGTTTACTCACCATGCCAATTGGAGTCATAACATGTGCATGTGACCACATACTTGATCAAAATTAATATTTAGTAACTCATTAATGATGAACCACAATCAGCTAATTGAGTTGGTAAATTTAAAGTGTCACGTCAAAAAGATGTTATCCCCAAATTTCATGTCTTATTAGCTATCTCTCAATACTATTTTGTCATATCATTGAACTTAGTCATAGTATAAATACTACATGTTTAATATTGAAGCAATTAAATAAGTTGTCAAAATGACATTAGGGATAATCAATATGGTAGATAAAATGAGATAGCAGATTGGGGCTTGTGAAAGTCAAGATTAAAACTCGTTTTCGGGGTAGTTGGGAATTTAAAGACAAATGTTTCGTTTAGGGTAGCATCTCTATATTATTATCTCAGGTGTTTGTCTTTATCACTTGGGCAATAGACCCTTTTTATTTATGTGTTAATGTTTATAAAAGTAGCATTTCCTGTTATACAAGGCATGGCGTCAACATCTTATTGCGTCAAAAAAGCACTGTGGAATGCTGTATGGCATCAATGGTCACATTGGATGGTAGACAGATAGACACATTTATGTGTTTGGGAGAAAAATATATGGTTCCTGCTTCTTTTGCCATGGTTTTCTTACTTTTCTTTCTTACTTTTCAGCTTTGGTGTGTTTTCAACTTTTTTTTTTCTTTTTCTTTTTTCAAAACATACACTATATGTTGCCTGGAAAGCTAGCACTGATTAGGTGAAAATCATGTGAACAGCTAAAAAAAAAAAGAGTAAAAAAATGACTTGGGTATAAGGGAAAGTGCAAATAGACCAGACTAAATCCCACCCAACTGGGAAGCTAGTTGGGTTTTGATTAAATTTAGCTTTTCTTTATCACGACAATGTACAATCATGCAAATATCCCATTCACATTTTCATATATAATAATAATTCCTGATTTCAGGCTCTTAACACCACAATTGCCGCTCTACTTGAACTTCATCTACTAAAGTCAATCCTCCTAAGAAAAAAAGAAAAATATGCAAGTGTAGTTTGAACTATATAGTGTTATAATAGAAATATTACGATGAAAACTATCATCATACAGGATCATTCATGTCAAATCATCAAGAAAATTAATAAGATGTAGAATCTAATCTGAATATGTAGATGCGATGTGAATATTGAGTCTGTAGGTTGAGGATCTTCCAAGTTTGATACGTAAGTATTCCTTCAAAGTTTACCTGTGTAACTTCTTTGTAGATGATGAACAGAAAAATAACGTATGTACTGACTTGGGGACCACAATCCCTTTATGTAACTACTAAACCCTAGCAATTGTCCTTAATTATCAATTTAGCCTATCATAAAATCAATAATTATGTTTCAGTCTCTACACATAGGAGCCCATACTTAATAATGTATTAAAAGGCCAAAACCTAAATTGATCACTTTTAATTGGGCAACCTTATCTGATAGCCTTTAATACATATTTATTTAATATATTAGCCCATATATTGGATTAATTCCAACATATAGATCAAATTACACAGTGTAAAGTTCTCATGTGTTATAGTGTAAAATAAAAATATACTACAAGTGTAAAGCTCTCACATGATGTAGTGAAAGATTGAAACTCTAGAGTTAGAACTCTTCTCCCTGACACCCTTTGATATGCCATGTAATACACAAAATTTGGCAAACTTAGTTGAAACTAGTAAGTTTCAATTGCTGCAGGGTCAAACTCTCAAATATTACAATATTTAAGTTTCAATTTTAAGTTTCAACTTCGTCTTCGTTTTCGTTTTCAAACATATAACATAATGGAGTATAGCTTGTGCTAGTTAACAAATTTCTTTTGGGGCAATAATGTTATCTGGACCTTCTTGAAAATTTGCTAAAAAATGATGCTGAAAATTAGCCAACAAAAATCCAAAAGTGAGCTCACTTCGACTATCATTATGATTCATCAAAATAACAGCACAACTACAACTTTTTTCCCAATGGAGTCGGTTGATTTTATAACTTATGCACCAACATCATTTGCCTGCTCTTTCATATACAATGACATTACAACTATATTTCCAGTTCATATAGTGTGTGTCTATACACACACACACTATAATTTCCTTCCTGTTTAACCTTAACTAGTGAAAAAAAAAAATTGTTTGCTCCCTTTATAATAAGTACCAAAAAACAAAAAAGAAAGGTGAAAAAAGATATTTTTGTCAGTTGATTCAGAATAATGGCGGTAATAAATATAATAGTTTTAACATAGGAACTCATGTTAAATAATGGGTTTTTAACTGTTCCCAACATGACAGCCATGAAATTTTTTCCTTAATATTTTATGTTGTATTATTGGATTAGAAGTGCCATCAGCTAATTTGTTTACACTCTTCCTCATTATATGTAAAGTACAATCTATACATATTTCACATGTACTTCAACAGGAAAGGAAGTTTGTATATTTGGAGAGAGCATGGAATTCTCCTCGTTTGTCCTTTACCATAAACAATATTAATCTCTCTTAATCACTTGAACCTACCAATTATTGGAAAAGTTCAAAAAAAAATTGTAATTAAAATAATGGCTGTCTCTATTTTCTTTGAATTTTTGGATTGATGTGTGTATGGCTTTGTTATATTACATATATAATAGATAATTAGAGGACTTTCTCAAGATATTATTGCAAACTAAATTTATAAAATGGGTGTCTCTATTTTCATTGAATTATTGTTATATAAAAGAAATGTAAATATAAGAATATAAATGGAATTTGTAATTTTTTATTTGCAAATATGATATGATATTAAAAAGGTAAAATAAAAATATTTTAATAAGCATTTTTGTCATAAGCATCAAAGAGATGGTTTGTTTCAACGGTGTTTATAAAAAGCCAAAAACCTAAACAACTTATCCATCTAAATATATTCAAAAACAACTTTTTTAAATTGAATAAATTAAAAACAGATTATTTTTAGTCATTTAAAACATAGCTTTTATCCATGTGTCAAAAAGCAACTTTTAGAGTAAATAAGTAAAAAAAAAAAAAAAACAACTTTTTTTCAACCATTAAATATGAGGCTTTATATCTCCTTGACCTTTTCGATGGCATGAAATAATTGGGTACCCCATAAAGAAATTTCTTCTATTTTTCTTTTATTTTTCATCTATATAAAAGCTGAATAATATTACAGTATGACCAAGAAAATGTTTCGAATTATCTCACAATATATAAAAGTGCCGTGCGGCACTTACAAATATTCGTTCCTTTTTATTGCCTTACAACGTTGCTTTTATTTTTATTTTATTTTTTGTTTTTTCAACCTTACTTTTTTTTTTTACTTTTTTAATTTTATTTCTTTATTAACTCCACACCTAAAAAAAACTTATCCTTTTATAATAAAACTTATTTTTTAACCATTTTTTTTTACTTCTTCATTATTCTGGCATTTACTATATCAAAATAAATTCTTTCATATTAAAACAACTTTTTCCAAATATGTTACTTTTATTTTACAATTACATTTTCTATACGTTTCTTTAAAATACTTTTTTTCTCTCACTTGCCATTATTACAACAACGTTGTTGTGTTTTTCTAATTAGCCACTTCAGTATTTTGTTGAGGAAAATTATATGTTATGTCACATTTTTAAAAATTATATTTATTCATGTCACATTTAGAAAGATTATACAGTATTATCATTTATAATACATGTAAAATTATACCATAAATAAACTTGTGCGGTATTTATAAAAAATAAATTTTAAAAGATTGCATTTTTGAAAACTTCCCTGCTCTGCTTATTGAAAATGTTCTTTTTTTACCCCATTCGTTCCATGTTTTATTATTGTTTTTTACTTTTTCAAGGTTGCCTTTTTTCTTTTGTTTTTTTCCTTTTCAAATTTTTTTTCTTTCAACTCTACGCCCAAAAAAATAAAATCCTTATCCTTTCAAAAAAACTATACGTCCTTTTCTCTTTTTTTGCTTTTTAATTATATTTTTTTGTTTTGCTTTTTTATTGTTATGTCAATTTAGCATATTAAAATAAATTCTTTCAAATTAAAATAACTTCTTACGAATGTGTTACTTTTTAATTTACAATTTCAATCTCTATGTGCTTTTTAGAAATACTTTTTTTGCTCTCGCTTGTTACTATTAAAATAATGTTGTTGAATTTTTCTAATTAGACTACAACAATAATTTTTTCTCCTAAACTTTGTCTTTTTATAAAAGCTTTCTCATCCCATTCTTTAAGTATTGGCTTTTAAAAAATGCATTCTTATCTTTTATATCTTTATTATTAAATAAATTAAAAAAATAACTATATGATAGTGAAAACTTGACTCACAAATAAAGTCTACAAAATGACACCCTACGTGCACAGCACGTGAGTTCAACTAGTTTTATAAAAAGGCACAAGCTCACTCAAGGAAAAGTATGATAAGCCAAACAGCTGGCCAGCCTCCTCAGTCCTCATCTGTGTTAGAAAATGAATCCAAAAAGTTCAAAATCTATAAGAATATTCAACTCCAGCCCTCTTGTTGTTCTTGTTCTAATATTATTACTTCAACAAAGCCGTCTCCATAATCTATTTCTTGTTGAGGCCACTAATAATTCAAGTCAAGAATGATCATTAATTGTCTGATCAAAAAACATAATAGTATACGTTCATACACAATATATATGTATATGTGTGTGTATATATAATACGTATATATATATAGATAATATGTTTGTTTGCAGGTTCACTTTAGTGTACTTGGGAGAGAAGAAACAAGATGATCCTGCAGCAACCAAAATATCTCATTATATATAAGATGTTATCTGCCTCCTTAGGGAGGTATATATACGAAAAATGATAAAGTACTTGTTTCTACAAATATCTTTTATGGACCATATATAGAGAGACGTAAATTAATAAGATTATCTTACTTTAATTTTGTAATTGAAGCAAGGAAGCTGCAAAGACGTCTATGCTTTACAGCTAGAGACATGGCTTTTCTGGGTTTGCTGCAAGATTAACAGAGGCCCAGGCAAAAGCTATAGCAAGTACATCATAATTTGCTAGAGCTTTTATTATTATTATTATTATTTAAAAAAACTTGAAAGATTCAAGTTCCTGATCTTTGCAGAAATTCCTGAAGTTATCAAAGTAATTTTCAGATCACCTTATCAAGCTTCATACGACCAGGAGCTGGGACTTTATGGGAGTCCACAACAATTCACCACAAAATAGTCCATTAACTAACAATTTGGGGAAAAGAACGATTATTGGTGCGATTGATACAGGTTATGCATATAAATATGCACACGCATATATATTATGCGATAAATTAGTATAATGACATTAAAAGCTTTGATTAGTCTAGCATTGTTCATCTGGAGCTTGTAAAAAGTGATAACCTATAAGTTTCTGAACATTTTTTTTCGGATGATTAATCTTGAATTCAATATTGAATTTTATATTAAATAACACTACTCTAATCGTAGCTTTTTATAACAACTTTGAACTGTCATTTTTTTTTCTTACAGCTGTTTAAAAGATTGTCAAAATTACACTTTGCAATGAATTAAAAGATAACAATGTAAATTTAGGATCAGAGTTGATATTCCTGGATGTACTACTCTTTAATATTTTAGGCAATTATTGTTCTTGATCAGATTTTAAAATGTAATCCATCGAGATTATACATGAAGTAAAACTTGCATATGTGAAGGTGTTTGGCCAGAGTCTGAAAGTTTCAAGGATGAAGGGGTGCCTTCAATCCCAAAACACTAGAAAGGAATCTGCCAACAGGGACATGATTTTAACTTCACAAATTGCAACAACAAAATCATTGGAGCCCGCTGGTTCATTAAAGGATATTTAGAATTCAATAACAATAATATCTCTAAAATCCAATATGTTCTATCAGCAAGAGACATACATGGCCATGGAACTCACACAGCCTCAATTGCTGCCGGAAAATTTGTGAAAATGCAAACTATCAAGGACTGGCCGCAGGAGTTGCCAGAGATGGAGCTCCTCTTGCTCACTTAGCAATTTACAAGGCCTTGTGGGATAAAGGTGCATATGGTTTTGCGTCCGACACTCTCAAAGCATTCGACCAAGCCATTCACGATGGTGTTGACATCATATCTACCTCTCTTGGCTAAGATGTTCCTCTTGGCTCTTATGATGATCCAGACGATTTAGTTTCAATTGGTTCTTTACATGCAACTGCAAACGGTATAACCGTTGTTGTGTCAGCAGGGAATTCAGGCCCCGTCTCGCAAACGGTTGAAAACACCGCTCCATGTGTCACCAGTGTTGCAGCCACAACAATTGATAGAGCCTACCCAGCAGCCATCACACTCAGAAATAACAACACTTTGTGGGTAATGTACTAAGTTAATTCTCATTAATTTCTTTGTGATAAATGATAGGTGGAGTGGATGTGATAGCTCTACAAACATTACTTTTGTTTGTTACAGGCTAAGCTATGTATTTGATTTGAAAAAAACAATTAATTACATATTAAGACAATTTCATTTCTAATTATTAAATGAGTGGGGGCCCGGCTACTTTAATTGGCGTCAACCTAGTTGGTACTTAGTATGTGTTAATTCTTCTTGATGTTAATTTTTTGTTCCGCCCTATCACATATTCCCAAAAAAAAAAAAAAAACAGCGAAATGAAATTATATGACATTGATTTGTTATGTAAAAATTTATTTTCTTTCAGGGCCAAGCTATTTATTTTGGAAAAACTAAAAATGTTTTAGGTGGCCTAACATACTCCCAAATCATACTTGTAGACAACTATACCTCGTAAGATCTCGCTTCCATTATTTAACTTGATTGAGATTTCTTTTTTCTCTTTGGTTTCTTTGTTAATTAATCCTGATCAGATCTAACTATTTTTTTGAAGCGAGAATTGTGTGGCTGGAAATCTGAATTCAACATTAACAGAAGGGAAAATAGTGCTATGTTTTCATTATCAGATCAGCCAAACATAGCTTCCGCATCGGAGGCTGTGCGTAAAGCAGGAGGAGTTGGCCTCATATATGCAGTCTTACTCTGATTTGAATCCAGCATGTAATATTCCATGTGTTAAAGTTGATTTTACAATAGCTACACAAATCTTGAACTACATTGCCTATAGCAGGTAATTGGTAATCAAAAACCCAATCCATAGATAGATGAAGCTTTCATCTTGTTATTTTCAAAAGGGTTAATTAAACTACACCTCTTATGTTTTACCAAAATAATAAAGACACATTTTTAATCTAACTAAGCTAATTACATTGAAACTTCCTAGACTTAATAACGGAGACACCCTTTTAATCTAAGACCGTGATATAACTACATCACACACATGTGAAGGCGACAATTTTGTTCAAATAGGGCCTTTTTTTTCATTTCGTTCTGTCTTTTTCTTCACCTTAACTCTAGTTTTGGAGAGAGAAAAAATCCCCCTCCTTAATTTTGACTGTGATGACGACATATATTCATTAACGTCAAAGATTTTTATATATTCACCTCTTAATTTTGCTCTATATTTGAAAGAATTAGGTCTCCAACTGCGAAGTTGAGTTATCCAAGAATAGCTATAGGGACATTGCCGTCCCCGAAAGTAGCAAGATTCTCATTGATCAAGAGGACCAAGTTTGTTGACCCCAGAAGTTCTTAAGGCATAACCACTAACTATATCAAAAATTCCAATTAACTTTATAATTAGTGTTAATTGCATGAAATTATTATTATTATTATTATTATTATTATTATATATTTGGATACATATTTATTCTCTAGCCATTTCAACTATACATATTTAACTGGATGTAGCTGCCCTAGGAGTGGATATATTGGCTGCACTACCAAGAGGCATATATGCATTTAGTTCAGGAACTTTAATGTCATGTCCACATGTTTCAGGAATTGTAGCTCTAATTAAATCTGTTCATAAGGATTGGTCTCTTTCTATCATAAGATCAACTCTTGTTACTATTAGTGAGTCAAACTTCAAACTACCAATTTATTTTCATTTCTTAATAAATTATCTAATAATATAAATTTGTGTGCATCAATTTTTTTCAGCTTCCCAATTTGGAACAGATGGATCATACACTTATGCAAAATGTCCAAATTGTAAAGCAGCAAATCCCTTTGACATTGATGGTGGCCAAGTTAATTCTGAAAAACTATTGGATCCAGGCCTCATTTGCTATGTCTCTACACAGGATTATGATCAATATCTCTGCTCAATTGGTTACGCTGATATATCAATTGCTGTTTTAACTGGCAAGAGAAACAATTGCGATCAAAAACACTCGCTTGCATCCAACTTAAACCTTCCTTCCATATCAGTTCCAAATCTGAGAAGTGGAGGGAAAGAAACAGTGACAAGAACAGTGACAAATGTTGGAGATAATGTTAATTGAGTGTAAAAGGCTATAATTGAGGCTCCTCCAGGAATAAAAATAACAATTACCCCAAACCTTGAGGTTCAATTTAACCACAAAAAGCTTGGCTTTCAAAGTTAGCTTCTTCACTACGCAAAAGCTGCATGGATATTACGAGTTTGGGAGCTTAACTTGGAGTGATGGTAAGTATCGTGTTAGGAGTCCCATAGCCGTTCGGGTGATTGCATTTGAATCATTTGCAGTTGTTTAAATAAAGGAATCCGATGGGAAACAAATCAAAGAAACGACATGTCATTGGCCTTGTTAGTTATTGTTGACATAAATTTGGGCTGACATTACCATGTCGTTTGGTATGTTCAATAAAGATTTGTGTTTTACCAGTTTATGTTGTCTTTGACTTTGTGCTATAGGAGCCTTGATTTATTTCCTTCTTCTTCCTGGTGGTTGTTGTGTTTAATAAACTTCTTCTCAGTAAAAGAAAGGAGTTATATCTCTGAAAGTAATTAATGAAATGGTGCATACATCCTTTTTGCGTTAATTGCGTACTAAAGAGACTGTGTATGGTGATATATATTTGTGTGTGTGTATATATATATATATATATATAAATATATGTGTTAAGTGTTGGAGACATTTATAATGACAGCACTAAAGGACACCATTGTTTTCTAACAGTGATGGAGATTGAAAGTTTTAGATAGTGGAGGCTAATAATTAAAAAGATAGTTATGATATCAAATTTTAATGTTCACTAGGGATATGTGTGTATTAATCATGTAAGAAATTATATCTATATATATATATATATATATATGCATATAGGTCTGGTCTCAGACCTGACACCTAAATCAGTCTGGTACTTATAACTGGAACTTTGTTTGTATATTTGTGTAACTTTGTGTTGGACCACATCTATTAAATGTTATACGTGAACAAGTTGAAAATTACACGAACACACGAACAACGTTACATTTACGAATAAAAAAGTTTACAAGGGTCGGACCAGTCCGGTGTCTTTACAAAAAAATTTAAGTTGAGTGAGGGCTTGACTAAGACGCAGCTCCGTCCATGGTTTGTAACTAGAATTTTTATTTTTAGGAGTATTTCAGGTAAAAATATGTATTCCATTTTAGGGTTTTTAAGTTGAATTAAATCAAAATAATATGCAAATAAAAAGTTATGGAAAAGCAAAGGAACCTTTACGAAAATTTGATCGTGTAAAACAACAGTGTGTTGGGAGGTCTTTATCGGTTTCCAACAAAAGAAAAAGATGCATCATACATGTTTTCACTTACAATTTTACTTTTCATGTATCGTGTGCTAACATTTGTAAACACTATATTTATGTCAATACAACAATATTTAATCTTTCTTTTCCTTGTTTCGTTATCATAATATGAAAAATGAATCAGAGACAATCACATAATTAAGAAATTTTAATTACTTGTAAATATTTTCTCACTTAGTTGTAGTTTCCTCATTGCAAAGATTTGTAACACTTTTTACATTAGCTTGTACATCTCTATAAATTTTACTCATCATATCAATATAACTCAGATTAGCCATTCCATAATTTCTGTTTTCTCTTAGTGTCTTTGCATAAAAATTTAGAACAAAATTTGATCAGTATTCAAATACTTTATAGGACCCGTTTGGCACAGTTTTTGCTTTTTTTTAGTCAGTAGAAGAAGAGAAACAAAAACTATAGTATTTTAATAAGTGTTTGGAACCATATTTAAAAAAAAATTAAGAAGTCAAAATGGTTTTGATTTCTTTTTAAAGTTACAAAAAGTTATGTTTAAGATTCTAATGTATTATTAACATTTTGATAGAAGTTTCAAAGTCTCTGTAGGAGTGCTTTTTTGAGAAGCCACATTATAGGACTTTGACAGGAAGCATTTCTAGAAAGCAAAAATACTTCTAACATATCATTTAAAAACTTTTAAAAACAACTTAACACTCAAAAAGTCAAAAACTATTCTAAAATTCCCTCCTTAACAGGCTCATACTATTACCTGGTGATGAGAAAATAAATCTCGTGTCACTTTTAATGCCATCAAAAAAAGTAGTCTTTCACATGCATACCTTTTTGTCAATGACACAAATAGATAAGAGCATGTCAAGTCTATATATATTGCCTTCTCCTTTTTTTTTTCTTTTTTCTTTTTTCTTTTCTGGAAGGAAAGCATTTCCATACATGTAGAATTCCCTCCACATAAATTGCCATTGTATTTTGGGGAGGGAAAGGGTATTATTTCTACTGAAAGTAATACATGAAAATTATTTTTCAGGCATGAAATGATTGAGGATCCCATAAAGAAAGCGCTTTTGTTGCCTTTTTATTTTTCTTTTTGTGAGCGCCCAGGCGTATATAAATTATCTACCATATGCTGTTAAAATTCCCAACCAACCAAATTTACAAATTCGTTTTGTTTTTTCATAAAAGTAACAACCTTTAAAGAGAATAATTAAAAAAAGAATTAAAAAATAAAACTTTTCGTATTATTATTCTATTAAAGGCACAAACTCAACGAAAAGTATGATAGTAACGTCGTTTATGCTGCATTCTATTTTTTTTATTAAAAAAAATTGTGATAGTTGTCGTATTCTAGATCTTCTTTTTTTTGGCATAATATTTCGTTCAAGCTCTATAAAACTTGAAATTTCTTCTTTATGTATTTATTTATTATTATTTTTTAAAGAACTTATTAAAAGAGTCAATATGATCATTTCATACACTTGCCAGTTGAAAGTCTCTTTTTTTAATTTCATTATTTGTCAGATTTATGTCGTTTTCTGTTGTTTCTAAAGGGATGTTTGGCAAAATCAGTTTAATCAAAACTTTTGCTTGCTATAGCGTAAAGCTTTTATATGCTATAATGCTCAGAAAAAATAAACTATAATGTAAAGCTCTCACATGCTACAGTTTTGAATTCAAAAGTTTCAGTTCTAATCACACTTACCAAATGCCATATCATCATTCCATCAAGATGGATGCTATTATGATTTTTCCTGTCGTTTTGTAAGAATCACTAAACATATATAGAGAACTTTATGATATGAGAGAAAAAAGACTATTGATACGGCTTTGTCTTGACATCTCACAGCTCAATAATTTATTTGCATTTTTTTTTTAATGTGATTTTATCATATCAACTTAAATACCCTATCATAGAAAGGTTTTTTTTTTTTTTTGCATTTTTATACTTGCACTTTGAGATTATAAAAATCATACCTTATCTTGATGGAGTTTGTATATATAAATATTGCTATTTTAAGATTTCAAATTATGCTCAATTTTTACTTTTTCATTCATGACTAGTAAATTTTGACCTCAAAAAATATCTAAATGTCCTTAATAAAATAAAAAATAAGAAAAAATTATAAAAAATGAGAATATTTAGGTAATTTTATTTTTAAAATCAACTTTTGACTAAAAAGAGGTAAATATATAACATGAATTTGACAAGTAAAGATGTAAATATGATTCAATTCCAACTAGAAAGTGTATGTCTCTAAATGCAAGGTGTGAAGAAGATAAAAAACATAGAAATCTTCTATATATAATTATTAAACATATTATGATAGCTCATGATTAAAAAAATAAAATTGTTTATAGAAAAATATAGAAAATAAATTAAAAAAAGAAGTAAAGTTTAGTAACAGCATATATATATATAAAATAAATCTTAGTGGGGCAAAATAAAAAAGTTAAAATTTTTAAAGGGTCATATTTGAATTTTGAAAAATTTAGCAGGGGCTGCTGTCCCCACTCGGCCATGCACAGCTCTGTCGTTGTGTGTAACCAAGAAAACAAGTTGTATGTAGAGATTCTCATTTTGCATGCAATAAAAGTATGCACTAAATATATGTTTATGTTACAAATTTGACTTATGATACAAAACATTTTGTAAATTATATGATTGATAATAGAACCTTCGCAAGACATTACTGTCACCATTCTTCTCCAAGTGGGAGATTTGTGAAGCCTAATTTTAAAACCTTTTAGATTATTATCTTCTTGCATAAAGGATTTCTAGAATCAACCTTTCTGATAAAGTCATCATGGGGTTGGAAGAGGGCGGGAAGCTCCCCTCCCAAGGGGTGTAGGGGGCAGAGACAAGACCCGCTCGTGCCAATGCCATGAGGGGCACGTGGCTGCACACTCGATCTAAGATGCCAACGCAGAGGCATCGTAAAGCCACATGGGCTGCATGCAAAGTGAAAGGAAACTCGTAGGGCAAACATCAGCTTGCGTGGCCTCGAAAGCACAAGCACACGGCCACACGTGTCAGCGAGCAAAGTGAAAGGAAACTCGTAGGGCAAACATCAGCTTGCGTGGCCTCGAAAGCACAAGCACACGGCCACACGTGTCAGCGAGCAAGGGCTTCATTTTTTCATTTTTTAGGTCTTTGTTACCCATTCTTGTTGAAACTTATAAATAGATACATTGTGTTCTTTTCTTGCAGTGGTGTATCTCAGAAATTAGAGTGAGAGAGAGGCTAGAGAAAGAGTGTATAATTTTTCTTTTGTAACTTTTTCATCATCATAGTAAATTATTTTACAATGGCTGAAAGTAGACATAATTCTCACACCAAGTATAAACCACTATAAATTGTATGTGTTTTTATTTATTTTTGTTCGTATATTTTCATTATGGGTAGAATTAGGGCTTCTAATTTACAATATACGTATATGTGTGTACATCATTTTCCGGAAGGGTTTTTCTGTGTTTTGAAATTTTTGCTTCTCTCGTTTTTTGGTCCTTGTCGAATTTCAGATTTAGAACGTTATGTCGTTTTCCCCCTTAAAGCTGCTGAGGTTGAATGTCGTTTTCTTTAAGCTTCTTGTTTTTTTAATCCTGGGCTATTTACTTCAATTTTATTTAAAAAAAAAAGTAAGTCTTTTAAGCTCGAATGTGTCATACTCTAGTCTATTTATCTGTCAAAACAAAATCCTCTTAATCTGTTTGCTATCATTCTTAATCTGCCATTACAAATCCTCTTAATATCGTGAAGTCTTTTTGTGACTATCATTCTGTAGAAACACGAATTTTCTGTCGTTGCCAGAGTCTCCTGCCGTTTTGTGCTCTTTCTTTTATCGTGGTTATTTCTGGACGTTTTTGACTTCTTTATCATCTTTATAGTTTGCTATTGTTTTCTTCGAGTCTCTTCTTCTGATCAAATAAGACTACCTTTGATATTGCACACTTTGAGGTAATTAGGTGAAGTAGACTTGTTACAATTGGCTCCAAGAAATGATATTATTTTCTCCATGTGATTCTTAAAAAGAACAACTGGGGACTTATAGCATTGACTTTTTTTTTTTGGGCACTACAAAAAATGGAATATAAGTCACAACAATCTTTAACAAAAATTTTAATCACTGTTGTGACTAATATGCTTTTAGTTACAGCTTTGATAGAATTTTTTTGTGACTAAAACTACTTTGTAGCTAAAAGTTTTTAATCATAATGAAATTCAATTAAAGTTGTGACTAGAGTATATTAGTCACACAAAGTATTATGATTAAAAATTTTGCTAAACATTGTTCACTTAATTTGAAAAGTAATTTAGAACTTAAGGACTGTAACATGTGAGAGTTTTACACTATAGCAAACTATTATAACATATGAGACATTTACACTGTAGCAAGTTGGAACTTAAAGTTTCAAACTTGTTTTTAAACAAAGCTGTTGTGAGTAAAAAGCCAGTTTTTGTAGCGCGGGTTAACATGGACAGCGATGAAAAATAAATCAAAGTCTTGAGTAAAAAGGCATTGCAATGAATAAGGACAAGTTCATTACAGAAAAGCTATTTGTGAAGATAATGAGAACATAAACGTTAAACCCAAAACCTAAGTTATGGTGATATATAACAGGACATACAATTAATTCTTCTGTGACTATCATTCTTTAAAAACCCAAACTTTCTGTTGTTTCTAGATTTTTCTGCCGTTTAATGCTCTCTTTTTTTTAAACCATGGTTAGTTTGGGACTTTTTCATTTCTTTATAATCCTTACAGTTTCTGCTGTTTGTCTTTGGGCCTCTTCTTCCGAACAAATATGATCACCATAAATTATTATAGGTTAGATGATGAAAAACTCAAAGACAGAAGGACCTACAATGACAACATCGTCAAATCGATTGATCGATTACTTTTCATCTGAATCATACAGACCAAATTCATCAGTAGTGACCCTTGAGTTGAAACCCTGTATGGACTACCTTTGATATTACACACTTTGAGATAAGGACTAGACTTACAATTAGCTCTAGAAAATAATAATTATTTTCTTCGGCAAAAAAGACTTTTACAATATCTTTTTCTCTTCATGCAATTCTTAAAAAGAGACTTATAACTGTTTTACCGATGCATAATTTATCCGTAAATAATTTTTTTTTTTCCGAAATTTCCTTATTTTCTGTTTCCCTTTGGAATACTCTTTGTTTCTCTCTTCCACACGGCACACTGGTGGACCGCTCTCTAAAGACTTTTTGTTGCAAAATCTGTAACATCCTTGGTCACTTTCTGCATTACTACTAATCAATTTGGCTGTCATTGCTTTTGAAAACCACATGGCAATAAAATTGACTTTGGGAATAATATAGCTTCTTATTTTTCCATATAGTTCTAATTGACTTGTATCGTTCGGGTTAAAGCGTGGACCCCCACCCTAATTGGCGATGCTGAAAGCATGGAGAAAAATAAACTGAGCAAAGTCTTGAATAGAAAAGTATTGCAATGAATGGGGTCAAGTTCATTGCTCAATTCCTTACCACAACTTTATAGAGAGCTAACAGAAAAACTATTTATGAAAAGCTGAAACGTCCAACCCAAAACTTAAGTTATGGTGACATATAACAAGACATACAATTAATATCTTTGTCCCACTTGGATGACTTTGACTTGCTATCTTCAACAAATACATATGTTTAAATGTTTTAAAATATTTTTCGATTTAAATGTTTTTATCATGGTTATTTCTGGACGTTTTTCACTTCTTTATCATCTTTATACTTTGCTATTGTTTTCTTCGAGCCTCTTGCTCTGATCAAATAAGACTACCTTTGATATTGCACGCTTTGAGGTAATTAGATGAACTAGACTTGTTAGAATCGGCTCCAAGAAATGATATTATTTTCTCCATGTGATTCTTAAAAAGAACAACTGGGGACTTATAGCATTGACTTTTTTTTTTTGGGCACTACAAAAAATGGAATATAAGTCACAACAATCTTTTACAAAAAGTTTATGACCAATGTATATTTTGTCACAACTTTGATGGAATTTTTTTTTTTTGGTGACTAAAACTGCTTTGTGGTTAAAAGTTCTAGTCATAATGAAAATTCAATTAAAGTTGTGACTAAATGTATATTAGTCACACAAAGTATTATGATTAAAAATTTTGCTAAACATTGTTCACTTAATTTGAAAAGTAAAGTTGAAACTTGAATATTGTAGCATATAAGAGCTTTACACTATAGGAAACTACTGTTGCATTTGAGAGTTTTATACTATAACAAGTTGGTAACTTAAAGTTCTAACTTATTTCTCAAATAAAGTTGTTGGAAGTAAAAATCCAGCTTCTTATAGTGCGGATTAAGACATGGACGCTCCTGAATATTGATGCTGAAAGGATGGAGTAAATTGAATCAAAGTCTTGAGTAAAAAGGCATTGCAATGAATAAGGACAAGTTCATTACAGAAAAGCTATTTGTGAAGATAATGAGAACATAAACGTTAAACCCAAAACCTAAGTTATGGTGATATATAACAGGACATACAATTGATATCTTTTTGTCTCACTTGAAAGACTTTGACTCGTTGGCTTTAACATATATGTTTAACACCATTTAATCATCAGATATGTTTAGTCTTTGGTTTGTTGTTGTGGTTCCCTGCCTGTAAACGCCTAAAACCCAGAATCAAATATAAATATTAACCATTTCCCCACACTAGAATTTTGTACTTATTTACATTATTGATCCCTTTTTCTTTTGAACAATCTATTCAAATGTGGAAAAAGATGATAAGTTTGGAAGAAAATTTTCCACATAGCAATATTGACTTTTTGGTAATAATATTGCCTGAAGTTGTGCATTAATGGAAGTTTAATTTCCATGGAGTGGTTATGCAATTATGAATAAACTTCAAAGGAACTCCTTTGAGAAGTAGTCTTTTGATCGAAGTCAAAGCCATTGAGAGGCCTTTTCGTGTTTTTTCATTCTTTTGTGACTATTTTTTTAAAACCCAAACTTTCTGTCGGTTCTAGATTTTTCTGCCGTTTTATGCTTTTTTTTTTTTTTTTACCATGGTTAGTTCAGTACGGTTTTATTTCTTTATAATCCTTACAGTTTCTGCTGTTTGTCTTTGGGCCTCTCATAGGTTAGATGATGAAAAACTCAAAGACAGAAGGACCTACAATGACAACATCGTCAAATCGATTGATCGATTACTTTTCATCTGAATCATACAGACCAAATTCATCAGTAGTGACCCTTGAGTTGAAACCCTGTATGGACTACCTTTGATATTACACACTTTGAGATAAGGACTAGACTTACAATTAGCTCTTAAAAATGATAATTATTTTCTTCGGCAAAAAAGACTTTTACAATATCTTTTTCTCTCCATGCAATTCTTAGAAAGTGTGACGCCCCGAGGTGGGGATCAGGGAGTTTTTAATGAATAAAGAAAAGAGTATGAATATAAGTAAAAATAAATAAATAAATATCATCGAAATAAATAATAACATCGGCGGTCACCGTCACGTGAATACCACGAAGGTGAGGCCGAGATCCTATTACTATTCGCCATCACGTGGATGCTTACCACGAAGGTGAGTAGATAAATAAATAAATCATAATATTAATAATACAAAATCATTGAAATTCATCACAAATCATCGTCTCTAAGATAAATTAAAATGTACTATCAACAGTGACGAAAATGACATCAACACTGGGACAAGTCGTACAGTACACGCATCATACCACAGTTTTAAAGAGAATACCATTTCAATCCAAAGAGCCAGGTTTCGATCCTGGGCCTATCCTTCCTCCTTAACATGGAAGTGGGATTTTAAAAACAGAAAAACGTGAGCGGAAGGCTCAGTAGGATAATTAGTTAAAAGCAAGTTATTTAAAAATAACATTTATAGATAAAATATCATTGATAATCTAATCTCAATATCTTAATAAAAATCAATTAGTTCTTACTTGAATAAAACTTGACAACATCACCGTACGGGTTTTTGGAAATCCGAAAGGAATATCGAAATTCAATTCTTCAAAATCAATCACCAAAATCATTCTTAAAGGAAACATTTAAGAAATAAACTTTGGTCAAATAATTTAAAAGGGGCTACCAAACAAAGGAATAGTAATATCCTACCTCATTAAAATCCAATAACATAAGCTCCAGATAAAATCCAACGTATGCTCCACATACGTTCAAAACCTTAAAAACTGTATTTAAGATCAGAAATCATATTTAACAAATATCATTATGTTATTTAATTATCAGTGTGCCTTTAACTCAAAATAATCATAACCCAAAATCATAATCCTTTTTGTAACATTTCAAAATCATCAAACATTGAAAACTGTAACAAAAACACAATTTTCCCAAGTCCACGGTCGGCCTGCCGAACACCTTGAATCGGCCTACCAAACTGCACAGTTCGGCCTGCCGACCAACCAGGACCGGCCTGCCGAACTTTTCCCAGGTTCGGCCTGCCGACCAAATGAATCCGGCCTGCTGAACTTTTGAATCTGGCCTGACGAACTGCAAAATCTGAGGACCTGAGACTTCGAGTCTCAATCTCCCCAAGCTCAAAATTCAAATTTAAAACCTGCTTTTCAATTCCTAGATCATGAAAATCATATATAAAGCATAGAAAACTATAATAGAACACATTTAAAGCATTTTCCCTATATTTAAACTCAATTTCACCTTTGATTTGAAAATCAAAGAAAAATACAAAAATTTGATTAATTTAGTTTTTGTTAAAATAAAGCTTAGATTCATTGTAAAACAAGTCCTATAAGCTTAGATTGAACATTATCTAAGCTCATCAAAGCTCGAATTGCAAAATACAAAGAAAATTAAAAAAATTAAAAAAGTTTTGAAATTTTGAAAACTAACCTTGATTCAATCATTGAATCGTGTTTGTGGTTGCTCAATCACGTTTCCAAGCCTCCAATCTGCTAAACCGAAGCTTGGCTCGATTTTGAAACTAAAATTTTTGAGAGAATGAGAGAAAGAAAGAGATGGTGAGAGGGAAAGAGAGAGGCGAGTGAAAGAGTGAAAGAGCAACCGTGAGAAATGGGAAGGGAAAGGAAAAAGAAAAAGGAAATTTAAAGGTCCAATGGCATTTTCGTAAATATGGGAAAAATGTTGGGTAAAATGTAATTTGATATTTTTAACACTAAATTCAAATTTTTAAATAGGACAAATGCAACAAAATCTTTAAATGACTAAAATTATCAACAAAATTTACACTGGCACACTTAATAACTAAGCTTAACATAACTAACATTGCTTTAAAATTCAGGGGAGTTACAGAAAGAGACTTATAACTGTTTTACCGATGCATAATTTATCCGTAAATAATTTTTTTTTTTCCGAAATTTCCTTATTTTCTGTTTCCCTTTGGAATACTCTTTGTTTCTCTCTTCCACACGGCACACTGGTGGACCGCTCTCTAAAGACTTTTTGTTGCAAAATCTGTAACATCCTTGGTCACTTTCTGCATTACTACTAATCAATTTGGCTGTCATTGCTTTTGAAAACCACATGGCAATAAAATTGACTTTGGGAATAATATAGCTTCTTATTTTTCCATATAGTTCTAATTGACTTGTATTGTTCGGGTTAAAGCATGGACCCCCGTCCCTAATTGGTGATGCTGTAAGGATGGAGAAAAATAAACCAAGCAAAGTCTTGAATAGAAAAGTATTGCAATGAATGGGGTCAAGTTCATTGCTTAATTCCTTGCCACAACTTTATAGAGAGCTAACAGAGAAGGTATTTATGAAAGCTAAAATGTCCAACCCAAAACTTAAGTTATGGTTGTAATGACCAAGAAAATCCTAGAATTAAATAATGTAATTTACATATGTAAATTAAGGATTTCCCTAGAAACATTATGTACGAATTTTGTGACTGAAGAATCTATGGAATTAATATTCGATTATTCAAAAAATTCTACAATAGATTTTATAGTTAAATAAATTAACTATTGTAATTTAATAAAGGGATTGAAAAATTCCAACGCAATTGAGGTGGAAGAAATTTATCTGTAAAGAACCTAAGAAATTTAATTATGAGAATTTTTGGGTGCAATACTAAGTTAGCAGTGTACCGACAAACACTCTACATGAATTAGATCCTTAACTGTCAAATTAATCAAAAAATGGATCTACGCGAGTAGCCATAATGACAGAAAATACTATGCAAACTTGGACAGTGACATTATTAAAAACTTTGTCATTACAGTGTTTAGATCTGAAAAAGCCACGTTTGGATTTTTATTAAGTCTAAAATAAATTTTCAGACTTAATGCAGTTAAAATCGATACGCGATTAACTTTTATCGATATTGATTCATACAGTGATTGATGTGTCACAGTATTTAAAAAATGAAAGAAGACCTGTCAGGTAATAAAATCTTCTGTCAACTAAATTAATTATTGCTGATAGTGTAAAATTTACCTACTTGAGGGGAACTTGCAAGCATAAGTAAAGGACAAGAATCCCTTAATTTAAGCCTCCACCTCATGATGAATGCCCTTTGGCATTTAATAAAACAAAACTTGCACTTCACTCAACCTCATAAATAGTGCCACCTTTAGGAAAGCTTAAGCTTAGTTTAAGCTTTATTAAGTCATTTAAGTGATTAGCCAAGCATGAATTAAGTGGGAAAAATTAGATCATGCAAGACCTATATAAGGAAGGCCATTAAAAGCATCACAAAGTTTTGCCCCATTTTCCCCACTCTCCACATTCTCCACCAAGTACCACAAGGCCCAAGTGACAAAAATATTTCCCCATTTCCTTTTCTTCTCCACCGTGTGTCCCCTAGTCCCCAAGAAGAAAATTTTCTTCCTTATTCTCTCCATTCTCCACCGTACATATTAAGGGCTATCAAGAAAAGATTTTTATTTCCCAAGTTCCTTTCCAAAAACGAAACAAAAATCAAGCTATATTCCAAGTATTATCCTTGTCACAACACAAAAACTGGCTCCCACAAGGAAGAAAAAGAAGAATATAAAGAAGATTTTAGAACATTGGGATTAAGGTAATATCTACACCTTTTCTGTCTCTCCATTTTCCTTAGCAAAGAAAAGAAAATATGTTGCTTAGATAGCATTTATGTGATGGCCAAAAACAAGTTAGATTTTTACATGATAAAGCTTTGATCTAGTGTTGGAACAAGAAGGGAAGAAAAGTGGAGTTGGAAGTCCTAAGAATACCCTCACAAAGTAGTGTCCAAGGGTAAGCAAATCTAAACTTTTTCTTAATTTTTTTAGGTTAAAGTTTACAACTTTATGAGAGATTTGATGCTTGGGTAAGGAAATAGGTTGTAATAATTATTTATGTGTTGTTAAGTGTGGCTTATGCTTGTATGATATGCAAAAAGTTAGTACATACATGCTAAGATTATGTTTTTGCAAGTTTTGATTTGTGGAAAAATTTTCCACAAACTTTAAACGCATAAACAGAGGCTTAAAATCGATTTTTAAACTTTACCGAATACGAGACTTTTTTTTTTATGTTTTAAACAAAAACCCATAACTGTGAAAAAACATAGTTTTGACTTTAAATAGGCCTACTGACTAGTTTTTAGGGACTGCCTAAAACAGTCCCAAAAGCAGTCTAAAAACAGCATCTAAAACTATTTAAACTAGTTTGTAAAAGCTGTCCAAAATAGTTTCAGCACTATTGGAATTGTTTTGCCATTTTTGGGCTACTTTTGGTCTGAATTTTACGTTTTGCCGAACACAAAAGTTTTAGATTTTAATGAGACAAACAACTTTCATCAAGAAATTTTCTCCAAAATCTGCCTCTAAAATATAGTTATGGACAATTTTTCAAAACAGTCCAAAAACTGTATTTTCGAGCACGAAACTGTTTTAAAGTTTCGGGTAGTTTTGAGGCCAAATTGCAATTTTTGCAAAATATGAAAGTTTTAGTTTGCAACAAAATGAAGAACTTTTGTAAAGAAATTTTGTGAAATATTGCTTTTAAATTGGACATATAAGAACAGTCAAAATTTTTAATCAATAAAAATTTCAAAATTTTAACCGGGACTTTAAAAACAAACAAGAAATTTATTAAAACACTTATTTAAAAACAAGTGACCTTATGGAGGAAAAACTTTAAAAGCAAAACTGCATTTACTATACGATTTCACATAAATCTTCCAAACTAATCTTCCGGCACCAATTTTTATAAACAAAGATAGCGTGACTTTAAAATTTAATTTTTCACTAAACCAAGAAATTACAGTTTTTTTGGAAGGTTATAGATTTAGTGGGTTAACAATTTTGGGCATTATTTTATAGAGTGATTTTTATTTTAAATTTCAAGCTAAATGGGTAAGAAATTCAAGGATGAACTTTAATAGTTTTCTATTGAACACTAATTTTGTTAGCATAAAAGCCCAATACACTAAAGCTTTAATACTACGATGTTAGACATGGGTTCAATGCCCATTTTAGTCTAAATGCCGCTTGGGACATAGTCTATCGGTAGAATATATATGACGATATGGTATCATTTTCGAGCTTACAGACTTAAAAACCAATTACAAGCCCATTAAATAAATTTAAAATAAGCCTAATTAGGACTTAAGGTAAGAATCATGAATTTGGGAAATGTCCAATTTAGTGGATTAAAGTCTCATGAATTTAACAACAATAGATAATTAATTACTTATTTTAAAACTAAGTAATTATCAACTTGGATAAAAACAAATGGCAATTAAGGAAAAGTTTAAATATTATGATGATTTAATAAAAATAACCCTTGTAATAGAAATGGTAAAATTCATGATCAACTGATAAAAGAATTTACGATCTAATAGAGTGATCATGTAATGCCCTCTTATGGGTGTCACAGATGTCGTTACATTCATTCTTTTTTACCATCATTTAAGTTAAACTATTTAAATGAAACATAATTTGGAAACATACCCTAGGATCCATGCATACATTTTTTTTTATTACTCATTTATAAGTGTTCTTTATTGTTTATCACACCAAAATAATAAAACCATAGTTTAAATAAAAACAACACAACATTTAAAATATGCTTGCACAGTTCGGTAGGCCAAACTTTGGACTTCGATAGGCCAAACTTGACCGGCAGTCAAAACCTCAACCATTGGTAGGCCACCCGAGGCTCTACAAAATAGGGTTTTAAAATTGCTAAGATCAACAGGCCGATTCAAGGTAATTGACAGGCCGATACTGACACCGGTAGACTGACCAATAATGATCGGCAGGCTAAACAATTGTTAAAAAAATTCAATTTTAAATCAAATTTCATTATTTCAAAGTGCAAAAAGATAAATAATAATCCTATATAATTATAGAGACATAGTTCAAATCTTAAAAAAAAAACTCTTTAAATAAACATACCTAAAAAAAATAAAACATAATTTATAACTTTAAATTCCTTCCTTAGCGTTCTTCCGTTTTCAATTCTTCGTTCTTTGCTCACATGCCCGTCTTTGTCCTCCTCCTATTCCATAGTTTTCTTACCCTTATCTGCAACATGATGTAAAACTAAGTAAGCCAAAAGCTTAGTAAGTATATTTTTCTATGTCACAACATAAAACATTTAATAAACATCTTTATGAAACATTATTTTCATAATCAACATCATCATAATAGTGCCCTAGGCGCAATTTCATATAGAACGTATCTTTCATTAACATTAACCATATTAAAACTTTGTTCATTTTATCCTTAAGGGCACAAGTGTTACACCATTATCATCATCATAGGCGCGCCATCATGAGATGAGAGGGGTAGCTAATCTCAAACCAAACATGACATCATAACATAAACATGGGTGTGCAACACTTATAAGGTGATATATATATACATACATATATCTATACTTTTATACCTTTGAATACATCATCATCAAAACATGCATAACTTTTGTATAATAAAATTTCATAATAATACATTCAATAAAACCGTCATAATCATCATAGGAATCATCATGAACATAAAATTCAAACTTTTCACAAACCACATCATGTTGCAGGTGAGAATGTACTTACCTATTTAGCTTACTAAACCTTTTCTTTAGATGACGTCGTCGCAGTCTTGATATGCTCGCTTCTTGAAATGTTTGTCCTGTCGATGAAATCCATTGGCATGCCGTTCCATAAGGGATAGTTTGCCTGCCAAACTGTCGTATACACTAAAATAACAAAACATTAATTAATTACTAAGTAATTACTAGGCATACAATGTAAATGACATGAACACCTTGAGCACACCAATTCCATGTGACTGTCACATGTCATCATACTCAAAATAAAATAGTCAGTAACATAATATCATAAGAAGAAATACTTAACGTCATTACTTCTCTCACAATATCCGTTACATGAGAATTGGAGGGTGTTACAGATCAAATTCTTGTGATTGTGCTAAAATCTAAATAGCATAAAATTAAGTATTCTTCGACACTCCAAATGGGTGTTTTGTCTAGATTTGTTTCCATTAGAAAAGAAGGAATTTAGAATCTATAGGGAAGCCTACTTCACTAAAACAGATAAATAGGAATCTAGCCTACAATGTGAACAGTTTTTAAATAAAACTATTTTTACATGATTTCTAAAAATATGACATGCATGTTCAGTGATATGCCCTGCTATAATTTTGTTAGGACATATATATTTATCTAAGATATAATGAGTTAGCATCTTGTGAAGTTATGAATGATGTGTAATGTATGCTGTATCAAAATATATTGTTTACTTGCTTTGTTTTTAGTATTGATATGTAGTGCTATGCAGTAACATGTCATACTGCAGACATATAATAATACAAGCGAAACTAAGCAAGATAAGTTAAGGATGTTGTAACGCCCCCTTACGGACGTCACAGATATCGTTACATTCATACATTACATACTTATTTATTTATAAAAATTTTAAGTACAAAACTTATATGATACTTTAATCGTAGACGTAGCTAAGGAAAACATAACCATGATCTATACTTACATTTTTTTAAAAAAACATAACATTCAATGACTTAATCCATAATTTAATTTCACTTTACTTTTGAATATAAACTTACTTTAATAAAATAAATATACCATATTGCAAAATCATATCACATTAATCATCACATCATGAACTTATTTTAATAAAAGAAATATATCAAATTGTAAAAATTAAAATTTATTAAACATCACATTATTTAAAAGCTTCTTGCACCCACAGTTCAACAGGCCGAACTTGGGATTTTGGCAGGCTGAACATGATCGGTAGGCCAGAATTCCGCAACCGGCAGGCCAGTAGAGGCTATGCAAATCAGGGCTTGAAAATTTTTAATGTTCGGCAGGCCGAACATTCTACCATCGGCATGCCGACCAATGAAGTTCAGCAGGCTGACAGAGCCAAATCTTTAGAAAACTTAATTTTTTAAAGAAACAAAATTCAACTTTTCATTAAAACGCGGAAGATCAAAAGTCTTAGAATGATAAAATAAAATATAAAAACATAGTTCTTGTATTCATAAAAACTTATCATAAAAATATATGTTCAAAATATAAAACTTGATATAAATCATATAAACTCTCCTTGGCGTTCTTTCGGTTACAATTCATCGTACTTTGCACACACGTCATTCCATATCCTCCGCTTAGTCCATGACTTTCTTACCCTTATCTGCAACATGACATAAACTTGAATAAGCTAAAGCTTAGTAAGTACATATTATTCTCACAATTTAAATACATTTCATAAACTTCATCATCATCATCATATCATAATAGTGCATTAAGCACAATTTCATAGAAACATATCTTTCATTACATTGACCAAATTAAAACTTATTCTATTTTATCTTAAGGGCCCAAGCGTTACACCACAAACATCATTGTAGGCGCGCCGTCATGAAAGGAGAAGGGTAGCTAATCCCAAACCAAACACGACAACATAATATATCATATCATAACATTGGTATGCAACACTTATTAGGTGATACATATATACATAACTTCCATGTTTAGAAATTTGCCATAATCAAACATGCATAACTTTAAATCATGAAAATCTTTTCATAAGAAATCCTTTAAGGAAATCATCATAAAATTATGATGAATATCATCATGAACATAACATCAAACCTTTTAAAACACATCATGTTGCAGGTGAGAATGTACTTACCTTAAAAGCTAGCTTACTTAACCTTATATGAACTGGTGATGACGCCGCGGTCTCGAAGTGCTCCTTTATGTGTTCATGCCATTTATCCATTTAAAAATACAATAAAATTAATACTTATCATAAAATAAAACATCCATTCATATACCATCACATATACATTCATCTCATATAAACATAATTCATAACATGCATCCTTAAGTATAATCATCAAAACATCTCATACATCTCATACATTACAAACATGAAAATCTACCAACAATAATAATAATGTAGATGAGTAATCTTTTGAAAACATTTTCTAACAATTGAAATACATATATTTTAATTTTAAAATTCATACTAATATCTTATTATCATACATTTCAATATCTTAAAATTATTTCATCATCAATAAAATCATTTAAACATATAAAACATTTCATAAAACGAAAGTCCAAAATTAACATTGTTAAAACAGTTTTCTTGCCCTAAACTCGTAGAAATTTCATAACATAAATTACACTCATCAAAATATTACAAAACTTTGCAGTCCATAACATAACATATACATGAACATTCTTACCAAATTTCGTGAAAAACAACATTCATATATCCCTTGAACAAAAATTACATTTTTCATGCATCATAATTAAACAACAATATTTTACTGTGAGGGGTAGAGGATAGAAAATTCATAACTTATCATAGAAACATCGAAATAATGTGAAACTTGGAGGAATGATACATAACACATACATGAATAACATATTAAAAATTCAGAACAAAATACAATACCTAGGCAAAGGTACTGTAGATAAATTGAGGAGAAATACTTTTCAAAAACATCAAAAGAAATGAGTTCTTACCTTAAAAATTTTCTTCTCAAAATTCTTGAATTCAACCAATGAAATATAACTTTTTCTTTCAATTTCTTGCAGAGAATTTTTGAGAGAGAGAGAGGAATAGAATTCATGGAAAAGAGAAGAAGAAGAGATGAATGAGGAAACGTCTCAGAAATGAATGAGTGGAGACATGAGAGGATGGGAGAAAAATGGGAAAAAGAACGTTAAAATTTTTAACGTAATGTTAATGGGCATAACGTACAAAGAAGGAGAGTCAAAACTCTTCATTAAGTCAGAAATTTCTTGACTCAAATGGTGGCTAATTGGCGTAGAGAATAGAGAGCAAAGAGGGAAGTCAAACAAATCATTCATCACTTACCATGTTTTGCCCTCTCAAAATAGGAAACCATTTAAAATAATACCAATCAATGCAAAGTCAAACACTTTATTTCCTTAAATGAGGAAATTAATCCATATATATGCTAATTAATCACCCAGTTAACGTATTTATCTCAGCCATAAATTTGGAGAGATTTCTGTTGACTGCTCGTCAGCTGTCTTCGGCCTGCCGATTCACCACTTCGGCCTGCCGCTTCCACCAAGTTCGGCCTGTCGATGGTTTCCATTGGCCTGCCGATCATTGGCAAACTTTTCAGCCTGTCGAACTTGAAAGTCTGGCCTGCTGAACTGTCTTTGAATACCATACATTAATACTTCAAATCATCATTGCATCATAATTAAACATACATTAAAATTAACATGAACACTTGAGCACAACGAATCCATGCGGTCGTCACTTGTCGTAGAACTTGAAATAAATAATTAGCAACATTTAAAATGGATCATTAATAAAAATTACTTAACATCGTTACTAACTTAACATGATCCATTACATAAAAATAGGTAGGTGTTACAGGTGTCGTACCAACCTCTCGACCCATAGAGAGGCTTGATTGAAAAAGAGAGAGAAAGAGAAAAGATGGCATTGTTGGGACTTTGCAAATCCTAATGACTACAATACAATTTATGATCTCGATGTCGTTAGGGACCTCACGAATCTTGACTTCCCGATGATTACGGGCGCAATTGGTACGATCACCTAGGCCTAAACAGAAAGTTAAGATAAAGTTCAGATAATTGAGCATAAAACAAATCAATAAGCAAGCATAAAATGATCATGCATTGATTTATCAAATGATCTTCAAATTGATTTGCGAATTGAACTTCCTACTTGTTAAGCAAAAGCTCATTTAAGTGTGTTCATGCTGTAGTAAGGAATCTGTCAGTATCACTTGACTGGGCAATGACAAGCGACGGATGAACAATGAAGATGGGTATGGACACCGCTCAAAAAAATGTATTTCTGCATTATGTTGCCTTCTATAAAATTATTTAGTATGTATGAAATATTAAGTAGGTTTACATAATGAGCTTTAGAGACCGAGGTTGAAGTCATTTGACCTCAGATTTAAGAGACATAAAGAAATAGATTTAAGATTTTCTATAAGAATATATATATATATATATATATGTATGTATATAAACAGATGTTGTAATGGAGAATGCGTATAAATTTCCTAATAAGAAATTATAGAAATGAAAAGATTTAGAAATGTTTTTTTTTTTTAGTATCATCTTGAATTAAGGAAAGTATTTAAATCAAGAAAAATATTTTAAAGAATAAATTTTGGAAAAAAAATTTATCATGCTAGTTTTAAAAGATTAATTTTTAATAAGTTATTGTTGTTTTAGTTTTAAAAGAATACGTTTTAAGAAATTGTATCCTGTTTTAAAATTTATTTAAAAAAAGAGGGGAATTCTTATGTTTATTTTTAAAAAAAAAAATATTTTACAAATTTAAGGGCCTCATATTAAAATATATTTAAGTGTTAAGGTTATGATGTTAAGTAATGGCCGCACAAAAAGGATCATTACAACGGTGATATATAACAAGACATACTATTAATATCATTTTGTCCCACTTGGAAGACATTGACCTGTGTCACGCTCCGAAGTACGAGAGGTGACGTAGCAGATTATTTAAATTAATTAAAAATAGAATTTAATTAAAATCAAGAGTTTTAGGGGTTAAAATAAATAATAATGTGAAAGTTTTAAAAATAACATTGTATAAAAGAATTCATAAACATTAAACAATTGAAATCATTAATCGAATAATAAAACAATAGAGAGCCGCGAGTATGGGTCCCACCGACCCACAACTTGTGCACACACATAGTACTGACAATATAATAATACAACTACAGTCCAAGCGCAAAGAAAGTTAAAAACATTACATGCCATGTTTAATTTATACAAACAATCTAAAAAATCCTTCTACTGCTCCTGAGTTTGGTTCGTTGAATCTTCTCCGAACGTAAATGGGAAACCACCTAGAAGGGGGAAAGTTTAAAACAAATAAAACGTGAGCGAAAGGCTCAGTAGGACTAGATTTTAAGAAATAGTAATTTAAAAGAAATATCCTTCATCAAGAAAGCATTTAAGAGGATACTTAAATAAATAAATTTAAATAGAACCATTCTTACCTAAAACAATTTATTGGTCGACCAGAAATATCATCAATTTCTTTTTCCTAGGCAAACCATAAGGATATCACCACCGTAGTGGCCTAGTTGGGTTTCGGGACCTGCCCCCAAGGTCGATCGCTACACGACCCGATCTCCGATATGGCATCATGCCTATGTGTTTATTTTCATCATCATTCAAAACCCATTTACCGAGTATTGTTATTTACATTCATTATGAAGTTCATTTCAGTTTACGGTATATTAAAACATAACCGATAAAATTCATTCTCAAACAACCGTTGAAAACATTTTTATGGAAACCCTTTTCAAAGCCAAATTATTTTGAAACTAGGCTGCCAAAGAATGGGGTAGAAGTCCTACCTCGATACTCATGCCGGTGCCCCATACCGTAATCTCGGTCCGCTATACGTTAGCTCCGTGGAACCACGAACAATCCTAGATACACACTAAGTCGATCAATATCTAGCTCGAGACATTCTATGTTACTAAACCATTTCATGATGTCCTAGTGTGCCATTTGTATCTTTAAAATCATTTTACAAGGTTGGAATTTAAATCGAGGTTCAAAACAGTGAAAACGGGTGAAAAATCACAAAATTTCCCATGCCCGGCCGGCCTGTCAGACTCCCTGCTTTGGCCAACCGAACTGTGCAGTTTGGCCTGCCGAAAACCAGGTCCGGTCGGCCGGACATTCCCTAGGTTCGGCCTGTCGAACGGTGTAGTCTGGCCTGCCGAATGGTGCAGTCTGGCCTACCAATCCCTTGAATCCGGCCTACCGAATTGGGAAAACCCAGAAATTCCAGCCACGGGTTTTCGATCCCCCAAAATCCAAATCTTGATTTTAACCTGTTTTTCTCAAATCTCAGGCATGGAAAAAAATCATAGATGATAGAAAAACATACTAGAACACTTTTGAACTCATTTAAACAAGATTCAAACACAAAAATCTCAAAAATCCAAAAATAAAAAATCTTGAATCCAATCCGCTTTTCTTCAATCTAAGCTTAGATTCTAGTTGTTCTAAGTTCATTTAACTCAAATCAAAGGTTTTCTAAGCTCAAATGAACTTAAATCTCAAAAATGCACAAAATTGAAAATTTTGGAAAAGGTTTAGAAATTTTAAAACTAACCTCGAATCGAATCTTTAAATCCACATTTTTGGTTGCCAAATCTCGTCCCCGAGCTTCCTATTCGCTAACCCAAAGCTTAGACCCAAATTTGGCTTCAAAATCTTGAAGAAATTTGAGTGGGAAAGAGAGAAACCGAGAGAGAATGAGAGAGAGAGTTCATGGGTGAGGAGAGGATAGAGAGAGAGTGAAGAGAGAGGGAGAGGAGAGAGAATAAATAGAGAGAAACGGTGGGCGGTTTTACTGTGCGAAAACCAAATGCCACCCACAGTTTTGTAAAACGGAATATTTTTAACATTTTACAAATTGTTGTGCTTTAAAACTCAAAACATCATTTTAAAACAATAAGAAATCATTTAAATTTATCAAATTAACAAAACAACCAAAAATTCAAAATTCAACCAAATAATCAAATTAATGTTGAAACATTAATTATGGCACACTAATTCATCACTTATATTACAATAACATTAAATAAATTTCGGGGCGTTACAACTCTCCACCCCTAAAAGAAATTTCGCCCTCAAAATTTACAACTCAATTCAGAAACAAAACAAATGCAGATACAACTCCCGCATACTCGACTCTAGTTCCCAAGTGGCTTCATCAACCCCGGGATGCTGCCACACGACCTTTACTAATGGTATCTCATGACGATGCAAACTGATCACTTTTCGATCGACGATCTGAATATGCACTTCTTCGTACGTCGTATCTTTCCGAACCTGCACATCGCAAAATGAAACTACGTTACCCTGCTCAAGCGGACACTTCCTAAACATCGACATGTGAAACACATCATGAACATGAGAGAGTTCGGGCGAAAGATCAAGCCGATAAGCAACCACACCAATACGTTGAGTGATCTCGAAATGTCCAATATACCTCGGTGCAAGCTTTTCACTCACTCCGAACCGCTTAGTTCCTTTACGAGGTGATACTTTCAAGAGAACGAAATCTCCAACCGTGAATTCTAAGGGTCTATGTCTCTTATCCGCGTAACTCTTTTGTTGACTTTAAGCTGCCCTCAATCGATCTCGAGTCATAGCGACTTTTTCGTTGCTATCACGAATCTCATCCGGCCCAAGAGTAACCTTGTCTTCCGGCTCGGCCCAACACACTGGTGACCGACACGGTAGTCCATACAATGCCTCAAACGGTGCCATACCAATACTCGCCTGATAACTGTTGTTGTACGTGAACTCCGCCAGATGCAAATATTGCTTCCAATTCCCGTCGAAGTCTAACGCACAGGCACGCAACATATCCTCGAGAATCTGAATAACCCGCTCAAACTGCCCATTAGTCTAAGGATGAAACGTCGTACTAAAGTTCAAATCTGTACCTAAAGCCTCCTGAAAACTCCTCCAGTACTTAGCATTAAACCTGGTGTCTTAATCAGAAGTGATGGACAAAGGAACTCTATGCAACCTCACTATGTTCTGCAGATACAAATCCCTAAGAATCTTCCTCAAATATGTTGACCTGAATGGAATGAAATGTGCCAATTTTGTCAACTTGTCAACCATGACCCAAACTGCATCATTTCGCTGCTCCGTTCTCGGCAAATCTGTGAGAAAATCCATCGTCACATGCTCCTATTTCCACCCTGGAATAATAAGCGGCTGAAGCTAACCTGCTGGCTTCTGATGCTCAGCTTTCACCTGAAGACACGTCGTATACTTGGCCATGTACTCTCGAACATCTTTCTTCATGCCTCTCCACTAATATTGCCTCTTCAAATCACGACACATCTTTGTGCTCTCCGGATGAATGGCGAACTGAGACCTATGAGCTTCGTCCAAAACGGCTTTCGTCACCTCGGCGATAGCTGAAACTGCAAGACGCTCTCGAAAATACAACGATCCATCTACATGCACGCTCCATTCTTCAAACTGCTCCTCGTTCTAAATCCGCGACCAAATCCCCTATAAATGCTGATCTTGCCAGTGATTTTGCTTCACCATCTGAACAAGAGCTGGGGTCGCCTCTACATGATATATCGAAACTCGATCATGGTCTCCATGATACTGTAGCCCATACTTGCTCACTGTCGCATCCCTGCTCCAATCCTTAAAAGCCAAACAAGCGAAAATCCCTGAAGACTTCCTGCTAAGTGTGTCTGCAACCACATTAGCTTTCCTAGGATGATACTGCAACGCAAAATCATAATCCTCCATATACTCTATCTATCTACGCTGCCTCAAATTAAGATCCCTCTGAGTGAACAGATACCTCAAACTCTTATGATCGAAGAAGACCTGAAACGATGCTCCATACAAATAACACCTCCAAATCTTCAACGCGTGAATCACATTCGCGAGCTTCAAATCATGAGTAGGATAATTTCGTTCGTGAGGTCATAGCTGTCTCGATCCGTACGCAACCACGCGTCCATGCTGCATCAACACGTACCCAAGCCCGCATCCTGAAGCATCTGCGTAAACCTCATACGGCTCGTCACTGCTAGGAATAACTAACACTGGAGCTGAAGTCAACTGGTTCTTCAATTCCTGAAAAGCAAGCTCACAATTTTCATCCCACTCAAACCTGACATTTTTCTTGATCAATCTCGTCAACGGAGCTGCAATCTTCAAAAAATCCTTTACAAATTTCTTGTAAAAACCAGCAAGACCTAAGAAGCTGCGAATCTCTGCTACATTCCTTGGTCGTTCCCACTCTACTATGGCTTCAATCTTGGACGGATCCATAGAAATACCATGCTCTGAGATGACATGACCCAGAAATTTGACCTCAGTCAACCAAAACTCGCACTTTTCCCTCTTGGCATACAACTGGTGCTCCCGCAGAGTCTGAAGCATGATCCGAAGATGCTGCTCATGCTCCTCCCAAGTCTTAGAATACACAAGAATGTCATCGATGAACACGATCACGAACTGATCCAAATACGGCATAAATATCCTGTTCATCAAATTCATGAAAGTTGCCGGAGCATTTGTCAACCCAAACAACATAACCAGAAACTCAAAATGCCCATACCGAGTCCTAAAGTTGTCTTGGGAATATCCTCTTCCTTAATCCTGAGTTGATGGTACCCTGAACGTAAATCAATCTTTGAGAAGTACTGCTAACCTCCCAACTGATCAAACAACTCATCAATCCTAGGCAAGGGATACTTATTCTTCACTGTGACACGATTCAGCTGCCGATAATCCACACACAACTTGAGAGTCCCATCATGTTTCTTAGCAAACAAAACTGGTGCTCCCCACAGAGATGTGCTATTTCGATATACCCTTTATCAGCAAGCTCCTGAAGTTGCTTCCTCAATTCTTTAATTTTCGTCGGCGCCATCCGATAAGGTGCCATAGAAATCGATGCTGTCCTTAAAAATAACTCAATACCAAACTCAATTTCTCCATGCGGTGGTAATCCTGGCAGCTCGTCAGGGAAGACATCCTCGAACTCATCAACCACCAGAATCGCTACACTTCCTCTCAAGGCATAAGGCTCGCGCTCTAGGTTCACAAGAAAAGCACAACAACCCAGATTCCTTCACCCTCCTAGACACTATTTCATGAGACGTTCACTTATGAGCCAATCACCACCACCCTGGTAAGTGATCATCGTCCCCCTATCAGACACTAGGGTCACTTTTCTAAGTTGGCAGTCTACAATTGCATTATACCTAGACAACCAGTCCATTCCTAGAATTACATCATATGAGCTCATGGGGGAGTATAATCAAATCACTTTTCAAAATCTCATCCCTAATCTTTATTTTACAAGATTTACACATAAAATTTACACACACCTGCCCCAAGGGAGAAGTTATGACTAGGGGTTCATTAAACTCTTCTATCTCTAATCCCAAGGCATGTACAAAAGAACTCGAAATGAAAGAATGAGAGGCACCTGTATCGAATAAAACGCTAGCTAAAGATCAAGAAACTAAGATCGTACCATCGACAACCACGTTACCAACATGAGAAGCTAAACCTCCTGATGCCATTGCATGAACCTGCACTAGTGCTTTTTCTTTTCCTCTACCAACATTGCTGGGTTGGGGATTATTTTGCCGATGCTGTTGGGATGGAGACGACTGCACACTAACTGCACTCGACGCTCGATATTGGGGGACGCTACGCTGGAAGTGTTGCGGCTGCTGCCCTCGTGCCAGATATGAGAACTGCTGAGGAGAGAATTGAGGATACTGCTGCGGCTGAGGTAGGGTCTGAGGCTGAGACTGACGACTGGCATCCTCCCCAGTCTAAGATCCAAGACGGGCACTCCTGATCGGGCAATTCCTCTTGACATGTCCGGGCTGCTGACAGAAATGATAATGGAAGCTATAGGGATTGCTACGCCCGTTACCAGACGAACTGCTGCTACCACTGTTCGCGTCACTTTGCTTGCTCTTCCCCGGAGTTGGACGGCTACTGGTGCTCTTCCTACCGCTCCTCTGCGATCCTCCTGAAGCCTTTGCACTATCCTCACAATACTACGCATAATCACTTTCTACTGATATTGCTGACGACACAAGCTCTCCAAAACACCTAAGTCGTAGAGCAACCAACTGTCACCGAATAGGAGCCTTGAGACCTTCTTGAAACTTAATGCACTTCTCACGCTTCGATGCCACAGCTGATGGAGCAAACCTGGCCAACTCATTAAATCTTGCCTCATATTCCCAGACTGACAAATCACCCTGCTGCAACCTGTAGAACTCAGCGGCCTTCTGATCTCTATACCCCTGCGAAAAATATCGATCATAGAATAGCTCCTCGAATCTGTCCCAACTGATATCGCCACCGCGTTCCAAACGCTTAGCTTGTTTCCACCAAGTATTAGCACCACCCTCGAGCTTATATGCAGCAAACTCCACATGATACTCATCAGGCACACCAAGGGTATCCAAATGCTTCACGATCGAATCTAGCCAATATTCTGCCAACTGCGGATCCCCATTACCATCAAAAGTCAGAATAGACGCACGCCAAAATTCCTTAAAATACGTATGCCGACGACCAACATCAGAATCCTCCGGTCTAGCCCTGGCTGCCATCTGTCGAAAAGCCGCAAACATAGACCTCATCATGCCCTCATCATTTTCGAACTCGGCGTCAGCTGTCGAACGACGTCTAGGTGCCATTCTCTCACTTCTGAAAACAAAATTTAGACTGTCAGAGGTATTTCATTGTCATACCTATGTGTGCACAATTCCCAAGGTTCATAACCTTAAGCTCTGATACCATTCTGTCATGCCCCGGAGTACGAGAGGTGACATGACGGATTATTTAAATTAATTAAAAAGAGAATTTAATTAAAATCAAGAGTTTTGAGGGTTAAATTAAATAAAAATGTGAAAGTTTTAAAAACAATATTGTATAAAAGAATTCATAAACATTAAACAATTGAAATCATTAATCGAATAATAAAAAAATAGAGAGCCGCGAGTATGGGTCCCACCGACCCACAACTTGTGCACACACATAGTACAACAATATAATAATACAACTACAGTCCAAGCGCAAAGAAAGTTAAAAACATTACATGCCTTGTTTAATTTATACAAACACTCTAATAAATCCTTCTACTGCTCCTAAGTTCGGTCTGTTGAATCCTCTTCGAACCTAAATGGGAAACCACCTAGAAGGGGGAAAGTTTAAGACAAATAAAACGTGAACGAAAGGCTCAGTAGGACTAGATTTTAAGAAATAGTATTTTAAAAGAAATATCCTTAATCAAGAAAGCATTTAAAAGGATACTTGAATAAATAAATTTAAATAGAACCATTCTTACCCAAAACAATTTATTGGTCGACCAGAAATATCATCAATTTGTTTTTTCTGGGCAAACCATAAGGATATCACTACCGTAGTGGCCTAGCTGGGTTGCAAGACCTGCCCCCAAGGTCGATCGCTACACGAGCCGATCTCTGATATGGCATCATGCCTATGTGTTTATTTCAAAACCCATTTACTGAGTATTGTCATTTACATTTATTATGAAGTTTATTTCAGTCCACGGTATATTAAAACATAATTGATAAAATTCATTTTCAAACAACCGTTGAAAACATTTTTATAGAAACTCTTTTCAAAGCTAAATCATTTTGAAACTAGGCTACCAAAGAATGGGGTAGAAATCCTACCTCGATACTCGTACCGGTGTCCCACACCGTAATCCTGGTCTTCTATACGTTAGCTCCGTCGAACCACAAACGATCCTAGATACACACTAAGTCGATCAATATCTAGCTCGAAACATTCTATGTTACTAAACCATTTCATGATGTCCTAGTGTGCCATTTGTATCTTTAAAATCATTTTACAAGGTTGGAATTCAAATCGGGGATCAAACCAGTGAAAACGGGTGGAAAATCACAAAATTTCCCATGCCCGGCCGGCCTGCGGGACTCCCTACTTCGGTCGGCCGAACTGTGCAGTTTGGCCTGCCGAAAACTAGGTCTGGTCGACCGGACATTCCCCAGGTTCGGCCTGCCAAACGGTGCAGTCTGACCTGCTGATCCCTTGAATCTGGCCTGCCGAACACGTAGTTCGGCCTGTCGAACTGGGAAAACCCAGAAATTCCATCCACGGGTTTTCGATCCTCCAAAATCCAAATCTTGATTTTAACCTATTTTTCTCAAATCTCGGGCATGGAAAACAATCATAGATGATAGAAAAACATACTAGAACACTTTTGAACTCATTTAAACAAGATTCAAACACAAAAATCTCAAAAATCCAAAAATGGGGAAAAATGAGGAAAAATGAAAAATCTTGAATCCAATCCATTTTTTTTTTCAATCTAAGCTTAGATTCTAGTTGTCCTAAGCTCATTTAACTCAAATCAAAGGTTTTCTAAGCTCAAATGAACTTAAATCTCAAAAATGTACAAAATTGAAAATTTTGGAAAAAGTTTAGAAATTTCAAAACTAACCTCGAATCGAAGCTTTAAATCCACATTTTTGGTTGCCAAATCTCGTCCCCGAGCTTCCTATTCGCTAACCCGAAGCTTAGACCCGAATTTGGCTTCAAAATCTTGAAGAAATTTGAGTGGGAAAGAGAGAAACCGAGAGAGAATGAGAGAGAGAGTTCACGGGTGAGGAGAGGAGAGAGAGAGTGAGCAGAGAGAGTGAAGAGAGAGGGAGAGGAGAGAGAATAAATAGAGAGAAACGTTGGGCGGTTTTACTGTGCGAAAACCAAATGCCACCCACGGTTTTGTAAAACAGAATATTTTTAACATTTTACAAATTGTTGTGCTTTAAAACTCAAAACATCATTTTAAAACAATAAGAAATCATTTGAATTTATCAAATTAACAAAACAACCAAAAATTCAAAATTTAATCAAATAATCAAATTAATGTTGAAACATTAATTATGGCACACTAATTCATCACTTATATTACAATAACATTAAATAAATTCCGGGGCGTTACAACCTGCTATCGTCAACAAATACATATGTTTAAATGTTTTAAAATATATTTCGATTCAATAATCAGAATATGCTTTGCCTTTGGTTTAATGTTTTAAAACTGCTAATTTTCAGGATATGATACAGATAATTTTCATCAAGTTGTTTGACTTGTGGAAGCTAGAGATGATTTATACCAAAACATAGAGTTTTTTTTTTTTTTTTTTTTTGCCTCGCTTGTTTGACTTCTTTGCCGCTTTAACCTTTTTTCTAGAAGTTATTAATCAAGCTGGATGGCAAGAATATGTTTAATTCTTTGAAGTCACCAAGGACATTGGCCCAAAATTTACAGCATCATTGGTCACTTTTTCTTCTGATCAATCTATTCAAATGTGGAAAAAATAATGATAATTTTCAAAAAAAAAAAATTATCCACGTGGCAAAATTGACTTTGGTAATAATATTGTTATGGTAGTAGTTTTAATTGTTCCATGTACTTAATTAGAACATTATATCTAACATTTTGCAAGTCTCGCATATATATATATATTAACTAGTTAGTATCCAAAATCAGATGGAGATCACAGCAAAAATCTTCTTTAAGAAGCCACTGACATAAGTCTTTTGGGAGCTAGAAATAGGTAAATGTTTTGGTACATATAAAACAAACATTGCTAGTCAATTAATCCATTGAGTTTTTTTTTTTTTTTTTTTTTTGAGGAAAATAATCCATTGAGATTTACATATAAATAAGATTTAGTTTGATCATCAGTCAAATCTGTTTCCTGAATTCTGTATCTTTTATACTTGTAATTCTCAAGTCTTAATACAATGGCAAAAAAAAGAAAATGAGAAAAAGAAAAAACATATATTAGCTCCGGAAAACCTCTGAACTGGTTTTAATCTTTTTATATATTACACACTTTTTAGAGCAACAATTACCAGAGAAAATTGATATTATTTTCCATGACTGAAAAGACTTTGACCCCATTTTTAATTTTTTCCATCTCCATGTGTTATTTACCCATAAATCTATGTTTATGGTTCCTCTCTTCGACAAGTAGACAAGTTACTAAAGACTGCTGCAAATCAGTAATATTCTTAAACTGAAAAAATATCTATCTTTCAAGTTTCAACTGGATTATTCATAATTTCAACGAGATAGGGAGATTTCAGTTAATTTTAACAAGGATGCAACACTTTGTTTTTCATTTTTTAAAATTAACGTTATTCTCCGTTCTCTATGCAATATTAATGAATTTTGTGACGTAGTGGGTGGATTAAAACCATGAAGGCAATTCAAACTAACGTTTGGTAGGGTTTGATACATGAATTTATGCTAGTTCAAACCATAGAGGCAATTTTAATTGACGTTTGGTGGAGCAAAAATTGAGGCTAGTTTAAATCATTGAGGCGGTTCAAATTGACACTTAGTGAAGTAAAAATTGAGGCTAATTCAACCCATGGAGGCGCTTTAAAATTGGCCATTCAAACATAGCATCCCTCACCCCATCAAGTTTACACGTTTGAACCAATTTCTAAAGTAAAAAACCATTATTATTCTTGTTTTCCTTTATAAACCATAGTTTTTCAAATACCTATTCTCATTTTAAATTTAATGTGATGTTTTGTTTTTATTTTAAACTTTATATTCCAAATGCTAATTCAAAACCATCATTTAAACCATATAGTTCAAACCATAAGGTTGTAAGCCACACCATTCCAATAACTGATGCACTAAACCAATTCTTCATATCTTCTAACTCACTTAATCCGGAGTTAAATTTAAATAATGGAATAGCTGATTTTCAACATTTGGAAAAAGTGAAGCACCTTTTTATACTTTAATTTTGGTCGTTTGATATCTACATTATTATATATGTGCTAGTTACAAAGTGAAATTAGTGGTGAAATTTTCATTCTTTTCTATGGACAAATTAATAAATGATGATAAAAACTTCTTAATTTTCTTTTTTTTTTTTTGCATTATTCTTTTTTTTAAGATCCTTATTTGTATTAATCTGGATTATGTACATAATATGGCTAACAAGTCACCCGAGAAACTGCAGAAGATATCAATCCGGATACGGTCGAGTAAACGGTGTGACCAAACGATTGGAAAATCTAGCTTCACTGAAGAAAAGTAGGCAAATTCAGAAGAAGAAAAAAGATTTTCCAGCCCAAAGAATAAGTTACATTGATTTATAATACAGTTGAACACAACAGGCACATATATTTTTTTTGTCTCTGTTCATTTTGCTTTTTTTTTTTTTGCATAATTACTTATTAAATAGAACAATTATAAACCAGAATTTATTAATTTGTTCTTAAAAAGTTGTCCACATTTTTTTAGTGAAATTTGTTGATTTCTTATTAGAAGTTTATCGAAAGAGGGAGTCTTTTATTTGTTTAAGTCCAATTGGTATGTGTAATTTTATAATTTATTAGATTGTTCAACCGGATGTGGCCCCGTGGACGTAAGAGTTTTATGAACCAATTAACAATTATTTGTGTTCTTATTCTCGATTTATGTTTTCAGTAATTTATTTAATTAAACTTTTATTAAACTCTGTATAACATAAAAAAACCTAACATATTCATTGTTATTTTATAAGTACACTTCGAATATAACAATTAGTAACCGGAATTTGCTGATTGCCATCACATATTTGTCCATTTTTTTAAGTTCAATTTGTTCATTTATTATTACAAATTTGTTGATATTATGTCTGATAAGTTAATCAAGAAAATTTTGAAAATTTAGTGCGTGATACATATGGCATACATAAGTGAAAAGCTATCCGTTGTCATATGTACTCACACGATACATGCCATACATAATAACTGCTTAGGATATGAAATTGTATTTTTTTTTTTTGTCCTTATGAATTTCGTCATGTAATACATCGGCAGATTTCTTATACGGATTATTTGCTAATTACAAGAGATAATCCAGTTTTCCTAGAAGGTCTTTTATAGTTACATTTATAAGGCAATTGAAAAATAACAAATATATATTACTCATTTTTCGCTAGGATGATATATATTTCACCTGCTATATGTGTGTGTGAATATATATATATTAGTCACAGATATTAGACATTTCCAGCACTGCTATATTCTTATTTAAAGTCAAAAAAATTTTTTGGACCCCCTCATCATAAATGGAATAATCAAATTGTAATGAACGAGATAAAGTTCCTTGTGTCCTCACGACTAGTTGATTGATAGCAAACTGAAAAGCTAATACACATAATAAGACAGAGAAAATCAAAGGTCCAACCCCAATTATGCTGACTTATAACAGGACATACGATAAATATCTTTTTGACAAACTTGAAGACTTTGATTCTCTTTCTTATTAAACAATTTTCTCCAAATAATTCCTCACCATAAACTTTCAATCAGCAAGCCAATATGTGTTTTTTTTTTTTCAATTTATTTTCCATTCAATGATAAGATAATACTCATCTGAGAGACATTTCTTGATGCCTATAAATGCACATGGTCCCTTCGCCCCTCAATATTGCACAAACTTACCCCCATAGCTAAAGTCCATAGATTGATCGTTTTAATTTCCCCAAAAACCATGGTTTGGCCGTTTGCATGGCTCCGCCTCCTTCTCTTCTTCCTCCCTTTTCCATCATACACTTCATCATCTCCGACCTCTCCTTTAAATCGTCCTCCTCCATTATGCCATCCACAAGAAGGCTCTGCCTTGCTCCATTTTAGAAACTCTTTCCGCATCATTAATGATTCTACTTACTTCTCTTATTGTGCTTCTTATTTAGGCATTGCCAATCCAAATAGTACAATGTCTTGGGATATGAGCAGGGATTGCTGCACATGGAGTGGAGTCACATGTGATGACGTCACTGGTGATGTCATTAGGCTTGACCTTGAATGCGGTGGGCTTCAAGGCGTTATCCACTCCAACAACAGTTTGTTCTCCCTCACTCATCTCCAAGCTCTTATTCTCTCCTTTAATGATTTTTATGGTTCAAAAATTTCACCCCAATTTGTAAGGTTTGGAAGTATGATTCACCTTGATCTTTCTTTTTCTGGTTTCACTGGACAAGTCCCTCTGGAATTCTCTTCCTTGTCTAGTTTGGTTACACTAGATCTTAGTTGGAACCATTATTTGAGACTAGACACTTTTAGTTTGAAACGAATTGTTTCAAACTTAACTAGTCTTAGAGCATTGTCCTTGAGTGGTGTCAATATGTCTAATATCTCACCTAACTCCTTTATGAATTTGTCAGCGCCTTTGACATTTCTTGATCTTAGTGACAGTGAGCTGAAAGGGGAATTTCCAGAAAATATTTTTCACTTGCCAAACCTTCAAAACCTTAAATTATCGTACAATCACAATCTCAACGGTTTGTTTCCTAGATATAATTGGACCAGTCAACTTAGAAATTTGAGCCTTTCTTCCACTGGATTCCTATTAGATTTACCACATCTTACTAGGAATTTGATATATTTGAATCATTTGGATGTCAGCAATTGCTTTTTTAAAGGCTCGTTTCCATCATTGATGCTTGGAAACTTAACTCAAATAACTTCCTTAGACCTCTCTTTTAACAATTTTGGGGGTCAAATCCCATGGGACTCTCTCAACCTTGCAAAACTGCAGTACTTAGACCTTTCAGACAATAATTTCGAAGGCCAGCTCCCTGAGATTTGTAATTCCACAAAACGAACTCTTTTATGTGACTCTTCAAAACATCAATTAGTAGGCACTATTCCGTTTAATTTGAAATCCTTGTCCTTGGATAGAAACTTACTTAATGGGACAATACCGTCTTGGCTATATTCCCTTCCGTCTTTACAGATTTTACATATGCTCCAGAACCAATTCACTGGTCATATTGGCGAATTTCAGTATAATTCTTTAGTAGAACTCAGTTTAAGGTCCAACAAACTATGGGGACTCATTCCAAGATCGATCTTTGAACAGGTGAATCTTATGTATTTAGATCTTTCATCAAATAACTTGAGTGGTGTTGTTCGTTTAGACCACGTCTCAAAATTAAAAAATCTCAAAGGTCTTTATCTATCTTTCAATAGCCTATCAACAGATTCTGTCAACTCCATCACGTCTGTTTTGCCCAATACCCTTCGGGATCTGTACATGTCTTCATGCAATATCACTGGGTTCCCATTCTCTTTAAGAAGCTTAGAAAAATTAACATACCTGGATCTTTCCAATAATAGAATTGGAGGGAGTGTTCCCCAATGGTTGTGTAATGTTGGGAAGGATTCCTTGTATTTTCTAAATATTTCTCACAACCTCTTAACTCATATTGGGCAAATTCCATGGAAAAGCCTAATCTATATTGATCTCAGCTCCAACAAGCTTCTAGGTCATCTTCCGATTCCACCACCTTCAACATTTATCTTTTCAGTCTCAAACAATCAATTGGTTGGAGAGATATCTTCTTCGTTTTGCAACCTTTGTTGCATTGCAGGCCTTGATTTCTCAAACAATAGATTGAGTGGGAACATCCCTCCATGCTTTGGAAACAAAACACAGATCTTTCTTTTAGATTTGCGACTGAATCAGTTCCATGGCACGATTCCAAACACTTTTGCCAAGGGAAACTACTTGAGGACTCTAAATCTCAATGGAAATCAATTGGAAGGGCCATTGCCTCAATCTTTGGTCAATTGTGAAAGTTTGGAATTCTTGGACGTTGGAAACAACAAGCTAAATGGATCCTTTCCCTTCTGGTTGGAGTCGCTTCCAGAGCTGCAAGTTCTTATCTTAAGGTCTAATGCATTTGCTGGTCCAATAAGTAATCCCAAGGTGGGAATTCCCTTTCCAAAGTTGAGAATAATCGACCTATCGAATAATGAATTCACAGGTCTTTTGCCATCAAAATATTTTCGAAATTTTGTGGCCATGATGAATGTTCGTACAGATAACTTGGAATACATGAATTACACATTTGGATCAATGTCTTATTATCATGATACTGTTGTTGTAGCTATGAAAGGGATTGACATCGAGCTGGTGAAAATACAAACTATGTTTGTAACAATCGATTTCTCAAGAAATTATTTCACAGGGGAGATTCCAGAGTTGATTGGGAAACTCAATTCCCTCAAAGGGCTCAATTTGTCCCACAACAAGCTAACTGGTGTAATTCCACAATTATTGGGAAATTTAAGCAATCTCGAGTGGTTGGATCTCTCCTCTAACAATCTTTCAGGTAAGATTCCGTGGCAATTGGAAGCGGGTTTGAATCAACTTGGATTGTTAAACCTTTCCAACAACAAATTGGAGGGATCAATTCCTCAAGGGAAGCAATTCAATACATTCAACAATGATTCATACAGTGGAAACCCAGGATTATGTGGATTTCCTCTGTCTAAATCATGCGGCAATGATGAGGCAGAACATGGTCAAGGTGATAATCATGATGATGATGATGGAGAGGACAACAATGGAATGATTGATTGGAAGGTGGTGATGATGGGATATGGAAGTGGAATGGTGATCGGAATATCTGTGGGATACATGGTCCTTTTCAGTAGAAGCTTCGATTATTGGTTTCTGAAACAATTTGGACAAGGAGGACGTCGTAAAACTAGTGCTGGCAGAGCAAGGAGAAGATCAAACTAGCAAGCTGAGGAAAACCGAGTCTCATTGGATGTCTAGAAGAGTAAGTTTGTGATTTGTTTGTAATTTTAAATACGTGTTCCTTCTTATAACCAAAACTTTATCCACTACATAATTACTTTTCATTCTTTTGTGTTTCCAGGTTTTGATGCTGTACAGGAAGATGCGTGAAAAGCAGTACTATTGATGTTCAAATTGGCCTACATTTCGACTGCTGCTCTACCATGGACTGTGGCCTATGGTTCTGATCACACCACTTGCTCTTCCTTTAGTTTATTTTTTAGTTCCATAAATCTGTAGCAAGAGTGCATCTTCCTTGGTTTATTTATTTTCTTCTCTTTACTGGTATGTTGGAAGTATTGTAATCTTTATTAAGTCATAGGAAATCCTGATGTTGTGGAGCTTGTATTTTACCTTCTTGTTTAATAAATGGAATTGTCATTTATGCTTTTATTTAAGGTGTGGCATGAAATTACATAGATGAAAACATATATTGTGAATTCCCCGAAATTAGAATCAATTGGAAGAGTCAATTTTGTGCTTTTAATTCTCCTTTTAGCTGCCTCGGAAGGTGCATTGGATGTGTAGCCTTATTCTTGTTCATCTACACTATGCAATTGTGCAAGAGCTATCAGAAGGGCAGACAAAGATGAAGCCAAATTGATGTAAACAAAAAACAAGTTGAAGTGATTCTTATTTTTGGTCCGTTTGTATAAATACCCATATTATGGATTTAATAGGTATAATTCTATATGCAGTAAAAATATGTATATGTTACAAATTTAACTTGTGATATAAAACTTATTCGCTAGTATGTCAAGGAGTTCACTTTAATAACATTTTGTATGATTTGCGTGTCATTTTTAGCAAAGGGGTCTTTTCCCCGTGTTGTCAAAATTTCCTCAAGAAAAGCGCACGTCCGTGTTTAATTTGTATTTATTTTACATGTTACAAGAAGAAAAAAAAGTCGGATTTTCGAGGGGAAAAAAAAGTCCATCCTTTGCTTGTACGACACCAAGTCTCACAAATAGCACACTGAAATTGCTTTCAATTACTCTGCAATTGTGCAGAGCTATAAGCAGGAAAGATAGAGATGAAACCAATTTAAGTTTTGTATACTTCCACTACAAGTTATGATTTTTTTTTTTTTTTTAGTCTCTGGTTTTCAAGGATGCTGTCGTTTTTAATGTGATTGTCGTTGATTGTCGTTTAGGCTTTCTCAACTGTTTCTCCGGTTGTTGCCCTTTTCCAAGATGTTCTCATCTTTCGTCAAATTGTTGGTTTTTCTTTTCTTTTTTTTTTTTGGCTTAAAGTCGCATGTTAAATGCTGTTCTTTATATCTTTATGTTGCTCCCGTCGAAAAAAAGTAAAAATAACAGTGACAATCTTTATGTTACTATAACGACAGAAGTTTTTTTGCTTTATATTCCCTCTGTTGAATGTCGTTTTACCGTGGACTTTTTTTTTTTTCGAAGTTATTATCATTTCTGATGTCGGTTTCATGTTTTGTTATTGCTTTTTTTTTTTTAAGTTGTATGTCGCTTACAATGTTATTGACGTTTTTTCTTATTATTGTCGTTTCTATAAAATCATGTCGCTTATGTAGCGCTCTATTTTTAAAAAGAAATTTATGGTAGTTGTCGTATTCCAGGTGTTTTGTTTTTCTTTTTCTTGTGGCATATTACTGTCGTTCTGTCGATCAAACCCTAAAAAGAATGAAAACCAAAAAAAAAATTCGAACAGTGGAAATGACATTTTTTTTTAACCAAAAAATAAGCTTTTAAAGTAAATTGTCTTAATTTTTTTTTAAAAAAAATAAAAAAATAACTATAATAAGATAAAAAACTTTAAAAAAAAAATAAATAAAACTATTTTAATGTCTAAAAACTTTTTGACAAAAAAAAAATCATTGAACAAAAAAAATTTTCCCAAAAATCAATTTTACAAATCCCTTTTTCTTCTGCAGAGCTTTCTCCAACATATCGATGACATGCACAAGCCAAATACCTCAAACTCCCCCAACTTGAGATTCTCTCTCTAACATCTTCTCTTCTTTCTCTCTCTATCTCTCTTTGTATTCTCTGATTACAAATCCTCTGTGCAGACATACCCTTCTCTGAGTCAAAATGTTAGCCCAAACTTTTTCGCTTTCAAAGCAGTGAAATTTTTTTTTGTCTTATTCTTATAGAACCCACTTTAGGAATTTTGGATTTAACCAATAATCCATGGATATGGCGCTTGATTCTTCGATCCTGAGCCCGGCCAAGTTCATCTACGGCTCAAAACCGCTGAGTTTCCTCCACTACAACTCCCGAATAAGAATGCGCACCAACATTTTCCCGCAAAATAATAGGTACCCATTTTGTTTGGCATCAAATTCTAGTGAATTTAGGACTTTTTCTAGTAAAGTAAACAGCTTGAGTATGAAAAGAGCTTACATGAGACCAGTGGAAAATTATGGAGAAACCTTGAGAAGTGAAAATGGGAATTTGGGTTTTTATACTTTTGAGGTTTTGAGGGGAATTTTGGGGAGTGGGATTGTTTTGGTGGCAACGGTTTGTGGGGTTTTGGTCAATGGGTGTAAAAGGGCTTTAGTTATTGAAGGTGTGGTGAATGCTGGGTTTGGTGTTATAGGGCAGAGCATTTTGTTGCTGAGAAATGCTTGGCCAAAGGCTTTGCAAGTTCTTCAGGTGTTTAAAGAGCAGGGAAGCTGTGTTTTTGGGTCTTTCTGCGTTTTTCTTAATGGCTGAGACTGCTATCACCACCCTTTGGCCTTGGAAGGTATGGAATCTTTATCCATTTGATAATCCGTAGTTTGATAAATATCCTAACTTCTCAAGTGTTGTTGGGGTTTTTTTTTAGTTTTTAAAATTGCCATTTTGTGGACCCTTCTGTCGTAAAGGTTTTTTATGAACATAAAAGGTACATCTTGATCTTCTTACTTATGTTATATATTGCTCTATTGTTAAACAACATGTTATTTTGACAATCAAGAGCATGCATGTATGACCTTTTAGTATTAACAATCAAGAGCATATATTTATGAAGTTTTAGTAGAGACATGCTATTTGTTTTTGGTCCCAGTCATAAACAAATTGCCATTTTGTGGACCCTTCCGTGATGAATTGTGTTTTTTTATTTTCATTTGTGAACATAACTGTATCTTGCTCATCTCGGTTGTGTTATAAATTTCTCTACTGTAAACAAAATGTAATGTTGACAATTAAGAGTACACACTTATGACTTTTTAATAGAGAAATGCCACAATTCACCAGTGGTATAGGTTTTTGAATAGTTAGTAATTAATACATAAAACTGTGTTGATAACTGTGTGGTAATCTGTTCGTCAATAGTGAATATACGATTCTTTACTTCCCTGTTGGTGATATGGAATTTATGTTGTGATTGTATCACCGTGTCAGGCGCGTGAGTTAGCTGATAAAGAGTCTGAAGATGGCGTCTTCAAAATACTTCACAATGATGTTACTCGCTTCTTGACAACCATATTGATTGGCACAACGTACTTCCTATTTCCCATTTTCAGTTTGACATTCTTCATTATAAGTTTGAAATAATCTCTCCCATTGTGGAGTTTGTTCATCTGTTCAGCGTCGTCAATATTGGAGCCACTGCTTTAGTTACTGATGCTGCAACAGCGATATTTGGTGAAGCTGGTGTAAGTGCAGCAACTGGAGTAGTGACTGTATGTCTGAATATCCTCTCTTTATCAGTTCAAAGCTAATGTCCTGCGTTGGCTTTCTTTCTGCGTCTGTTGCTTTGTGATTGTAGAGAGGGAGAGTGTGTGTAAACTTAAGTTGTGTTTTTTTGTCCCCTGTGCTTAACGACACTAGGTTGCCATTTTGCTCCTCGCTGAAATCACTCCAAAATGCATAGCTGTTCACAACGCAACACAAGTTGCTAGGTTTTTGGTTTGTCTGTCTGTAAATGCATATTTGGGCCTGAACGACGATGCCAGTTGATTATGAGGTCGTTTCACTGTGGACTGTCGGGTTTTTGTTCTTATCGTTTTTTGAGGTCCGCGTCGTTTAATGTTTTGTTGCTGCTTTTCCTTTGTTTTCAATGCAGCATTTAGACCTTTCATTCAATAATTTCGAGGGCCAGCTCCCTGAGATTTGTAATTCCACAAAACAAACTCTTTCATGTGACTCTTCAAAATATCAATTAGTAGGCCCTGTTCCGTTTAATTTGAAATCCTTGTCCTTGTATAGTAACTTACTTGATGGGACAATACCTTCTTGGCTATATTTCCTTCCATCTTTACAGTCTTTATATTTACATTATAATCAATTCATTGGTTATATTGCTGAATTCCAGTATGATTCTTTAGTAAATCTCCGCTTAAGTTCAAACAAACTACAAGGACTCATTCCAAGATCGATCTATCAACAAGTGAAACTGGTGTATTTAGATCTTTCATCAAACAACTTGAGTGGTGTTTTTCGTGACCAGGTCTCAGAGTTAAAAAAAATCCACAGTTTCTTGATCTTTCTTTTAGGAGCCTATCAACAGATTCTCTCAACTCCATCAAATTTGTGCCCAATACCCTTCAGTCTCTGTACATGTCTTCATGCAATATCACTAGGTTAACATTCTTTTTAAGAAGCTTAGACAAATTAAAATACTTGGATCTTTCCAAGAACAGAATTGAAGGGAGTGTTCCTCAATGGTTGTGGAATGTTGGGAAGAATTCCTTGTTTTTTCTGAATATTTCCTACAACCTCCTAACTCATATTGGGGAAATTCCATCGGAAAGCCTACGATATATTGACATGAGCTCCAATAGTCTTCAAGCTCATCTTCCAATTCCACTAAGATCAACTTTTATCTTTTCAATCTCAAATAATAAATTGGTTAGAGAGATATCTTCTTTGTTTGGCAAACTTAGTGAGATTGGAGTCCTTGATTTGGTAAACAATCGTTTGAGTGGGAACATCCCTCCATGTCTTGGAAATTTTAGCAGCAGGCTCTCTGTTTTAGATCTACAAGTGATTAAGTTTCATGGAATGATTCCTCCAAAATTTACAAAAGGAATTAGCTTGAGGATTATTAACCTCAATGGAAACCAATTGGAAGGGCCATTGCCTCGATCTTTGCTCAATTGTGATGGGCTTGAAATTTTAGATGTTGGGGTCAACTATCTAAACGGGTCCTTTCCCCATTGGTTGGAATCTCCTCTACAGCTTCAAGTTCTTATCTTCAAATCTAATAGATTTTTGGTCAAATGAATAACCCATTGGTGAGTTTTCCCTTCCAAAAGTTGAGAATCATGGCCATCTCAAACAATGAATTCCTTGGTATCTTGCTGACAAAATATTTGAGAATTTGGTGGCCATGATGGATGCTTATACAGATCACTTAGAATACATGGGATATGGCACTACTGATATGCCCTAGTATTCTGTGAGAGTGAAAATGAAAAGATACGACATTGAGCTGGATAAAATATAAAACTTGTTCATAACCATTTATTTCTCAAGCAATTTCACAGGAGAGATTCCAACGGTTATTGCGAAGCTCAGTTCACTCAAAGGCCTCAATTTTTCTCGCAACAAGTTGTCTGGTCTTATTCCACCATCATTGGGAAACTTGCACAATCTCGAATGGTTAGAGCTCTCCTCAATCCAGCTTTCCGGAAATATCCCTTTGCAATTAGCTTCAGATTTGATTCAACTTGAAACTTTAAATCTTTCCGACAACAAATTAGAGTGGCCAATGCCTGGCGGTATTCAATTCGATACATCCAGCAATGATTCATACAAGAAAAATGGGGAATTATGTGGATTTCCTTTGTCAAAATCATGCAGCAATGATGAGGTACAACAAGATCAAGGGGATGATAATGACGATGGAGATGACGACAAAGGAATGATTGATTTGAAGGTGGTGATGGTGGGATACGGAAGGGGAATGGTGATCGGAATATCTGTGGGATGCATGGTCCTCTTCAGTAGAAGATTTGATTATTGGTTTCTGAAACAATTTGGAGGACGTCAGCGTCGTAAAAGCGGTGCTGATTTAAGAGGGAGGAGAAGATCAAACTAGAAAGCAGACGTATCAAGAGTAAGTTTAAAATGTGTTTGCAAATTATAAATACTTAATTCCTTGAAAGACCCAAACTTTATCGGCTACATAATTATTTCCTTTCTTTTTGTTTTCGTTTCTTGATTCTGTCCAGAAGGATTGATGAAAAGTAGTCTTGATGATCAAATTGGAGTACATTTCGACTGCTGCTTTGCCATAGACGGAGGCATGGCTCTCTGATTACACCACTGTCTTCTGGCTTTTTGTTTAATCTATTGTTCGATAAATTTGTAGCAACAGTGCATAATGAATTACGTATTTTCTTTTATTTACTAGTCTATTTGAAATATTGTAATCATGATTGAGGATTTGGTCATGAGAAATCTTGAAGTTACGGAGTTCGTATTTTACGTTCTTTCTCAATGGAACTGTTAGTCATTTTATTATTATTATTTTTATTTTTTTTTTCGTCTCGTGGGACTTCACCCTATGATTCAAAACATAAAAAGCAACTCACACACTTATTAAACACCAAATGAGCTATCGTCCATTGGCTGTCAAATATGGTTTTGTTTAAAGCTATACTATACACTAACTACGTAGAGGAGAAATAATATAGTTCATTCCCCGAAACTGGGATCAAGTGGGAGCGCCAATTTTGTACCTTTAACTGCCTCTAAAGGTGCATTGAATACGTTACAAATTTAACTTGTCATACAAAACTTATCCTTGCGTACGTTTGGGAGTTTACTGTAATAGCATTTTGTATGATTCAATAGCTAGAAGCTTCGTGGGACTTCCTGTGGTCATCATTCTTGATAAATACACACGGTAAAACAGCTGTGATCATCATTCGTGAGACTGTCGTTTTACTGTGGACAGTCGTTTCTTTGGAAGTTATTGTCGTTTTTTACGCTGTATATCGTTTATTGTCTTGCTGTTGCTTTTCAATTGTTTTGGATGTAGTACGTCGTTTAAGATGTTATGTTGTTGCTTTTCCTTTGTTTTTCTTTTTCTTATCGTTTTTAAAAAATTATGCTCTTTTTCCTGTGCTCTATTTTTTGCTATTCTAGAAATTTACTGTAGTTGTCGTATTCCAGGTGTTTTGCTTTTCTTTTTCTCGTGGCATATTATAGTCGTAACTTCATTCAAACTCTAAAAATTGAAATTTCTTTGAAATTTCCACAGAATTCATAGCAAGAGTGCCCACTATTTACTTTCTTTTGTTTACTGGTATATTGGGAGTATTGCAATCATTCTTGAGGATTCAAAAAATGCATGCTTAAGGGCATCATCGGTGCCCAGTATCATGACTAATAAAAAGTAGGTCTTATTTATAGGTCCTTTATTGTGAGCCCCATTTTTATTAGTGATATAATGACTAAAAAAAATCTTAAAATTAAATAATGTAATTTGCATATTTACGTCAAGGACTTTCCTGAAAATATCATGTTTAATTTTTATGACTAAAGGATTTATAGAATTAATAAAAAATATTTCAAAATTCTATGGCAAATTTCAAAGTTAAATTTATTAACTCTTGTGATTTAATAATTATGTTGATAAATTCTACAGCGACTTAAGGCGGAAGAAATTTTAATCAGCAAATAATGTGAGTAATTTAATTACAAAAATTTACAAGAGTAGTACGAGGTTAGCAGCACACCGAAAAATACTCTAACACTCAATAAGTCCTTATGTACCAATTAATTGAAAAACAAAGTTACGCAAGTAATAATTTTGGTAGAAAATGCTACGTAGCTTGTAAATTAATACTGTTAAAAACTATATCATTATCGTGTCTAGGTACAAAAAAAGTCAAGCTTAGAGTTTATTATGTCTAGAAATAATTTTAAGACTAAAAAAGTCTAAAAACAGTATACGATTAAATCATATATTAGTATCGGTTTATACTGTAGTTAGTGTATATTCGAGTAATAAGAAAGGATCCGTCGGAAACCAAAAATCCTGTAAGCTGCATCAGTCATCCTCAATAGTACAAAATTTATCTGTTTGAAGATCATCTTTCGGGATAAAGACGAAGGACTAGATTTAACTAAGATTAAGCTTGATGCGAGAGTTGTCCATCAATGCTTTTAACCCCAGGAGAAAAGCTTGTAGAGAAGTCAAGACAGAAAAATCAAATGCCAAAACCAAGAATTACGTTATGGTGATTTATAACAGGGCAGTAAATAAATAATTAATTATTGCCCCCACTTGAAAGACCGTGACTCGTTTCCTTTAGCTTTTTTTCCTCAAATAATTTCGCATCAAAAAGTTAATTCCACCAAGTCGCTAGATAATATTTATTATACGGTGGGATAACTAGCCATTGGAAATTTTGTATCATGACGTCGGACAATTGTTGAGTGCCTAAGCATTGGTTGCACGGCATGTTGTTGCGCCAGAAATGATATTTGGTTTGACTGAAAATGCTTTCGAGCCCTATTTCCTTCCCATGTCACTCCTAAAAAGAATATTTTGCTTTTGAAACACTAACTTTAATACCATTTTTTCTTTTGGGCCAGGTGAGTGTTTTGTTTGTTATGTAATAATGTAACGTCCTTGATCAGGCCCAATGAAGATCAATTTATTTAAAACATGGACAAATATAAGTTTTATAACTGAGACGCGTTACTGACTTTTGTTGACTGTGGAAATTTGCCAACCAATGTTGGGAATGAAACCTACTCTTTGATAAATAATGCAATAAAAACAGAAAAATAAATGAATATAACAATTTAGAGCGGTTCATCCTTGAGGTTCAGTGCTACATCCACTATGAGACGAAAAGAAAATTCCACTATTTTTCAGAGAATTATAGAGCCATAGTGTTTAGGAGAGACCAGGGGTACTTTTTGAGGGTTAAATCCCTATTTATAACCCTTTACTGACATAATTTTTGGAAAAACAAATTCAATAAATAAAAATCTTACATTTCCTATTTGAACGTGATGCTAGGCTACGAGAATTGAAAATGGGAAACCTCCCTTATTCCCAAAAGAGCTCTTGTTCTCTATATTTATAAATAGGACCTTTTAAGGCTTAATTAAGGGACTTTTGAAGGTAACAAAGTTAGAGAGAAGACCCAGAGAAGAAGGCGGGAGACAGAGATGTTCATCATCTTCAATCCATTGTTTCTTCTATTTCTTATTCATGTTTAAAAAGATGATTAGGTTTTTATTTTATTTCATCATAAACCAATTTTCTTTTTATTGAGGCGAGATATAACCTTCGCTTGCTACTATGTCTTTTATTGTTTAATTTATTTTAATAAATTTTCATTCAGTTTATTTATATTATCTTTGTTCTTAATGCCTCTGATTTACTGGTCATACATTAGATGATTTAGTATTTGGAATTTGGGACTCGGGAAAGGGAACTTTAGGTGCAAGTATTGGATAATGTAACCTAGAATTTTATAGAGTTTGAGAGACCTATAATTTCTTTGAATCTATTTAAAAAAGAACATATATTGAACATAATGAATTCTTAATATCCTGTTTTTATAAGGATGTTAAAATGAGATATTAACAATTGCTATTTTACTAAAACACCCCTGAAAATCAGTCACGTGCGGTTCGCATAGTCACTAAATTGATGTCCATCATACTTCTTTATTTTTTTGTTGTTTTTTTTTTTTTTTGCAAGTTTAGGGTCAGTTGAGCTAAAAAAAACTAAAGAGTCACCTTTTAAAAAATTCAAGACTTGCGGAGCAATTTACTCTATTTATTGTACAGGGGAAAACTAGCCATTCCAAATTGGACAATTGCTGATTACCTATAAATAAGCATTGATTGCATAGCATGTTGTTGCACTAGAAATTATATTTTGTTTGACTGGAAATGCTTTCCACAAACCCTCTCAACTAATTTCCTGGCTTTGTCCATGCTTTGTTGTGTAATATTGTTTAACGTCCTTGGTCGTGCCAAATGAAGGTCAATTTATTTGAACATGGACAAATATAAGTTTTAGACCTAAGACGCGTAATTTACTTTTTGTGCAAATGTAAGTTTTAGTTTCAGAACTCAAGCCTCTTCTGCAGTGCAAATATATCCACCGAGTTGAGGAGGGACTAACTAGCCTTCTGGCTAAAGATTGAGATTTTTGTGCCTGTAAAGAAGCTACAGCAGCAAATTTAACCACTTATACAGTTATTCATACAAAACTAAAATTAACTTTGTTATTAACATTTTTATCATCCATCTTGTCATGTTTCTTCAAATTATTAATTGATGGTTTATATTCCTTTTTCCTAATTCCCTAGGTTTTAGGTCAAATATTTTATACCATAGATTATTGATTCTCACTCATGTGTCCTTGTTTCTCTTTCCTTCGTGTCCCCCAATGCAAGTCGAGTACTATGGATGAGCTGGCCACCTTGACTCCTGGTTTTTTATTCCACTAAAAAGACTTTGACCCTCCATTTCTTTCCTCTTACATGTGAATCATGAGAAGAAGAACTTAGGAGGTGCCTTATACAATTGGCCTTCCAGTGCATATTTCTCCACTTGTGTTTTTTTTCCCAAAGACATTGCACTAAAATTAATGACATCATTTAATCACCTTCTCTTTCCGATCAACCAATTCAAGTATGGGAAACAATTTATTTTTAAGGTTAAACACATGGTCATATCGACTTTGGAAATAATATGCATGTCGTTTGTTTAATTGGTTGAGTCCAGTTTGGCTAAATTTGAACGACCATCACAAATTAAATTGATGTTTGGTAAGGTATTTATTTCGAATTAAACTGACGGTTCAAACTGAGCTAACCTGTTCAACTTAGAGTTCAAGTCCCCTTCTTTTTCACATTTCAAGCCAATATTAAACAATGGTTTCACTTTTCGACAATAGACAAGTTCCTATTTTTAGTTTTTCTTATACTTGTCCTTTTTAAAAAAATTATGCTCTTTTTCCTGTGCTCTATTTTTTGCTATTTCAGAAATTTATGGTAGTTGTCGTATTCCAGGTGTCTTGCTTCTTCTTTTTTTTTTAACTTTCCTGGTGGCATATTATAGTCGTAACGTCCTTCAAACTCTAAAAAATTGAAATTGCTTTGTGAAAAGAAGAAAAAAGAAACCTTGAAAGTGGCAATGTGGTCATTTCTTGTCCACAGATATTCATAGACAGAGTGCCCACTAAAGTATTTGGGGAGTAACTTAGTAATTAGGTTGATAAATTTTACCTGACTTAAAGTGGAAGAAATTTCAATTGGAAAATATTTTGAGAAATTTAATTATAAGAATTTACAAATACAGTATGACGTTAGTAGCTTACCAAAAAATACTCTAACATTCAATAAGTCCTTAAGTGCTAATTAATTTAAAATTGAAGGTACACGAGTGGCAATTTCGGTAAAAAATGCCATGCGAGCTCAAAAATTGACACTATCAAAAAATAATGTCATTATTGAGTCTAGATAGATAGAGCAAAAGTCAAGCTAAAATTTTGATTATGTCTAGAAATAATTTTAAGACTAAAAATAGTTTAAAAACAGTACGTGATTAAAATCATATACCGATGTAGGTTTAAACTTAATTAATGTCTAACTGTATTCAATCAGCTGAAAAGGCCCCTCGGAAACCAAAAAATCTTGTGAGTGAAGTTAGTCATCCCCTAAGTATAAAATTTATCTATTTAAAGAGAGTCTTTCAGATAAGAACAAAGGACTAGATTTAATTAAGATTAAACTTGATGTGAGATTTGTCCATCTATGCTTTTGACCCCAGGAGAGAAGCTTGTTGACAAGTGAAGACGAAGAAAATCAAATGCCAAAACCAAGAATTACGTTATGGTGATTTATAACTGGGAAGTAAATATATAATTAATTATTGCCCTCACTTGAAAGACTGTGACTCGTTTCCCTTAGCATTTTTTCCTCAAATAATTTCTCATCAAAAAGTTAATTCCACTAAGTCGCTAGATAATATTTCTTATACGGTGGGATAACTAGCCATTGGAAATTTTGTATCGGGACGTCGGACAATTGTTGACTGCCCAAGCATTGGTTGCACAGCATGTTGTTGCGCGAGAAATGATATTTTGTTTGACTGAAAATGCTTTCGAAGCCTTTTTTCCCTTACCATGTCACACCTAGAAAGAATATTTTGCTTTTGAAACACTAACTTCAATCCAGGCCACGTCAGTGTTTTGTTGCGTAATATTGTTTAACGTCCTTGATCAGGCCCAATGAAGATCAAGTTATTTAAACATGGACAAATATAAGTTTTAGAACTGAGACACGTTAACTGTGGAAATTCACCAGCCACTGATGGGAATGAAACCTACTCTTGGATAAATAATGCAATAAAAACAGAAAAATGAATGAATATAACAATTTAGAGCGGTTCATCATCGAGATTCAGAGCTACATATATACTAGGAGAGGAAAAGAAAATTCCACTATTTTTCAGAGAATTATAGAGGCCATAGTGTTTAGGAGAGACTAGGGGTACTTTTGAGGGTTAAATCCCTATTTATAACCCTTTACTGACATAATTTTTGGAAAAACAAATTCAATAAATAAAAATCTTACATTTCCTGTTTGAAAGTGATGCTAGGCGACGAGAATTGAAAATGGGAAACCTCCTTATTCCCAAAAGAGCCCTTGTTCTCAATATTTATAAAGGGGAAATTTTAAGGCTTAATTAAGGGACTTTTGACGGTAACAAAGTTAGAGAGAGGACCCACTGAGCGAGAAGAAGGCGGGAGACAGAGACGTTCATCATCTTCAATCATTAGTTTCTTCTATTTCTTATTCATGTTTAAGAAGATTATTAGGGTTTTATTTTATTTCATCATAAACCAATTTTCTTTTTATTGGGGTGAGATATAACCTTCTCTTAATACTATATCTTTTATTTTTTAACTTATTTTAATAAATTTTCATTCAGTTTATTTATATTATCTTCTTCTTAATGCCTCGATTTACTAGTCATACATTAGATTATTTAGTATTTAGAACGCGGCACTCGGGAAAGGGAACTTTAGGTGCGAGTATTGGATAATATAACCTAGAATTTTATGGAGTTTGGACGGCCTATAATTTCTTTGAAACTATTTTAAAAAAGAACATATATTAAACATAATGAAATCTTAATATTTGGTTTTTACAAGGTTATTAAAATTGGATATTAACAATTATATTTTACTAAAACAACCCTAAAAATCAATCACGTGAGGTGCACATGATCACTGAATTGACATCCATCAAACTTCTTCATCTTTTTGTACTCTTTTTGTAAGTTTAGGGCCAGTTGAGATAAAAAAAAAAAAAGAAAAAAAAAGAGAGAAGAAACCAATAAGTCACCATTTAAAAAGTTCAGGACTTATCGAGCAATTTACTCAGGAAAACAAGACATTTGAAACTGGACAATTGTTGACTGCCTACAAATAAGCATTCATTGCATAGCACGTTGTTGCACCAGAAATTATATTTTGTTTGACTGAAAATGCTTTCCACAAACCCTCTCAACTAATTTTTTGGCTTTGTCCATGCTTTGTTGTGTAATATTGTTTAACGTCCTTGGTTGTGCCAAATGAAGGTCAATTTATTTAAACATGGACAAATATAAGTTTTAGACCTAAGACGCGTTTTTTACTTTTTGTGCAAATATAAGTTTTAGTTACAGAACTACAGCCTCTGCCGCAGTGCAAATATTTCCACCAAGTTGAGGAGGGACTAACTAGCCTTCTGGCTAAAGATTGAGATTTTTGCGGTCATAAAGAAGCTACAACAGCAAATTTAACCTACTTATACATTTATTCATACAAAACTAAAATTATTTTTGTTATTAACATTTTTATCATCCATCTTGTCATGTTTCTTCGAATGATTAATTGATGAGTTATATTCCTTTTCCTAATTCCCTAGGTTTTAGCTCAAATATTATGTACCATAGATTATTGATTCCAACTCATGTGTCCGTGTTTCTCTTTCCTTCATGTCCCCCAATGCAAGTCGAGTACTATGGATTAGCTGGCCACCTTGACTCCTGGTTTTTTATTTCACTAAAAAGACTTTGACCCCCCTTTTCTTTCCTCTTCCATGTGAATCATGAAAAGAACTTAGGAGGTGCCTTGAACATTTGGTCTTCCAATGCATATTTCTCCACTTTGTTGGGGGAATTAGGCGCCTCCTAATTCCAAGGATCGTAAGGACGAATAATTGCAGAAAAGAAATAGGAGAAAAGAAGAAAAAAAAGACACCAAATTTTTAAACAGGTTCGTCTAAATTCGAGACTACGTCTTGTTTTTGCCGCTTACAGATTCCACTATGACAAAGGAGATTATAGATTACAAGAGAAGTTTCTCACACACTCTCAAATTGTGCTTACCAAAACTCTCTTCTACCTAACACCCTGTGGGAATTTTTTTCTCTCTCAAGGATAGAGCTCTCAAAAAATGCCTCACACAAAATAATGCCACTCACAATGTCACACAAACTCAACCCTAGTCACCTTATGTCTATTTATACCCAAAGGAAGAGAATAATAGCAACTGATAAGAAACCCTAGTAGTTTCTCATTTTTAGGGCGTTTGAGTTCGACTCTAACTCAAAAAATATCACACAACACAATGCCTTGGCGCCACTGCGTTCGTTTCGAGCGCTGCGGCGCTCTCCTACGACACCTCGGTGCTATTCACTCAGCGCCATGGCGCTCAATGCCCAACGCCTAGGCCCTTCATGCCCAGCGCCTAGGCGCCCTTCAACTAGCCCCTAGGCACTCTTGTTCTAATGCTGTGGCGCTCTCCTAGCAGAGCCGCGACGTTGCCTCATAAGCGCTATGTTTCTTCTTTTTTTCTTCTTTTTGCTAGAGTGTTGACTTTATTTGACTCCACATTTGCAACACACTTGTGTATGTTTTTTCCCAAAGACATTGCACTAAAATTTATAACATCATTTCATCACCTTCTCTTTCTGATCAACCAATTCAAGTATGGGAAACAATGTATTTTTAGGTTAAACAGATGGTGATATCGACTTTGGAAATAATATGCATGTTGTTTGTTTAACTGGTTGAGTCCAGTTTTGCTCAGTTTGAATGACCATTACAATTTTAATTGGTGTTTAGTAAAACATTCAATTCGAATTAAAATTACAGTTCAAACTGTGCTAAACTGCCTAACTTATTATTCAAATCCTCCTTTTGTTTCAACATTTTGAACTAATATTAAACAGTGATTTCATTCTTTGACAATAGAGAAGTTACTAAAGACTGCTGCAAATCAGTAATATTATTAAACTGAAAAAATATCTATCTTTCAACTTTCAACTGGATTGTTCATAATTTTAACAAGATCGAGAGATTTCGTTTAATTTTAACAAGGATGCTACACTTTGTTTTTCATTTTTTAAATTAACGTTATTCTCCATTCTATATACAATATTAACGAATCTTGTGACGTAGAGAGCGGATTAAACCAAAGAAGCAACTAAAAATTGACTTTTGATGGAGTTTTGTGTATGGATTTAGGCCAGTTCAAACCATAAAAGTAATTCAACTGACGTTTGATGGAGTAACAATTGAGGCCAATTTAAACCATAGAGGCGATTCAAACTGTCATTTGACGGAGTAAAAATTGAGGCCAATTCAACCCATGAAAGCAGTTTAAAACCGGCCACCCAACTTTGCATTCCTTACCTCATCAAGTTAACATAGTTTGAACCAATTTCTATAGTAAAAACCATTATTATTATTATTTTCTTTCATAAATAATAGTTTTTTAAATATTAGTTCTCATTGTACACTTAATATGATGTTTTATTTCCATTTTAAAACTTTAAAATTCTAAATACTAGTTCAACACCACCATTTAAAGCACACAATTTAGAACTCACATGAGTTCAAATCATAAAGTTCTAAACCACACCATTCTGATAATGGACGCACCAAAGCCAATTTTTCATATCTTCTAATCGACTTAATCCAAGGGAGTTACATTTAAATCATGGACCAGCTGATTTTCAACACTTGGAAAAAGTGAAGCACCTTCTTATACTTCAATTTTGGTCGTATGATATCTACATTATTATAGATGTATTAGTTACAAAATGACGTTAGTCGTGAAATTTTAATTCTTTTATATGGACAAATTAATAAATGATGAGGAGAACTTCTTAATTTTCATTTTTTTTGGATTATTTTTTTTTTAAGATCCTTATTTGTATTAGTCTTGATTATGTACGCAATATGGCTAACAAGTCTACGGAGAAAATGCGGTAAGACATCAATCCGGATACGGTCGAGTAAACGGCAGGACCAAACGATTGGAAAATCTTAGCTCCATTGAAGAAAAGTAGGCAAATTCAGAAGAAGTTACATTGATTAATAACACAGTTAAACACAACAGACACATACTTTTTGTCTCTATTCATTTTTCCCTTTTTTTTCCCATAAATACTTATCAAATAGAACAATTAGCAACCAGAATTTATTAATTTGTTATTAAAAAGTTGTCCACATTTTTTTAGTGAAATTTGTTGACTTCTTATTAGAAGTTTGTCTAAAGAGGAAGTCTTTTATTTGTTTAAGTCCAATTGGCATATGTAGTTTTTATAATTTATTAGATTGTTCTATAACTGGATGTGGCCTCGCGAATGTAGGAGTTTTATGAACCAATTAAAAATTATTTGTGTTCTTATTCTTGATTTATGTTTTCAGTAATTTATTTAATTAAACTTTTATTAAATTCTGTATAACATAAAAAACCTAACATATTCATTTTTATTTTATAAGCACACTTCAAATATAACAATTATTAGCCGGAATTTGCTGATTTGTCATCAAAAATTTGTCCATATTTTCTTAGTTTAATTTGTTCATTTGTTGTTACAAATTTGTTCATAATATGCCTGATGAGTTAATCAAGATAATTTTGAAAATTTAGTGCATGATCCATATGGCATACATTAGTGAAAAGCTATTCGTTGTCATATGTACTCACATGATACATGCCATATATAATCACTGGTTAGGATATAAAATTGTAATATTTTTATGTTCTTATGAATTTCGTATGTAATACATCGGCAGACTTTTTATACGGCTTATTTGCTAATTACAAGAGATAATCCGTCTTGTATAGTTATATTTATAAGGCAATTGAAAAATAACAAATATATATTACTCGTTTTTGCTACGATGATATATATCTCACCTGCTATACATATATTAGTCACAGAAAAGCTTGTACGGATAATAAGACAAAGAAAAATCAAGGGTCCAACCCAAAAATTAAGTTATGGTGACTTATAACAGGACATATAATAAATATCTTTTTGACTAACTTGAAGACTTTGATTCTTTTTCTTATTAAACAATTTTCTCCAAATAATTCCTTACCATAAGCTTATCAGCTAGCCAATATATTTTTTTTTTCAATTTTATTTTCCATTCAATAATAAGATAATACTTATCTGAGAGACATTTCTTGATGCCAATAAATATACATGGTCCCTTCGCCTATCAATATTGCACAAACTTACCCCTCTAGCTAAAGTCCATAAATTGATCTTTTTAATTTCTCCAAAAACCATGGTTTGGCCGTTTGCATGGCTCTGCCTCCTTCTCCTCTTTCTTCCTTCTCCGTTGTACTCTTCATCATCTTCGTCCTCTCCCTTTACTCGTCCTTCTACATCATGCCATCCCCATGAAGGCTCCGCCTTGCTCCATTTTAGAAACTCTTTCTCCATAATGAATAATAGTTATCTCCCGTGTCGTCCTGAGTATGGAGGTATTGCCAATCCAAATAGCACAATGTCTTGGGATATGAGCAGGGATTGCTGCACATGGAGTGGAGTCACATGTGATGACGTCACTGGTGATGTCATTAGGCTTGACCTTAAATGCGGTGGGCTCAGGGGAATTATCCACTCCAACAACAGTTTGTTCTCTCTCACTCATCTCCAAGCTCTTATTCTTTCCTCTAATTATTTTTATGGTTCAAAAATTTCACCCCAATTTGTAAGGTTTGGAAGTATGATTCACCTTGATCTTTCTTTTTCTGGTTTCACCGGACAAGTCCCTCTGGAATTCTCTTCCTTGTCTAGTTTGGTTACTCTAGATCTTAGTTGGAACAGTAATTTGAGACTAGAGACTTCTAGTTTGAAACGAATTGTTGCAAACTTATCTAGTCTTAGAGAATTGTCCTTGAGTGCTGTCAATATGTCTAATACCTCAACTTAGAAATTTGAGCCTTTCTTCCACTGCATTCCTATTAGATTTGCCATATCTTACTAGGAATTTGAAATATTTGAATCATTTGGATGTCAGAAGCTGCATTTTTAAAGGCTCGTTTCCATCATTACTAGGAAACTTAACTCAAATCACTTCCTTGGACATCTCTTCTAACAATTTTGGGGGTCAAATCCCATGGGACTCTTTCAACCTTGCAAAACTGCAGTATTTACGCCTTTCAGACAATAATTTCGAAGGCCAGCTCCCTGAGATTTGTAATTCCACGAAACAAACTCTTTTATGTGACTCTTCAAAACATCAATTAGTAGGCCCTGTTCCGTTTAATTTGAAATCCTTGTTCTTGGATAGTAACTCACTTAATGGGACAATACCTTCTTGGCTATATTCCCTTCCATCTTTACAGAATTTATATTTGTCCCAGAACCAATTCACTGGTCATATTGGCGAGTTCCAGTATAATTCTTTAGTACGACTCCATTTAAGTTCAAACAAACTATGGGGACTCATTCCAAGATCGATCTTTGAACAAGTGAATCTTGTGTATTTAGATCTTTCGTCAAATAACTTGAGTGGTGCTGTTCGTTTAGACCATGTCTCAAAATTAAAAAATCTCAAATGGCTTTGTCTTTCTTTCAATAGCCTATCAACAGCTTCTGTCAACTCCATCACGTCTGTTTTGCCCAATACCCTTCAGTCTCTGTACATGTCTTCATGCAATATCACTGGGTTCCCATACTCTTTAAGAAGCTTAGAAAATTTAGAGCCCGTTTGTTTCGATATTCGAATCATGGTTTGAATCATTTTGCTACAGTATTTTTTCTCACAAAAATTTAAATCTTCATTCAAATACTCTATTCAAATACTCGAACCAAACAGGTCTTTAGAATACTTGGACCTTTCCAATAACAGAATTGGAGGGAGTGTTCCCCAATGGTTGTGGAATGTTGGGAAGGATTCCTTGTATTTTCTAAATATTTCTCACAACCTCTTAACTCATATTGGGCAAATTCCATGGAAAAGCCTAGATATTATTGATCTCAGCTCCAACAAGCTTCAAGGTCATCTTCCGATTCCACGACCTTCAACCTTTATCTTTTCAATCTCAAACAATCAACTGGTTGGAGAGATATCTTCTTCGTTTTGCAACCTTCATGGGATTGAAGTCCTTAATTTGTCAAACAATAGTTTGAGTGGGAACATCCCTCCATGCTTTGGAAACAACACACCGATCTCTGTTTTAGATTTGCGACTGAATCGCTTCCATGGCACGATTCCAAACACTTTTGCCAAGGGAAACTACTTGAGGACTCTAAATCTCAACGGAAATCAATTGGAAGGGCCATTGCCTCAATCTTTGGTCAATTGTGAAAGTTTGGAAGTCTTAGACGTTGGAAACAACAAGCTAAATGGATCCTTTCCCTTTTGGTTGGAGTCTCTTCCAGAGCTGCAAGTTCTTATCTTAAGGTCTAATGCATTTTCTGGCCCAATAAGTAATCCAAAGGTGGAAATTCCCTTTCAAAAGTTGAGAATAATCGACCTATCGAACAATGAATTCACAGGTGTTTTGCCATCAAAATATTTTCGAAATTTTGACGCCATGATGGATGTTCATACAGATGACTTGAAATACATGAATTACACATTTGGATCGTCTTATTATCAAGATACTGTTGTTGTAGCTATGAAAGGGATCGTCATTGAGCTGGTGAAAATACAAACTATGTTTGTAACAATCGATTTCTCAAGAAATTATTTCACAGGGGAGATTCCAGAGTTGATTGGTATGCTCAATTCCCTCAAAGGGCTCAATTTGTCTCACAACAAGCTAACTGGTGCAATTCCACCATTTTTGGGAAATTTAAGCAATCTGGAGTGGTTGGATCTCTCCTCTAACAATCTTTCAAGCAAGATTCCATTGCAATTGGAAGCAGGTTTGAATCAACTTGGATTCTTAAACCTTTCCAACAACAAATTGGAGGGACCAATTCCTCAAGGGAAGCAATTCAATACATTCAACAATGATTCATACAGTGGAAACCCAAGATTATGTGGATTTCCTCTGTCTAAATCATGCGGCAATGATGAGGCACAACATGATCAAGATGATAATCAGGATGATGATGGTGGAGAGGACAACAATGGAATGATTGATTGGAAGGTGGTGATGATGGGATATGGAAGTGGAATGGTGATCGGAATTTCTGTGGGATACATGGTCCTTTTCAGTAGAAGCTTCGATTATTGGTTTCTAAAACGATTTGGACGAGGAGGACATCGTAAATCCAGTGCTCGCAGGGCAAGGAGAAGTTCAAACTAGCAAGCTGAGGAAAACCGAGTCTCATTGGTTGTCTAGAAGAGTAAGTTTGTAATTTGTTTGCAATTTTGAATATGTGTTTCTTCTTATAACCAAAACTTATCCACTGCATAATTACCTTTCATTCTTTCTGTGTTTCCAGGTCTTGATGCCGTACAGGAAGATGTATGAAAAGCAGTACTATTGACGATCAAATTGGCCTACATTGCGACTGCTGCTCTACCATGGACTGTGGCCTATGGTTCTGATCACACGACTGTCTCTTCCTTTAGTTTGTTTTTTAGTTCTATAAATCTGTAGCAAGAGTGCATAAGAAAATATTTATTTTCTTCTCTTTACCGATATGTTGGGGGCATTGTAATCATTATTAAGTCATAGGAAATCCTGATGTTGTGGAGTTTGAACTTTAGTTTCTTGTTTAATAAATGGAATTGTCATTTATGCTTTTATTTAAGGTGTAACATGAAATTACATAGATGAAAACATATATTGTGAATTCCACGAAATGGGAATCAATTGGAAGAGTCGATTTTGTGCTTTTAATTCTCCTTTTAGCTGCCTGTGAAAGTGCACTGGATGTGTAGCTGTATTCTTGTTCATCTGTACTATGCAATTGTGCAAGAGCTATAAGCAGGGAAGGCAAAGATGAAACCAATTTTATGTAACCAAGAAACAAGTTGAAGTGATTCTTATTTTTGTTCTGTTTGTATAAATACCTATATTATGGGTTTAATAGGTATAATGTCTATATGCACAAAAATATGTATATGTTACAAATTTAACTTATGATACGAAAATGTTTTTAATAGTATGTCAGAGAGTTCACTTTAATAACATTTTGTATGATTTGCATATCATATTTAGCAAAAGGGTCTTTTCCCTGTGTTGTCAAAATTTCCTCAAGAAAAGCACACTACCCTGTTTAATTTGTCTTTATTTTAGATGTTAGAAGTAGGGAAAAAAAAAAAAAAGTCCATTCTTTGCTTGTACCACACCAAGTCTCACAAATAGCACACCGAAATTGCTTTCAATTACTCTGCAATTGTGCAGAGCTATAAGCAGGAAAGATAAAGAAAAGGCTGTTTGGCTGGGTAATTTTAACCAATTTTTAAATTATAAACAATGTAAAATTCTTACATGCTACATTAAAAAAAAAGTTGTTATACTGTAAAGCTCTTATATACTACAGTATTTACAGTTCTAATTAATAGTTCTAACATTGTACCAAACACCCTGAAAACCAATGCAAGTTTTGTACACTGCTAGTGCAAGTTTTTTTTTTTTTTTTTTTTTTTCAGGATGCTATCGTTTTTTCATGTGATTGTCGTTTATGCTTGTGCAACTGTTTCTCCGGTAATTGTCGTTTTCCAGGATGTTCTCATCTTTCATAAAATTGTTGGTTTTTTTATTTTTTTGCTCAAAGTCGTATATTAAATGCTGTTCTTTATATCCTTATGTTGCTACCGTCGAAAAAAAAAATAAAAATGACGATGAAAATCTTATGTTGCTGTGACGACAGAAGTTTTTTTGCTTTATATTCCCTCTGCTGAATGCCATTTTACTGTGAACTGTCTTTTTTTTTTTTTTTTTGAAGTTTTTATCATTTCTTATGTTGTATTTCACCTCATGTTTTGTTGTTGCTTTTTTCCTTTGTTTTGATGTTGTATGTCGCTTAAAATTTTATTGACGTTTTTATTATTATTGTCGTTGCTAAAAAATCATATCGTTTATTAAGTGCTCTATTTTTTAAAAGAGATTTACGGTAGTTGTCGTATTCCAGGTGTTTTGTTTTTCTTTTTTGTAGCATATTCTTGTCGCTCTGTCGTTCAAAGTCAAAAAAAAAAATGAAATTTCTTTGTTAAAAAAGAAATATATAACATGCTTTCTTTTGTTAATATATATATATATATAAAATATACTTGAAAGAGGCGATATGGTCATTTCATAAACTTGCCACTTGCCACCGCCAAACTTTGCTTCACCAAACAAAAGCAGCCCCTCTTTGAGCTTTCTTCTGCAGAGCTTTCTCCAACATACCGATGATATGCACCAACCAAATACCTCAAAACTCCCCCAACTTGAGATTCTCTCTCTACCATCTTCTCTTCTTTCTCTCTCTATCTCTCGTTGTATTCTCTGATTCAGAAAAACAAAACATATCCTCTGTGCATACATGCCCTTCTCTTTGAGTCAAAATGTTAGCCCGAACTTCTTTGCTTTCAAAACACTGAGGTTTTTTTTTTGGGTCTTATTCTTACAGAACCCACATTAGGAATTTTGGATTTAACCAATAATCCATGGAAATGGCGCTTGATTCTTCGATCCTGAGCCCGCCCAAGTTCATCAACAGCTCAACATTGCTGAGTTTCCTCCACTACAACACCCGATAAGAATGCCCACCAGGATTTTCCCGCAAAATAATCGGTACCCATTTTGTTTGGCATCAAATTCTAGCGAATTTAGGACTTTTTCTAGTAAAGTAAACAACTTGAGGATGAAAAGAACTTACTTGAGACCAATGGAAAAAGATGGAGAAACCTTGAGATGTGAAAATGGGAATTTGGGTTTTTATAATTTTGAGTTTTTAAGGGGAATTTTGAGGAGTGGGATTGTTTTGTTGGCAATGGTTTGTGGGGCTTTGGTTTATGGGTATAAAAGGGCTTTAGCTATTGAAGGAGTGATGAATGCTGGGCATGGTGTTATAGGGCAGAGCATTTTGTTGCTGAGAAATGCTTGGCCACAGACTTTGCAAGTTCTTCAGGTGTTTAAAGAGCAGGGAATAATATTGGCTGTGCTTTTGGGTCTCTCTGCGTTTTTCTCAATGGCTGAGACTGCTATCACCACCCTTTGGCCTTGGAAGGTATGGAATCTTTATCCATTTGATAATTCGTAGTTTGATAAATGTCCTAAATTCTGAAGTGTTGTTGGGTTTTTTTTTTTTTTTTTAGTTTTTAGAATTTCCATTTTGTGGACCCTTCTGTCGTAAAAGTTTTTGATGAACATAAAATGTATATCTTGATCTTCTTAGTTATATTATATACTACTCTATTCTTAAACAAAGTGTTATTTTGACAATCAAGAGCATGCATTTATGACCTTTTAGTATTGACAATCAAGAGCATATATTTATGTAGTTTTAGTAGAGAGATGCTATTTGTTTTTGGTCCCAGTCGTAAACAAATTGCCATTTTGTGGACCCTTCCGTGATGAATTGTGTTTTTTTATTTTCGTTTGTGAACATAACTGTGTATCTTGCTTGTCTTGGTTGTGTTATAAATTGCTATACTGTAAACAAAATGTAATGTTGACAATGAAGAGTACACGCTTATGACTTTTTAATAGAGAAATGCCGCAGATCACGAGTGGTATAGGTTTTTGAATAGTTAGTAATTAATATGTAAAACTGTGTTGATAACCGTGTGGTAATCTGTTCGTCAATAGTGAATATATGATTCTTCACTTCCCTGTTGGTAATATGGAATTTATGTTGTGATTGTGTCACTGTGTCAGGTGCATGAGTTAGCTTATAAAGAGTCCAAAGATGGTGTCTTCAAAATGCTTCGCAATGATGTTACTTGCTTTTTGACAACGATATTGATCGGCACAACGTATTTCCTATTTCCCGTTTTCAGTTCGACATTCTTCATTATAAGTTTGAAATAATCTCTTTCTCATTGTAGAGTTTGTTCATCTAATCAGTGTCGTAAATAGTGGAGCCAGTGCTTAAATCACTGATGCTGCAACAGCGATATTTGGTGAAGCTGGTGTTCGTGCAGCAACTGGAGCAATGACTCTATGTCTCAATATCCTCTCTTTATCAGTTTAAAGCTAATGTACTGCGTTGCCTTTCTTTCTGCGTCTGTTGCTTTGTGATTGTAGAGAGAAAGTGTGTGTGTGTGATGTGATAAGGCGAAATTGATAAGAAAAGCAGAGAACAATAGAAGGTTCAATCGCTGCTTTATTGCATCAAACGTAAAGAAAATAAATTAAGATAGAGGGGACATTCGAGAGGTCCTCTGCTCTCCCTAATCTCATTGAGATACAATTCAAAAAATAGATCGATGATAACCCACACTCCCCTCATTGATATTTATTCCCTGGCAACTAACCAACCAACAATCTGTTATTCCCATTTGTGTCACACCTTCCATGCTCTCCTCAAAATCCGGAACCCAATCCCCAATACCCACTAGTCCACCATCAGCTATGTCACTTTAAGAGTCATCATCCCCTGTGTTGCACCTACACCTACACCTACACCGGGGCCTATCAATACCCCCTCCCCAAAGACGCACCTTGTACTCAAGGTGGAATTGAGGGAGTGTTGTGTTGAAGACATCAACGACTCCCAAGAGTCATTAGGGGTTGATAAATTGGTCCAGCGAATCAACACTTCCACGGAGGAAGAGAAGCCATGGAGCACCTGCCAAACACCAAGGAGTGCCGCAAGTTCAACTTTCATTTCCAATTCTGCAGAGAGCTGTGCAAGAAGAGAAGTAGCGGTTTGGAACTTCCCCAAGGCCCGGTGCTGCTGCGAGGCATGAAAAACCAGGTGGATTGCTGCCTCAGTAGACAACTTTAATCGACACGCCACCTGTCCATCCCGAGCAAGAATCTCATAGGACCCATAGAAACGGGGAGTCAATTGCTCATTGTGGCAGAAAACCGAAAAACGTTGGCGATAAGACCATAGCTCGAGACACATGAATTTTCCTACTTCACAAGTCATCTTACGCTTTTTTCCATCTGCCCAAGCCTTCATCCTCTGCTGAGCTCGCAACAGGTTGTCCTTAAGTACATCAAGCATAGCATCCTGTTCAGCCATCTGCTTATCCCCTAAACTTGCTTCACATCTTTCTGATAACTGCTTTATTTTTCCAACTTTATGCTTCATTTTGGGGCTGGGAATGAGAACCAACGTGAAACCAATTAAGCTCAAAAGCTCAGCCCCACACTCAACTTGGTGGCAGTCTCAGACCTTGTTGGCCACCTCAAACAAGCCATTTAGAACATACATATGTTCACAAACGCTTTCTTGCTGCTGTGTATAGTGCACCATGACAACAAAAACTTCCCCACTGATTTCCAGAGCACAAACGAGGAAGGAAAACTTCTCATATAACATCTCAATCCCTCGGGCACCGAAGCAACTATTATAACCAAGATCATTTTTGAAAATACAAGAGTGTTCACCTCCCTCTGTAACTTCTTCCACTTGTGCAGCTACTGAAGGCTTTGTGACCACATCAGCTGTAATTTTGGTTGTCATCATCCTCATATACCACATAACTCGAAGCTTATCATCTTTCGCACAAATCTGTGAATCTCCCTCATCTGCAACGTTTGGGTTCACTTTCTCAGTCAAAAGTTCTAACACTTCTTCTGCCTTTTTCCACCTTACAGATGCCTGGATTTTCTCCTCCCATTGTGGCTGCCATTGAATTTTGACAGTTGTTAACTCATTTTCCATTCTTTGTTGCTCATCCCTCAGCTTCTCTATATCACTAAGCAAATTATGTTTTGTATTTTTTGAAGAGCTGATCTCCCTTTTTATTTCCACCATGGACCTTACTCCTTGCCTTGAAAAATTAGCTAGTTGCTGGCAAGTGTGAGTTTCTTGGAACTGACTATCAACCGTTTCCAATTGTTGAACTAAGGCCTCAGCTGAGGATTTGGAAGCTAAAACCACTACCCCCGTGAGTGGAAAATCTGAAAACTGGTAGCCTTTGGAAATCACATCTACAAATTTGAGAATATATGGTACTTCCTCCTCAAGCTTCTTAGTATCTCGGAAAAACACCATAAAATCTTCCCACTCGTCCAAGGCAGCAACAAGGAAATTCTTCAGTAATGACTCTTTTTGTTTGTTATCTTCAAGACCCTTGACTATGTCGCCCACTTTGTCATCAATCAGGGAAACCAAACAACCACAAGATTCAAGATAAAATTTTTGTGGTCCCGTCATTTGGTCAGCAAGGAAAAAATATTTGCCACTTGGACTGCTCTGTAAACTACCATGAAAATTGAAAACCACCAGGAAAGCAACAAATCCAATGGGCTCTCTCCAAAAATCTGCTTTATAAAAGTCAAATCCAATGGGCTCCTTCAAACAGTCAACTTTGTAATAATGCAGTAGCTTACTGCTCATCTTAGGCAGTAGCTTACTGCTCCTGTCAAACACTTTTCTCTTAAAATCGTTATGGTCCTGCAGAGTATACTCCCCCACAGTAAGGACAACAACCTCATGGTTTTGATGTTCACAATATAAAAAAGAAAGTTGTAGGTATTTCGTCACTCGTTCATAACCCATTTTTGTCGCTTCACCTTTGTTGCCAATGGCCAAAACAAACAATGAAATTTTTCCATCCTCCGCCAACCTAAGTTGGACCAAATCATCTCCCTCCAAAATCTCCCCTGCTCCTCTCTCTATTTCTTTTTTTGAGATATGCTCTCCAAACCAAAATATTTCAACCCCAAAAACCCAGCTGACAACGTCTTCTCCACAAAAGGAAGGCAGTTTCCCACTAGTTGGCACATCTAACAATAATTTTCCCTTCTTACAGCGAAAAATTAAGGAGAAATACCTTTGTGTTTGAAAAACTTGCTTGTTCGTGTTGTCGTCGGAAAAAATAGATGCCACTGGCCGGCGGACCCTCCGACCACCTTGCTTATCCGCCTTGCCTCCTAGAGCCTTCCCGTCGATCACGGTTCGCACCCCACATCTTGGAACGTGGATGTTGAAAGTTCCCAGCCCCATGGCCAAATCTCCAAGCTCACCCAAACCTGATCCTCTCTCTAGTTCATGCCATCCCTTCACCACCTGATCTGTCTTTAAGCCCAGACCTCTGAGCTTCGTCGCCACCAGGCCAAAATCACCCCAAGTGTTCCAAGCCAAGCCCAAATGACCATGCTCTCCTCGCATAAAGTCCCGCCCAAATTCCTGCCACTCATGTTGCCACCAACCTGATCTCCTCGTGGAACAAACACCGAACTAGAATAGCAGCCTAAATTCTTCAAATGGCAACCTAAATTAGGTCGCAATGCCCTCCCCGTCATTCTTTGACGTTGTTCACCTACCTCCGATTGTCCAAACCAAGGATCTATGTTCAAATCCGTTCGCGAAAAACCTAGAATTTTGCCTTCACCACTCTCGCCGAACCTCAGGCCACGGACGCTGGGATCCATTCTAGATCGAAGCCTCTGATCGTCGCGATTCACGAGTCCTCCCTTGCGTTCACCATCGCGCATCTCTTCCACATGAGTATCCTTTGAAGCACTAGCTTCATCATTGGCGTTTATAAATTCCTCAGTCGGCGGCTCATCGTGCTTGCTGGGCCAATCCCTTGAATCCTTGTAACCAGACCTGAAACTTTGATCTGATCTATAATTGGAGTCTGAGTCCTCCATGTCAGTAACATCATTCGTGATTGCTGTCTTCTCCTCAGGCATCACAATAGGCGGCATCATCGTCGCCGTCATTCCCTGGTTGCCAAGTGGTTGCCGTAAATCATCCAATATTTCGGAGACCTTCTTCATCATCTCCTCTATCCGAGAGATGATCTTGACGTCAGTCTTCATCTTCTTGACATTGACCGTCATCTCTTTCAACTCTCGCTTGAAGGCCTCTGTCTCCAACTCAGCCTTCTCTAACGCTCCTCAAAATTCTTCGGCGCTGCCACCATTCGCAGAGATCGGAACCGCTCTGATACCAATTGATGTGATCAGGCGAAATTGACAAGAAAAGCAGAGAACAATAGAAGGTTCAATCACTGCTTTATTGCATCAAACGTAAAGAAAAGAAATTAAGATAGAGGGGACATTCGAGAGGTCCTCTGCTCTCCCTAATCTCATTGAGATACAATTCAAAAAAATAGATCGATGATAACCCACACTTCCCTCATTGATATTTATTCCCTGGCAACTAACCAACCAACAATCTGTTATTCCCATTTGTGTCACACCTTCCATGCTCTCCTCAAAATCCGGAACCCAATCCCCAATACCCACTAGTCCACCATCAGCTATCTCACCCACAAGAGTCGTCATCCCCTGTGTTGCACCTACTCCTACACCTACACCGGGGCCTATTATTGTGGCATTGGCTTTCTTTCTATGTTTGTTGCTTTGTGATTGTAGAGAGAGAGAGAGAGAGAGTTTCTGTCAATGTGTGTAAACTAAAGTTGTGTCTTTTTGTCCCCGTGCTTAACGACACTAGGTTGCCATTTTGATCCTCACTGAAATCACTCCAAAAAGCATAGCTGTTCACAACGCAACCGAAGTTGCTAGGTTTGTGTTAAGTTTTGTTTTGGTGCTTCACTTTTTTGTGTGTAGCTAAGTGTATTCATGTTGCTTTGCTTTATTGACAATTTTCGTATATGATGCCTTTAGGCTAGGCCGTTGGCGTGGCTTTCATTGGTACTATACCCTGTCGGAAGAGTTGTTACGTTTCTGTCAATGGGCATTTTAAAATTACTTGGGTTGAAAGGAAGAAGGTGTGCTTTCTATTTAATCTTTCCGCACCTTCGCTATCAACTTTTATATAAATTGGCCCTGCTAAATGTCTGCCTTCCCCATCTTTAAAGCTCAAATGAGTTTAGAAATGAAAAGAAACCTGAAGTATTATAGCAAGCATACAACTTTCTGGGAAAATAAATACTAATTTTGTGTTTCATAATAATATATAGCTTATTTTGATGATTAATTAATTTTCTTGTTCATGTATATGCTGATGTTGGCCACAATTGTACGCTAACCAGAAAAGATAGAGATGCTGTAGTGGATCTTTATAAGGGGGAAATATGTTCACAGTCATTCGAAAGATTTTTGTTAGGTTTTGGATTTATGAACTAGAAAGTGCAATTTAAGTTATTAAGAGGGCCATTGGTGATGTACTACATAATATGTTATAAAGATCAAGTGACACGACAGCAATCTTCATATTAATTTTTATTTTTCTGTAAATAATATTTGGGTTTGAACTACCGTGCCAGTTGATTACAAATTAATCTTTCAATTAATGTGAATAATGATTACGAACTAATCTTTTCAAGTAATGTGAATAATTCGTGATAAATATGTTCCCAGTTATGTGTCCATGCTTAGCATGAGAAAGAAACCATGTCACTCTAATATAAAGCAAGGGCTAATGATCGAATTTTCTTTCAGAAAATTTTGTGTCATTGCTTTAAAAGTCGCTAATTTTTCTTTGATCGGTGAACCATTTGTTACAGAAGGGGAGTTGAAATTGATGTTGCGAGGGGCAGAGTTAAGTGGAGCAATAGAAGAGGAAGAACAGGTATAATGCGCGGTTTATTTTGAAATTATTCTGCTTGAATACTACATTGAAAGACAAGAAGCATCAACCATGGATGCTAATATCTGAATTCTAAAACCAGGCAAAGTTTAATATTAATTTGCATCTAAATAGCTACCCACCTGCCATTAAGAGTTCTTTAGCTCTCATTGATGTGCCCTTTGTTTGTTATTTCACTGCTTACTCTACCTTCGAATCCCCAAATAGTTTATTTATATTTTGTATTTCCTGCTAAGGAAAGACTTATTTTCTTAAATCATTTGCAGGATATGGCTGAAAATGTCTTGGAGATTAAAGATACACATGTTAGAGAGGTAATGACACCTCTTGTGGATGTAGTTGCCATTGATGCCAGTGCAACACTAGTATATTTTCACAACTTGTGGTTGACTCATCAATATTCTTGGTAACCTGGAACTATAATGGTCCGTTTCTCCAGAAAGAGTTTATAGCTATCTAATTTAGGACAACAATTACACAATGGGTATGTTTTCTAGGGTACCTGTGTTTGAGCAGCAAGTCGATAATATAGTTGGTATTGCATATGCAATGGATCTACTAGATTATGTTCGGAAGGTTGGATAGTTTCTATTCTCTTTTCATGTCTGTGAGGTTCAAAATTCTTTAATAAATTAATCATGTGCGACAAGCTCATAGCGTGCAGAATTATAACTTTTATTATTATTATTTTGAAGGGTGATCTACTTGAAAGTACTAGCGTTGGTGATATGACACATAAACCTGCATGCCTTGTGTCCGGTAATTTTATTCCAATTTCTTGGATATTTCTATTTTGTACAAATATCAACCGTCTCTTATTGTCTTCTAATTCTGGTGTTATATTCAGACTTTGTATTACAGACTTTTGTTCGGTATAATTGACGCATAATGTTACAAATAAAATATAGTGACGGAATTCCAATAATCTGCCTTGGCAGAAATATTTCACAGAAAACGATTTGGTAACTTGTAGCTACTAGTTTGGTGGTTGCTTTGTTGCTTTGGCAAGCTCTCACTAGGCTCAGTCAGGTGGTGCTAGGTAGGCCCCATTTTGGTAAAATTCTAAGGAATGCCATTAGTCGTTAATCCTTTGGAGCTAGATTTTGCCTAGATAGTTGTGTCCAATGGAATCCAGTTTATATGTTTCGTGGTCATGAGCTTAGCTAACAGTTTCAAATTCCATCTTGTGATACCGGAGTGTGCAATTTTGTACATTTTCTGCTTCCAGTATTTCGAAGACTTGAATTTGATTATCCAACATAACTCTTTTAGGACGTTCAAGCTTGTTATGGTCAAACTGACACAATCATTTGGTCCTTTTTTCAATCGATCTTTAAAGTTTTTTCTCTTCCAATGAAGTAGTGTTTTATCATTTTAGTGGCTTATGTTTACATGATGCGAGTATAAGCTTCACCAAATAAGTGATCAGCTGGACCTTAAAACTTGAGCTCTACTTAGACATAGCATAACTTAGTAGCTTGTATTTTGTTAACTAAAACTCTAGCAGTCAGACAACCATTTCCAATTAGTATTTTCTATCCCTGTTGCGTGTTAACTATTGCAATTCATTTCTTGTTTTCTACTAAAGCTTATGCAACATCATATTTATTGTATTTTTAAATGTACTCCACGACATTGATTGGACATCCCAATGCTGCCGCCTAAATTTTCAGGTGCTAAAGTTATTATTGTTTGTGGTGCAGATTTGATGTCAGCTGGAATCTTCTTGGGGAGTTCCGGATCAGAAAGGTCCACATGGCTGTGGTTCTTAATAAGTACGGTGGAACCATCGGGCTATGTTCATTGATTCTATATTCATTGATCTGATGACATGTTCTCCTAGATACAGAGCAATGTTTTGTGCACATTATGGTATTTTTCTTGAGTCCACAAATGATATCTCTAACCTTTTTTTTCCCCAATGACCAGCTAGTCACTCTGGAAGATGTGGTGGAGGAAATTGTCGGCGAAATCTTCAATGAAAACGATTCCAAAGTAATGCTTTCTATACCTATCTTCTGTTCTTCCAGTGTTCTTTTCTTGATAATTTGTATAAAATGAAAAACCATGGATCAGAATGTGTATAAAAGAGTATTTAAAATTGAAAAGAATGGAGCTGCGAAAGAGGGAAAAATATGAAGATGCCAGTTTCATTTCCAAGAAATTAGCCTTAGCTTCCACTTACATATCTAGCCACTTCATATATAGGAGGAGATTCAGAAGAAAACTGGCTACATTGTGATGCTTGCAGAGGGAGTATTCGACGTGGATGCAAATACATCTCTAGACCAGCTATCCGAAGATCTGAATATTAAAATGCCTGAGGTGGTTATCATTTATCACTCTGCTTCCGAAGTTATCATAAAATGGCTGCTGGGTAGTTCATTGAACATGAGTATCATGAAAAGCGTTTCTTTTTTCATGTTTAGTCTACAATCATTTCTAATGATGGGTCCTAGAAAAACTTAAAATGTAATGATAAATGAATAGTAGTTCCTACTTATGTGTTACAGGTTCATCAATATGAAACAGTGTCGGGTTTTATATGCGAAGCATTTGAATATATTCCAAGGACAGGTGAGACCATCCAACCTAGTTGGAATGCTTAAGCTTGCCCGTTATTACTCATCATATCTCTCTCTATTTATTCTTAAAAAATGAAAATGTTTTATAACTACCCATCGAACCCATGCTACTATAGAGTTCCGGATTTTCATGTATTCCTCAGTAACCTTACAGCGCGAAAAGGTGAAGATGGTGGGCTTGTATCATATTCAACTACTCATGGTTTCGTAACATATGTGCTTCTTATGTCTTTGATGCAGATACTAGCAGGAAACGCCAGAAAGGTAAGTGCTGTTCGGTTCGAAAGATTAGACAACAGAGAAACAGCTCTGGAGACCAAAGAGGTGACCCGGCTGGTTCCCAAAATCATAAAAAGGAAGTGGAACAGGGATGAGGACTCTGACAGTACAGAATACGATGAGGATTCATTCCAAAAGAGACCACAGAATAGCCTCCTTGGTGAACATGAAGACCACTATGATAGTATCAGTCGACATTGATTATGTTTCTTGTTCCCAATTTTCACAGCACTGCTCAAAGGTGTTTGAGTTGAGAGCCAATGACCAATTTTATGAATCAGCAGTGCAAAAATGAAAATTTTTTTAGAGAAAAAAGGACTGTAACAATCTTGGTCATTATTTTTGTGCATAATTTTATGTGGTCTCTTTTTTGTTCACTTTGTGCTTAATATGTTAACTTGACGATAAAGGAAACGCAATCTATGTTACGGTGATATTGTTGGAGAGCGCCAGCAATGTGAGACTAAACATGTTATAAACCTTTTGTTACAATGTTTTATTATTTAAGTTTTTACGTAAAAATCTATGGACCAAACAGATTATCTTACGTGTGGCAAACACGCGCTATGTAACCCCATTTTTTTGCAAGCCTGCTGTCTTAAAAGTGATCAAAGAGAATCCGAAAAAGAAAGGATTTTAACCTAGGATATTTTGACACGTCTCTAGGGTTAAAATCTTCTCTAAACAAATATTCCTTAGGGTTAAAATCTTCTACCGACAAAGAAGGGAGCTCGTATGTATGATTGGATAAACATTTTTTGTCTTATCAGTAATATTATTATTTTAATTATTGAATTAATTTTTCAACGTTTTAATTTGTGAGTGTCTAGATTAAAAATGTGCAACCCTCGTGGAAGAATTGTTTCTTGTCATAGATCAAACCGTTGAAAAAACTCAACAATTAATGCGGGGTCTAGAAGAATTGTTTCAACTATATAGTTTTAATTGCAATAGTATTCTTACATGTTACAATATAAAGCTAAAATTTGCTACAGTATAAATCACTCATATGTTATAATATATAGTTTCAACTATATAATTTTAATCACTCTTTTAAACATTTTATAAGATAATAATATTTATCAATAAGATAAAAATACATGTCTTAAGTTCCCGGCAAATAAAACTGCTCGCTTTTTGTTATGTGACAACTGTCTGTTTCATTGTCACACATGTCAAATTACATTATCTATCTCGCAGGAGCTGTATAAAGCCATTTGAGATGTGGGTTGTGGGAAAGTGTGTTTACTCTCTCTCTCTTTCTCTTCCTGATGTCTAAGCCTCTCTTGGCACATGGGCTAGGGCTGAGAATCTTAGATGGGATGGCAATTAGGATACCCTTTTGCCTGCACTTTTATAGTAAGAACTGTAACTCTGTAACTTGTTAAAAGGATATTGATGGGATTGCCTTGCTAACTAGCCTTTGAATGTCTGTTTCTGTATATCATATAACCATTTTTTTTCTTATAAAGTTTTTTAATTGATTATCAATGGAATGAGGATTTGGACATAGTGGATGGGCAGGACTACTCTAGCAGGAAATGATGAAAGCTAAAATCTAAAGAAGAGAGGAGGAGTTGCTTTTGAAAGCACTTTATTTACTGAGTTTAGTGGACATGTTCAAATATTCTCTTCTTTATCGTTAGAGAAAGTTATACGTTATGTCATATTTTTAAAATAATATTTTATTTATGTCATATTTAAAAAAATTCACATCATATATTATTTATATTACATGTTAAATTATGTTACAAATAAACATGTATGATATTAAAAAATAAATATTAAAAGAAATTCCTTTTATTGTTAAGGTTAATTTCTTTTACATTAAAAAATAAAAATATTTAAAAAATGGCACTCATTTTGATATGTTTCCTTAGCATATTATCCTAGTAATTATTACATTTAATGATTATACATGATAAATAATCACTTATGGTTCCTAATGGTAATTACTGACGTGACAATTAAATAAAAAATAATCAAAACCAGTGTTATCTTTTGAATACTTTTTTTGTTAATGCTAAAAAATATAACCCGTATCGTGGAGCTTAACAACACAAGGGGAAGTTCATGTCATGTTTTCTTACATATGGTGAAATTATATGGCTTTGAGCTTATCATTTCTTGTGTAATAATAGCGTGTAGTGCAAGAAATATCACATCTATTTACACAAATATCAAATGCATGAAACATTTTATTTATTTATTTATTTTGGCAGTGCAAGTCGAGCACTAGTATGAGATCATATATGGTCTCATATATATTGTCTGAGATCATGAATTGTACACTTTTAGAGCAATATGAGCGAAATAGGAGCAGTCAAACTCACGAAAATGAGGCTATAGAAGGGCAATACAAGCATTGTGTTGCTAGGTGAAACGGTAGAGTGCCCCACCCTAAATGTTCAATATGTTTTACCTTTCCAAATTGGTACACAAAATAAAAGTTGACACATCATGTATGCTATGAGCCTATGAGATTTTAGTACATGAATTAGATATTCTGGTACTATTTTTGATATGCATGTGCTTCAGGTGTTTGATATATGTGGCTATCACATTGATCCAAATAATTCTCTCTTTTGCTGTCTTTCTTTTTCCCTTTCTTTCTCTTTTTATGTGGTCAAAATAAAGATCTGATAAGGAGTTTCCCAAGATATTATTATGGAAACTTGGATTTGATTGGATAAGCTCAAGTTTCTTGAGAATTCGAATTTGACAAATTAATGGTCTCTTTTTTTAGTCCAAGATATGACTTCTTGCATGAAACATAGTTGAACAAAATAAAAAATAAAAAGCAACTTCTTGATATTAGAGGAACTATTTTATTCACCAGTTCTTGATAGGAAATTGCAGCATTTATTAGCAAATAATGCTACAAACTACAAACATGTATATTTATTAAAAAACAAACAAAAAAAAAGGATCAACTCTCTAGTGAACATGAAGATCAACATGATGGTTCAGGTACATATACATACATATATATATATATATATTGTAACATAACTCGTATCTCTCCCACAAAAGGTAATACATTTAAGAACATATTGACCCCAAAAAAAAATTAAAGGAGAATATATAAGCCATATTGATGTCTCTTCTCTTTTTCACAGGTGAAGAGAAGTGTCTACATCTGAATCATCAAAATTATAACTTCTGTTATTCATGGATGCACCAACTTTGGAGGTCATATTTGCAAAGATTGGACTGGTCTCGTTGCCTTGGAAATTGCCATGCTTGCTTTGCAAGTTCTGTTGCATGTAGATGGACCCTTGATGAGAAGGTGGCCTATGAGGAGGGACGGATTCGGGGAAGAAAAACAACCCCGTTGGCTCGTAACGTTTGGCAACCGACGGATTACTAGTGGTTGTCCTCTCCGACTCCGAGAACAGCCTAAGAAGCTCTTTCTCCTTCCTCATCTCTTTTGCTCTTTGCAATTGCCTAAACCTCTCTTGAAGCAAGGCAATGGAGGAATGGTGGGCAGTGCCATCACAACTTTTTGTGGCCATTGAAAGGAAGAGTACTTAAAAGAAAAGAGAAAAATAAAAACCTGCCCACCAAATACCAATGAGACTAATGGAAGTTTAGTTCTAGAGAGGTCTTTTAGATTGCATTGCTATATATAGGAAGTGGATAATTTTGAAAAAAAATTAATTTTTATTTTGAAAAAAAAAATTGAGGCCTACTATAATAGATTCTGATGATGTAAACAAAGAAGGTAGAGAATCAGCAGCTGGAATGCAAAGTCCAAGAAGGCAGAGTTTTCTGACTAATATTGAGGGAGTTGGGGTTGGTGGGATGTGAGGGAGCGGCCAAAAGCCTCACTTGGGGGAAAATGGTGAAGAAGAGAATCCAAAATTGTGTGGAAGTTAGCTTTTGGAAAGATTTTTAAGAGACATAAAATGGATGGGTGATGTTCTGTCTTCTTGTCTTTAAAGAGTTGCTTTGGCTTTGGAGAAGATGTTGTTGCCTCTTTTGTTGAGGGCTTTGATTTGGTGGGATACATCTTGTTATTATTTTTACTTTATATATTCTCTGTTTCCTTTTTTTCTTTTTAGGTCTCATTGTAGGCCGTTTTCACTAGTGGTATATTTTTGAAATATTATTAGTATGTTTGACAAATTAATTTAAACTAAAAAATATTGGTTAAAAAATAATAGCTTTTTGAAGCTTTACACTGTAATAGCTTTTTACCTCACACTATACCATGTGAGGCTTTACTCTATTATTGGTTTAAACCGGCTTATCAAACATGTTATTAAATTATATTTAAATTTTAAAAAAAATACATAAAACTGACAGAAATTATTAAAGACGTGATGATTTAGAACAATAACCTTATCAATAAAGGTATTTTTTTAATACCTTATGAAAGAATTTTCATTTTTCTTTTCTTTTTCTTTTCTTTTTCTTTTCTTTTCTTTTTTTCAGTTTGGTGGATGAAGAAAAGAAATAGAAGAACTGGGATTATTTGAAGGCTGCTTATTATGATATATTCACTTGTTTTCTTTCCAACTTTTTTGATTTCGTGTAGAGGGGGAGAAAGAGAATTTGATAACTCAATATCAAAAGCCAACAATCCTCATAGCTTCCCTCTATGTCCTTCCATAGAGAGAGGGAAATTCAACCTTATACATTCTGCCTCTCCCTTTCTTTCTCTCAACTTTCTGTTTTGTCACCAAATTGTTGGACTCAAACGGCATGGACGGAAAACAAAGATATTGATATTTAATATCACCTTTGGAAGATCTTGTTTGGCTTCATATGTTCAAAAGCCATAACCCCATTTTAATATTTTTGAATATCAAAATTTTGAAAGGCCATATTTAGAGGGCACTCATATGGTATAGCTCTATGTATAGGCATGTTATGGCACAACATTTGGAATTGGTATTGGTAAAGGCGCAATATCTGGCTACAATATCAAGGAGGCCAAACACAAAAACATTCCCTCCAACTTTATGAAGCACAGTGTGGGGAAAAAGGTTATAGAGTACAACTTCAAGATGCTTTTATTGATTTTTTTTAAAAAAAAGAGAGATTGTAGATTTCTTTCTATTTGCTCTTAAGATCAGAAAAATGAAAATGTAGTGCAAGAATCAATGAAAGTGTGAGAATAGAAAAACGTTTATCCTTTAGGGCAACTTCTTCAAGCACTAGTATGAAAATTGATGAATTATTAATATATCATCGAAACACATGAAAGAAGGACATCATCTCATAGAAGGGTTTGCTTCAATGCATTGCAGGTCACCCCTCAATTTACACTCCATATTTCACTTCTATTATTATTATTATTATTGTTATTATTATTATTATTATTATTATTATTATTATTATTATTATTATTGTGGAAATTTGGTTGTTAAACATAGCTAGTTTTTGTAATTAAGTTACAATCACACTAAATTTTTTCAAAAGCTAAAATTTCCCACTAATGATATTTTATCTTGGAGATGGTTAAATTTTCAAGAATATAGCTCATTAAGTAAATTCATTGACAATTAGAGCTGATTTTACTAACTCAAACAAAGAAATATGCATAGAATATATGGATTATGAAATTACAAGGAAAAATATATAGTAATGTATTGAAATGCCATATTCTTCAGTCCCACATTGTCCACTTCAAAGCTCAAGTTGCCTATACCAAAGTTGAGATGCCACCACTTTTGTTTTCCTTTCTAACTTGACTTCTCTTTCACTTCTTCCACGCTCACTAAATCCGCAAAGCCTACCTTTTTCCTCAAAGTTTCAGCCAAGCCAGCTGCATCAACAATTCCCTCTCCAATCACTTCTATTATGTTTTTCCTTTCACCCTTTAAAGCCACTGAAATGACACCTAAAAATACCAAAGAGAAGATCACAAAAACATATTTATATTAGTTCCATTGTTCTCAAATTAACACATTTTAATACCCTTTAAAGGTAACAAAATCAAGAACTTTATCTAAATCTGTACCATCTTTTTCAACGGCTATCTCCAAGGCCTTAGACCTGCATTTCTGGCATTTCATCTCCACCTCTATGACCACTTTTTGCTGCAACATTCATTAGAGAAAACATTTCACAAAATTTATATATATAGAAAGCAATTTTGAATATCATTAGAGAGGAAAAGACAATGAACATGAAAGAAAGACCATTGTAGAAGGGTTCAAGCACTAAAGTTAAGCATCAATAAAAAGTTTCAATTCAAACAAATGGATAAAATAAAATGGTTCACCTTCATTTTTTCTGCCCCCACCAGACCAAATTCTGTTATCTATGTATGTTGTTTAATTCTACAAAATGTGTGGCGGTGAAGAGAATTGCAAACTTTGGATCTCTATAAATAATGTGTGCTTATATATGTAAGTATATCATATATATATATATATATATATATATATATATATATATATCCTTCCATTATTTGATTATATGTAATGTGAAAAAATGATAACAACATTTCAAATAATCTTACATGTTACTATTTTTCATAAAGTTTACAGGGTATAAGTTGGCGATCCACTTTTTATGGGTTCAACGTACTATGTCTGTACTCTAATTTCCTATTGCAATCTGCCAGTCTAATTCTTTGCTTAGTCTTTTTTTATGATAAACTTGTTACAAGTCAACTGTATTTAATTCATGACTCAATATGTATTGGTTACAGTCAATGTTATTTAGTCAATCATTAAGAATGAAACCGCAGCTAATCGCATGGTTAAGCTCCAGTGTTGATTCAGCAATCTGATCTTGGTGATCTCAGGTCCAAAGTCTATTAGTTATTAAAGTATTTAGGCATTCGTTAAGATTTTACCATGTATGTCTTATTTAATGGGTAGAAAATTGACTTTATGGTATAGACGCTTATAACCTTCCCCTCTATGCCTGCAGTAACGATTCCTTTGATATTACGACCTTTACCGCAACGAGTCAATGCTCAAATTGTCAGGAGAGAAATAGTGTGGAGATGACTTGTTAAATGAACAATATAAACATTATTATATCGAGAATTTCAATACTAAACTAAATATTGTTCTTAACTCATTGAAGAAACATGGGAGTAAAATGTACATGGAAGAAAGCGCTCCATAACTTGCATATGTAGGACTAGATGAATGGCTAATGATATTAGAGAAAGTTGACATAGGTACTTTTAGTAGTAATTTTGACTTTATTTACATCCATCTATGTATTAGGAAATCTCTTGATTTTATACGTGGGTAACTTACACGATTGTATACTTAAAAATGTGTGTTTTTATGGAACCATTTATAGTACTTTTTAGTAATAATCCATCGTACAAAATTAATAAATGTCACTTTTTTAAAACTTATTGAAGTAAATCACTTATTTTGAAAATATTTATAGTAAATAACAAATAAATAGAAAATTTACTCAATAAAATATATTTTACTTATTTATTTACAGTGAATAAAAAAAATTTACTTGTTCTTTTTATTATTATTTATTACAAATATTTTCAAAACTTGATATTTACTTCAAAAAATTTTAAAATTTTGATATTTTCTTATATGTTTTCCTAATCTGGGACGTAGATGCTTTACCAAACTACATTAAATCAATATGTCCTCTTCTTCTTTTTATTTTTTGATTTGATTGTCATAAAAAATTGTTATGATGGACAAAATTAAAATGACCACTCATGTATGTCTAAATTTACGCCCTTAGGAAATTATACACGGACCTTATTTGGTAGGAAGAAAATTAGAAGGAAGGATAACAGTGAGAAAATCAATAGACAGATATTAAGACTTATGATTACTTATAGACCGTTTGGAAGAACAGTTGAAACCAATAGTTTTGATTTGAGAACTTTAGCATGTGAGAGTTTTGTACTGTTTATAGTTGTAACAGATTGTTAAAATTGCTCTTTCAAACGGCCTATTTATAGTTAAAAGATATTAGAATAGATTAAGGGAGGGTTTTCAACTCGTCCATATGAAACCAATTTTGATCCTTCTAAAGTAAGAAGGATGAGAGCTGAGAATCTATACCCAATAAAAGAAAAGTCCTCCAATTCCTTTCTACATTTCTTTGCCTAAATGGTATATTTTTCCTTCCGATTTTCTATCTTTTGCCAAATACAGATTTAAGGGATCTATTCTCATTTCTGTTCTTTTTAGGTCTCTGGATCAAATTATCAACGACTATTTCTTCTGGTTTACATGACTTATCCTAATAGGGGTTCAAAAATGAGCTGTCTGCTAAGGTTTTTTTTTTTTTTTTTAAAGTTTTGATTGCATATATCCAACCCGTAATTTCATTTGACAATTTGCATATCAAACTAAATAATTGCCATTTGAAGCTTCACTTAAACTTCAAGTCACTGCCAACACCACATGAACTAAATTTTGTTTACTTACATTGCCCTTTATTCTATATCCACCTCACCTTCTTTTTTATTTATTTATTTTTTGCATATATGTGGACAAACAGAGGTTTTTGCCATGCCAAATTGCATAATAAAATGGAATAAAATAATAAATAAAACTTGATAAATGTTTGATAGAAGCTCATGCTAAATTGCATCACTTTATACGAATCTTTTCTTCGTCTAAATAGTTTTTTTTTTTCATTTTTTATACAACTAACTAACATTATTTTTTTTTTTGGCTGAGAGGTGATATACTTCAAGAAGAAACTGGTAATTTTGAGTAAAAACATTTGGAAGCATGTACACATCTCATTAAGTTAATGCCACATTCAAAGGAGGACAAAAAATGAGAAATTCAGTACAAAGATGTAACCTCAGTAAAAACGACACTCTTTAATCTCAATACAAAGTGGCGCAAATGCTTGGGGAAGATGAATCATAAAGCATTTGGCACGCTTCAAGTTCATAACTAGCTACTATATGTCAACTTCACTTCTGCTCCTCTCTTTCTGAAGATTTATTGCTCTCATCTTTCTCTTTCACTTCTTCCACACTCACTAAACCCTTCTCCCCAACATTTCTGCCAAGCCAACCGCATCGATGATTCCAACTCCGACAATTTCAATCTGATGTAACACTTGCAAAATCATAAACAAACAAAAGACTAGTTCTCTGATGAGAGGGATTCAAAGTTGGTTAATGTCTTCCGAGGCCGCTATCTTTAAGGCCTCAGAGCGACATTTTTCGTGTCGGAACTGTAATTCAAAGACTTTCTTTTGCTGCAACCGTTAGTAAAAAGAACCAATACAAAACTCCTCCAAAATTTTCCTTTCTTTTCCATTACTCTCTTGTTTTTTTCAACCACCTGTAAAAAATGTGAGGTTGAAGAAGTAAAAAGTTTCAAATGTCTTTTATACATTAAGATTAATTCTAACATTGCTAACAATCTCACAAGTGATGTTTGTTGATGAAGTCTTTAAGGAAGGATTTGAGGATCCATATTTTGTGGGTTCAACAAACCAACGGCCAAAATGTTTGTTCTGCTACGCTTTGTTACAAGTCAACAATTAGATAAGCAGAAAGTCAACGTTTAGTTGTAATCGCCAATTAATTGCAAGTCAATTGCTGCAGAAAACTCCGAAGTTATCACATGGTTAGAATTCATTTGGAGATTTAGCAGGTTCATCTTGAGAATCTGATATCCAAAATTTATTACATCATGAAAGTTGATGTTTAATGAAAAAAAGAAAAAGGAAAAAAAAAACCCAGTAATTCAAAAGGGGATTATTCTCACGTGTGTCCCTTAAAATTTAGGACCATCCTTACTTTGCCTCCAAGACTTTAAAAACTCACTTTCCCCTCTTTTTAATATGTTTTTTAACAAAAAGTTCCAACATAGGAGTTTAAATGAGTTTAATTCAAAGTTTAAGGGATAAGGTCGGAGTTTTTAAAGTTTTGGGGCAAAGTGAGAATGACCACCTTAAAGTTTAAGGGTCACAGGTAGAATAAAATAGAGTAGAACGATCCATAAACAAGCATTCACATGAAAATAAATAAATGAATAAATAATCAAAGAACAAAAAACTCCATTAAACTCTTTGGGCCAAGTATTTCTTCTACTACACTAATACATTAGCAGAGCTGCAAGTTCAACTGCCTGTTTCTTGACAATCTCTAATGCTGTTTTTTCTCTTTTGTTTAAAGTGTTCTTTAAGCCCTATTTAGCCAACAATAATAATCATAATAGTAAGGTGTTTTCCACTTGTACGTCGTAAAAATAGACGACCCAAAATTGAACATGAAGCTTCCACTTGCCCAACACACTAATTTCAACGCCCTCTCGACTGCATCAAATGATTTCTCCTTCGCAGCAGAAGCTCTGCTTCTCGTCTGCTAGTAAATGCTAGGGGCATTTTCCGCTGTGTGTACCGTTCACGCAACAAGGTAGCACACGAATTACTCAGAATGGCTAATGCCATGAAAGAAGATGTTTATGTCTTAGAAGATCATCAGACCTCAAACGTTTCATTGTAGAGGAAATCAATAAATAATAAAGATCAGTGGTTTTTTATATATTAGTAACACAAAAGAGGTCCTTGCCGACTGACCTCTGTGGTCTGCCAAGAGAATTAAGTACAGAACAAGTTAATCACACTAGTATGGAACGAAATTTACATTGATAGACTGCAAAATCTAAACTAGATCAGCAGTCGAAACTTACAAGTAACATCAGAACATTCAGACAAGGTCAGGATTCCAGCTGAGCTGCTCAATGCTAATCCGCCTCATGGATCTAGCCATCTTTTGTCGGAAACACGGATCTGATGCAACCTGTTAAGCATGTTCTGGAAAGAAGGAACTTCCATTGCTTCTGATTTTCTATCGTGCTGTGACGGGTCTTCTGAAAAATTTATGAGAGCTTCAGCAGCAATGTTACTCAACTCTTCAGACTTGTCATGCAACAACTCGATGAGAACAGGAATTGCCCCAGCATCGGCAAGTGCCACTCGATTCCCGTCCTCATAGCTTAACTGAACTATAGCCCTGGAAACCTTTTCCTTAACCACCTCGCTCCCATCTCTCAGAAGATCAACTAGAATTGGAATTGCACCCGAGACATGCAACATGCAGACAGAGTGTCTGTAACCTGAGAGGTCCCACAGAACATCGGCCGCTGCAGCCCTTGCCTCGTCATCGCCTTCTCTAAGAATTCTCACCAAGTGTTGAGCGATCAAAATCGCATTGTCTTCTGCAACCGCTAATATACAAAATGCGTCTTCTGCTATCTACTTACCAGAAGGTTCATGCCCTTGAAATAGCTCGGCATATAAAGGGATTGCCCCAGCTTCCGCCACTGGTCTATTGTAATCAAGATGAGCCAATATCACGCCGAGTGAATTGCCCGCCACAAGCCTCGTTCTCATATCCCCATCACGGAACAACTCAACAAGCACAAGAATCGCGGCCAACTGAACAAGCACATGTCTTGCACGCCTCGTCACTCCAAGCAATCCGATTGCTTGACAAGCTCTTTTTTAAGGGAGAATGAAGGAACTAGACCATTATTAATTGGTAATAAAAATAAATAAATTAAAATGTAACAATGTTTAGTAAATAATCTACTTATATTAAAACAAAATTTATTTTTGTATAGAACGATGTAGAAAAAAAAACACGAAGCAACAACGAGATAACAAAAAACAAAAATGAAAAGAAAGGGAAGAAGAAAATGAAGAAAAAGGAGGAAGCAAAATTGAAAATTCAAGTGTTTAAAAAGAACACGTGATTGTAAAAATAATACTATATATTTAAATATTTTTAAAAGTATAATATTTGCTAACATTAAAATTAAAATGATACTATTTAATGCAATTTCTCTTGTTTTAATTGTAGACGGTAAATTAACTCATCAACCGTTTTCAGGGAAACCATTCAAATTCAAAGCTGCAATTAAAACAATGTCAGGCACATGAAAGAACATCGAGAAAAAGATAATATTATGCAAACGACTTCAAGCAAAAACGACAAGGAAGGGAAACAATATTGGCCGCGGAAACAATGCAAAACAGAAAGCAGAAAAACGAGAACATTTAGATTATGGCAAAGTAATGAAAAACGACAATAACCTAAGCATGGCAAACATCAAGAAAGCAATAACGAGTAGAGTAACGTCGGAAACAAAGAACAACGAAAAAAAAAACTGACACCAAATGAAAATGATTTTTTTAAAAAAGTAGAAAAAAGAAACAAAATAAATACACAAACGAAAAAAAAAAAAAAAAACCGAAACCACAATAGCTTCATCAAAAATAGAAACGACAAATAGCAAACTGAATGAATATATAATGAAATAAAGTTATAAACTACAAAACGACGTCATAGTCAAAAGGACGCTGACATTTGAAACGACAATAAAATTGGATCGACAAATAAATTCAAAGTGACTACAACCTGAACATGACAGTAATATTAAAATGCGACGGACAACTGGGAACCGATAAAAAAAAAAAAAAAAAAAAATTGAAAACAGAAGCACATCGTAAACGACAAAAAAATAAGGAAAAGACATAAACATAAGAATATTTGGCTCTTGCGTTTTGAAATTTTCACCAGATAAGCTGTCCCCTAAGCTTTAAAGTTTGGTAAATTGCCTGTGAATTTAACAAAGTATTTTAGAGTTAAATTACACAAGCTTAATTAAAGAAAGAGATTGAAATTTTAAATCATGACAAAACACATCGTAAAAATTTGCATAAAAGCGTTTACTTTCAAATTCTAACTTTATCCTTCAATTTGTAAGAACTCCGCAATAGTGTGCTACAATTAAAAATTTAGAGGGCAACTTGTGAATTCAATCAGAGTTTAGAGGTAAAAACTCCGAAATTTCTAAACTTAAAAGCAACAACAAACTGAAAACGACCGGAATAGCACCTAGAAGGGCAGTTAGAAAGGGACATTAAATATGAAAAATAATTCAAAAACAATGAAAAATCATTAAAACCCGAGAGATGTGCATTTGTTTTAAGGGTTTAATGAGTTTGAATTTAGTTTTTAAGCTGAGCAAGTGTTTGGAGGCAAAAAAACTCAAACTCAATCTTAAACATTATACTTAAAAAGTGAACTGAATTCGGATTCAACACCCCCTTAATTTCAAGATTTTTGAATTATTTGCTTTGAAAAGTTTTTATATCTAAACACAATTTCAAATTTTATTGCCTTTTTAAAATCCAAAATTAATTAATATTCAAACATTAATTCGGATTATAATTTCAAATCATACTTTTCAAACTCACATCTCAAACTGAAAAAATTTAAACTACTATGTTTCTAAACCGAACGCACCCTAAAGAACAACGAGGGAAAAAAATTAGCAAACGAGAGACGCACTAGGAAACCTCATACGACATGCTGTGAAGCGAAAGAATAATAAGAAAACGACGAAAACATGCACAAAAGGTGGACTATAAAACGACAGATGCAAAAAGAGGAAAACGACAAATGAAATTCACCAACAACGAACGACACTAAAACGACAATTACTATTACAGACAAGAAGTAGAAGGGACTAATGCGGGGACGGGAGGAATGCATCAAAACGATTGACGCATAAAAAACGACAAAAACGTGTAAAACGTCCAAGATTTATGAAGGTTTTAAAAAAAAAGAAAACAAAAACAAAACAAAACAAAACAGATGCAGCTTCAAATTTCAAGAGTAGACATTAAAACAACTAGAACAGGACCTTCAAAAAGAAACAAACGGCAATGAGATGGAAACAAAATCATAAAACAACAGTCAATAGGTAATATGAAAAACAACAAGGACACTGAGACGAATAAATTTTAAGACGACAAGATGCAAAACGACGACAACCTCATATCTGTGAATAAATTTTAAAAATAAAAAGCAACCTTAACAGTTAACACCACTTTTTAAACTTCCCAAAAAAGAAAACCAACGTTCTAGCAAAGCAAAGAAAAGAGAGCGACCTGAACACAACGGTAATATTAAAAACGACAGACATCTGAAGAAACAAAACAGTGAACGAAAAACAAAAAAAGAAAAACACAGAAAACAACAAAGATTTTAAAAAAATGGTGCGATGATTGTGCACAACTTCAGTAGCAGAAGAAGAAAAATTTTTTATAAAACAAAACTTTAGAACTAAAATTACAACGTACTTATACCTTTTTTTTAGCTTTGTCCTTAGTTTTTTTTTCCATTGTTTTATCTATTTTGCTTTTTCATGAATGAACTGAGCAGGTAGAATTTAATTCACTTTTTAAAACTTGGAATACTAAAAATATAAATTTTCATAGTACAATAGATGCGTTTTTTTATTTATTTGGGATTTAAGATGGAAATATAAATATTTTTCAAAGTACAAACTTAAGATATAATTAAAATATATTTAAAAATTCTACCACTATTAGGCAATTCATAAGATATTAAGGGAGATGAGTAGTAGAAAATAGTGAAAATATTTTTTTTAAATGACAAAATTAAAAGGAATCATTAAGCTCAAGGTGGCCCTCCCCCTTCCTCCGACTTAATGTAGCTTCACCCTTTTACAACTCAAAAGCCCAAAGGAAAAAAATAAAAATAAAAATAAAATAAAAATAAAAAGACGCTGTAAAACGACAAAAACCTATGGAAACAACGACAAAAAGAGAAGGGGGAGTGACAATCTGAAAAAGGCACACGAACTATCATTAATTATATATGTGTGTGTATATATATATATATAAAGAAAAAGGAAGAACACGACACATAAGATACAAGCTGCTAAGAAGCCACAAAGAATTAAACAAAAATTATGCTCAGATAACGACGAGAAATGTATAAATAAGGGACTTATGAGCAAAACCGGGAAAATCTAACGACAGAATCAATAAATACGACAATATAATAGAATGAGAGACATGTTCAAAAAACATAAACAGATTAGAGAAGAGAGTGCAACCCTAAATTCGACCGTGAGCAATTAAAACGACAACAATTGTAAAACGACATTAGACATAGAACACGAAGAAACGACTGACCATAAGATGAGTTTGAAAAGAACACAACTACATCGAAAAAGCTGGGAGCTTTACAAAACTTCAAAAATCACACAATTCGAAAACGTCATGGAACTTGAAAAATGACATTAAACTCTAGGCGACAGGAATCATAAGTACAACAACTTATGTAGAAACTACTACACATAAGGCGGAAGCGAAACAAAATTTATTAAGTGTTTGAAAGAGTGGCGGGAACCATTAGTTAAAACCACTTTTATTGTAACATGTGAGAGCTTTACACTGTTTATAACTAAAAAAGTAGTAGAAACCATGGTTCCTACCACCCTTCTAGACACCAGGTTAGAAACAACGTAAAGCTTTTAAAAATGACGGTAGAGAGTTCTATTTACGCAAAGACAACAACAATAGCTAACGACAATGCAACTTTAAAAACGACAACACAAGCAATCAAACATCTTAAACTTTTCCTTTCAAAACTTGGGTGAATTAGAGTATTCTCTTCTAGTGACCTGAAAAATTCAAATATAGTACGTTTGTTAAAAAAAAAAAATCCAGATTTTACATGGAAGTCTTACATGTGAACGACTAGACTTGAAAATGTTATATAGGACGGAAAATCTTTTTTATTCCATCGTGAGTAACGGGGTACCTATTCCGTCTGGCTGTTTAGTACTGCTCATATAAGACATGCTTTGCATGGGGAGTCTAACAGTGCTTATTTTTGTAAGGATTATTATAAAATACCTCAATTACAACCCTTGTAATATATGCTCTTGAACGTCTAAATGTAGCATTTGTTCCTTTTGATCTATGAAATATTAACAAAAAAAACTCATTGAATTATTATTTTGAGCATAAATGACACAATATTATACAAATAATAGGGATTGTTGAATAGTTTAGTCAACCATTAGTTGTTAGTTTACCCAGATGCAATCACATGAAAGTGAAAGAATAGATTATTTATTTTAAATTTTTTAATGGTTTTTTAGTTTATATTTTTAACAATTAAAATTTTTAAATTATATTAACTTTTTAAACTCAAATTAGCTTCAGACATGAAAGAGTTATTAAAATATCAATTTTTATTAAAAGTTTTAACAAAAGAAATTTTTTTGTTAATATTTCATAATTTTAGAGAAACACATGTTATGTTTTAAGGTTTGGTGTTATAAACACTAATGTAACGGGGGAATTTTTGTCATTTGTCCTTTATGTAATCATTTGAACTTCGTTGATTCACACCAAAAACTCGTGAACAGATTTGGGCCAATTAGGCTTTTTGGGTTCAACAAAAGCACAAGTTCTACAAGTGGCCCATTTGCCTTCATCCCATTTGGTAATTTCAGCATCATACATAACGTTCCAACCATCCAATTTGGCACAAGATTTTGGTCAACGCCTTATAAATTGTACCCTCAAAGCCAATATGTCTATTCATTGACGATATGACAGGCCAAAATTCAAATCCTATGCAATCTTTCTATAGCACATGTTGTGGTGCCAATAGTTTTAGGTTTCGGTCTTCAACAAAAATATCTCACCAAAAAAAAATGATGAGAAGGAGAGCACAAAAATGTTTGGAGACAATGGAGAAAAATAAATATTGATTTTTTTTTTTTTTTGTGTTTGATATAATATTATAATGTCAATGGTGACTTGGTTGTTCTGTCCCTTGTCCCCACACTTCCCATTTGGCAAACCTCATTCTTAGTGACATGTCTGTCTGATAACTGCATCTCACCACAAGTTGTTTGTGGGTTTATCTGTTCCTCACAAACAAACTTCATTTGCCTCCAAAAACATCTTTTCATGATTCAACTATTAATCATGAGCCCACACGTGTCCCATGTAAAGAGCTCCCACCAATCACCCATTGAAAAAAAAAGACTCAGCGGGTAATTTCACATTTCAAAATTACCCTACTTGAATCTTTTAGAATTTTATGTTTAGAAACACTTAAGGTCCGTTTGGTTCGAGTATTTGAGTAGAGTATTTGAATGAAGATTTAAATTTTTTTAAGAGAAAATACTGTAGCAAAATAATTCGAACCGTGATTCGAATATCTAACCAAACGGGCCCTAAATTGTGAGAATCATTTGTCTCAATTTTACTATTTAAATCGAACGACACTTTTATAAATGTTGGGTAAGTGCAATGTAAGAAACTCTCTTAGAGTATCTAGTTCTATACTTTATGAAGAGTGTAATTTAAATCTTCCAGCCGCAATAAAAAAATACACTCTTTCTCCAAACTGTCACAGTAACTGATTTCTTACCGCACTATTTCTATAACCTTAAAGTAATAATAAAAAATGGCATTTACCCACTTGTTCACTTGGCAATAAATTTGCACCTATGCTATGTCACACTCAATATCACTAAGAGTCGGTCACTAGTGAACTTAAATAAAAATAACTCGGCCATCAATATGGACAATAAAGTTGTGAAACATTTATCAGCATAATGAACACATGCAAAGCTCCCCATTTTTCGAGTGAAAGTCAAAAAAAAAAAAAACTCATGTTTACTCACCATGCCAATTGGAGTCATAACATGTGCATGTGACCACATACTTAATCAAAATTAACATCTAGTAACTCAATAATGATGAACTGCAATCAGCTAATTATCCCAAATTCATGTCTTATTAGTTGTCTCTCAATGCTATTTGTCGTATCATTAAACTCAGTCATAGTATAAGTACTACATGTTTAACACGGAAGCAATTAAATAAGGAAAAAATTACAATATCTGTCTAAATTATTGTTATGAAATTAAAATCTAACATAATATTTAAAATATCTTAAAAATGTCCTTAATGATATAGTAATTATCTTAATGACATTACATATTGTACTATATAATTACATATAAATAATTTTAATGATATCATTACGAGACATTTGTAGAATTTTTACAAATTAGAGTCATATTTCAATTCAATAAACGTAATTGGGACAATTGTCTCATTAACCCTTAAATAAGTTGTCAAAATAACATTAGGGATAATCAATATGGCAGAAAAAAATAAGAAAGCAAATCGAAGCTCGTGAAAGTCGAGATTTAAACTCGTTTTCAGGGTAGTTGGGAATTTAAGGACAAAGGTTTCGTTTAGGGTAGCATCTCCATGTTATTCTCGGGTGTTTGTTTTTACCGCTTGGCCTGTAGACCCTTTTTATTTATGTGTTAATGTTAATAAAAGTAGCATTTCATGTTATACAAGGCATGGGGTCAACATCTTATTGCGTCAAAAAAGCACTGTGGAATGCTGTATTTCATCAATGGTCACATTGGATGCCAGACAGATAGACACATTTATGTGTTAAATTATATGGTTCCTGTTTCTTTTGCCATGGTTTTCTTACCTTTCTTTCTTCCTTTTCAGCTTTGGTGTGTTTTCAATTTCTTTTTTCATTTTTCTTTATCAAAACATACACCATATGTTGCCTGGAAAGCTAGCAATGATTAGGTGAAAATCATGTGAGCAGCTAAGCAAAAAAATTAAAAGAGAGAGAGAGAGAGAGAGAGAGAGAGGAAAAAAAATGACTTGGGTATAAGGGAAAGTGCAAATAGACCATACTAAGTCCCACCCCACTGGGAAGCAAGTTGGGTTTTGATTAAATTTAGCTTTTGTTTATCACTACAATGTACAATCATGCAAATACCCCACTCACATTTTCATATATAATAATAATTCCTGATTTCAGTCTCTTTACACCACAACTGCCGCTCTACTTGAACTTTATCTACTAAAGTCAATCCTCCTAAGAAAAAATGAAAAATATGTAGGGTGTTAAGAAAAAAAGAAAAATATGTAGTGTAACGTGTAGTTTGATCTATAGAGTTCAAATTATATACAGTGTAATCTATAATGTAAAGTTTTCATATGTAAAATAAAAATATATTACAGGTATAAAACTCTCACATGATACAGTGTAAACTTGAAACTCTAAAGTTAGAACTCTACTCCCAAATTTCATTTTACATACCATATAATATAAAACTTTTTTACATGCCATGTAATATAAAACTTTGGCAAACTTAGTTGGAACTAATAAGTTCCAAATACTATAGTGTCAAGCTCTCATAAGCTATAGTATAAAATAAAAATTTGCTACAGTATAAAGCTCTCACGTACTACAGTATTAAGTTTCAATTTGGCTTCTAAACACGTAACATGATAAGGTATAGCTTGTGCTAGTTAACAAATTTCTTTTGGGGCAATAACATTAGCTGGACCTTCTTGCAAATTTGTTAAAAAAATGATGCTGAAAATAATCCAACAAAAACCCAAAAGAGAGCTCACTTTGATTATCATTATGATTCATGAAGATAACAGCACAACTACATCTTTTTGTTTCCCCATGGAGTGGGTTAATTTTATAACTTAATTAATGCACCAACATCGTTTACTTGCTCTTTCATATACAGTGACATTAGAACTATACTTCAGTTCACGAAGTGTGTGTATATATATATGCACTCTATAATTTCCTTCCTGTTTAACCTTAACTAGTGAAAAAATTGGTTGTTCCCTTTATAACCCAAAAAGAAGAACCAAAAAAAAAAGGTGAAAAAAGATACTTTTGTTGTTGATTCAGAATCCTGGTGCTAATAAATATAATAGTTTTAACATAGGAACTCATGTTAAATAATGGGTTTTTAACTGTTCCCAAAAGGGTAAACTTAAGCTAGTGTCTTCAACCACCACCATCAAAATGACATCGTATTAAGCAACAAAATATGGAAAGCATAGAATTAAGATAATAATTAAACTATGTGAGGTAGTATGCAAATTAATAAAGGTTTTCTCCCCTTGATTGAGATGATAAACTCTACTAGGCATTGCAATTTTCTCCATTTCAATGGGTACAATATTAATTAAGGATTAATAAAGGGGGGCTTTCAAAATGACTGATTTGAGGTAGGGTATGCTTCACCAACATGACAGCATGAAATTTTTCCTTAATATTTTATGTTGTATTATTGGATTAGAAGTGCCATCAGCTAATTTGTTTACACTCTTCCTCATTATATGTAAAGTACAATCTATACATATTTCCCATGTACTTCAACAGGAAAGGAAGTTTGTATATTTGGAGAGAGCATGGAATTCTCCTTGTTTGTCCTTTACCATAAACAATATTAATCTCTCTTAATCACTTGAACCTACCAATTATTGGAAAAGTTAAAAAAAATTGTAATTAGAATAATGGCTGTCTCTATTATATTTGAATTTTTGGATTCATGTGTGTATGGCTTTGTTATATTACATATACAATAGATAATTAGAGGACTTTCTCAATATATTGTTGCAAACTAAATTTATAAAATGGGCCAACTTCCTTTCATGACAATAATGTGTGCTTTACTTATCCGAATAATAATTTGTACTTTATTTCTTTTTTCCCTTTTCAAAGAAAAATAAGTTCATTTAATCATTACTGCCTTGCAATTTCAACCCAAAGGGAAAAAAAGAATAATTTTAACTTATTAATGGATGTGTTTGCTTTAGAAAGGAAGGAGTTTAAGCGTGGAAACCACAAATGTTCCATGCATATGCATCATTAGAAAAATGATTTGCAGCTAAAAGTTTAAAATGAAAACATAATAACAATTTAAATTTTATGAGAGAAAGTATAATAATAAAATTTTAGTTGAAGTTGAAATTTATAGTTTGAATGGTAGATCCAATTGAAATTTGTAGTTTGAATGGTAGATCCAAGTGGCCTAATAATTTGTAAAAAGCTCAATACATTTAATTATATAAATTTTATATTTAACATCTTTAATATAAAAATGATTAATTAAAATGTCTTGAAATATTTAGTTAAATATTTTAAATATTTCTAAAATAGCTATATATGTCACCTAACTCTACCAAAAAATATAATTAAAATCTCTCATCTTTTTTTAAGAACTGTTATTATAAAAAAAAATTAAAGTAAGGCTATTCAAAAATATACAAATACCTATTTAAACTGATTAAACTGATTCAATTCTAAAGTGTAATAACTAGTTAATTACACATTGGCTTGTATGCATCCTTCTTAAACTGCACATGTGCACATAGGTTGTGGATTAAATATAAAAAATAACCGATATTCTCGATCCCACCATAAAATGAAAAGTTCAAATTCCCTTACCTTAAGGTCAAAAAAATGGTCTACACTTATATATTGTATGTATTAATAAAATATTTGATGTTTTAGCTTACAATAGATTATTGGGATCATTAACAGACCAATTTATGATTTCTAATACTCAAATTTTAGTTTTATTGTTTAGCTCTAGATTTTTTTCTTTAAAAAATGATTAGAAAAATTAATCAGAATTTACTTGTATAGTTTAAGTAACCGATTAAAGGAACTAAACCAATCAACATTTTATGCAGACGAGATTGGATCGGTTAATGTGTTAATTGTGGATTGGATTGGATTGGATGTAAATTTTTCAAATCTACACATGTGAGATCTCATTGATTTGAGCTAAAGATGTGGATCAAATTGGATTGGATGGACACCTCTAATTTTGAGTAATAATATCTTTTCTTTTAAAAATACATTAAAAATATAATATATAAAATTATTGACAATGTGCTGCAATCACAATAAAAATATATTGATTTAAAACACTGATTTTTTTTTTTTTTACTTTACACTATATTTATTGAGAGTTTTACACGGTTCATGGTTTGAATCGTGTACAAAACAGTTGAACATTTATTTCTTGATTTTCACATGGCAAATTATTAACAATTCTAAAGCCAGTCATCAGAGTATATATCCGAAATGAACAAAAACAGAAAGCCCTATTCTTACTCCACAATCATTTTGCAAATATTCAAATGATCACGTATTTTTTTTTATTAATTAATAAATTTAAAAAGTTTAATCAAATAATTACCCTCTAATCTCTCTCCGATATATCTTCCTTGATACGTTGACGGGGAAGTTTCGCCTTATAAATAGCCGGTCGAACCGGTCACTCTCTATTTACATCGATACCCTTGATCATTCTTTAAATTGACTTTCATTTTTCCTAATTTAGTTCCAATTTTTCACTTTAAAAATATGATCCTTGTATTTTTTTTCTTATAAAACAAATGGAGATACAGTCAGATTTATCAAATGATGAGACATGGTGATATATTTTTACTCTAAATACCATCATAAAAAAACCATTCAATTTTTCACTAAAAAGAATTCCCCCAAAAATTCATTTAAAAAACACTCAAAAATATTTTGGTTTCTTCATCTTAGTATTCTGGTTAACTTTTTCCTTCTTATTTTTTTTTCTCGTCTAAAAAGGAGTTGATTGAAATTAATCAAATTGTCAACAGGAATTAACTCTGAAAATCACATTCAGTTGACTAATTTTTTATAATTTAATTAGTAATGAACTTCAAACATATTACAAGCCAACTTTTTTACGAAGCAAAATTCGGATTAATTTTGCACAAAGCTATTAATTTTATTTTTAAATTGACATAAAATGAGGAAGAAAAAATAAAAAATGACATGGGAATTTGGGAAGGGAAATCTTAAGTTACCCTATGAGATACGTGAAGGGGCAAGACGTTATATACTAATACATAGCATAAAATGCTAGCCAACAAAAAAAATATAGCCATAAATTGTGTGTGTATATACATCTACTATTTTATTTTTCAGAATCTATTTGTATAATATAGTATACAAAAAAAAAAAAAAAAAGGAAAGCTTATATGTGATAGACGATCTACAATGTATGCACCACAAAAAAGTTACACAAACTCCCAAAAAATTTTGGGTGGACCCCACAATCACCAACATGGCAAGGCTAACAACATGGGACCCGGTGATTGCAAGTTGCCTTGTCACCATGCTTAATGATCAACACACAAAGCTTCATTTTTTAATAAAAACACAAGGCTTCAAAAAAAATTTTTAAATATTTTTGACAAAGCTTGATTATAAAATATGTTTGATAAAATTGTTTCAATTCATTAATTTTAACTAATAAAAGTTTTTTTATATAATAATATAAAATTTTCTATACATTAACATAAAATAAATAAATATATTATAATATAAAACTCTTACTTACATTCTGTCTCTATTTCTAAACACCCTTTCAACAAAGCATAGTTAGTGGGACTTGTTAATATGCCACCATGGAATATGCTTCTCCCAATTGGACCCCATCTTTGGAATTCATGTGGATGTGAATCTGGAGGATCATCGGCGGTGGAGATTTGAGATGGCCCACCACCTTATAAAAAATACAAAACCCAATCCACGTTTGTGCCACTCAAGATGTTTACTTTGCCGACATCTGTTGCAGTGATTTTCCAAATTTTGGCACATTGGTATTTCCGAATATTTACTACATTTTTTTAATGCACCCCATAATTATTATCAATTCTTTATTTTATTTTATTTTTATTTTTATTCATTATGGGTGTTTATGTAATTCACGTACTTGGTCTTTAGGAGCAGTTACAATCAAAAACGAAAATCATGGAAAATTTGTTGCATCGCTTATCTGGCTTTCATAAGAGCAAAGCTGGAACTTTTAAAAGATTTCAGAACAACAACTTTAAAAACGTATAAACAAACAAGAAAAAGGAAAATCCAAAGAGTGAAGTACTTCCTATTAAAGCTGTTTTTCCAGTGAGTATTGTTATTACTATCAATATTTTACAATTACATCTCTTCTTGGGTAAATTAATCTTGTATTATTTGAATATTAAATTTAGAATTTCTATTTTTTTATTTTGTTTTGTTTTATTCTTTGAACTCAAGTGCTCTTTAAAAGCATCGTTTCTGTCAACTTGCTATTTTTTTTGAGATTAACACGATGTCCTTGTTTTGGATAATTGAAAAAAACTAGAGAGAGAAAGAGAGAGAGAGTTGTAGAGAGAGAATGGGAGTATATGGTACTAGATATGGTGTTTGAAGCTCTGAGCTAATCTTCTCTGACTGTTTCTTTTCTCAACCTGGGACTGAATGATTCTTTCTTTTTTTTGGGTATTTTTTTTTCTTTTTTATTTTTCTTGTGTTGTGTGTTTGCTCTTTCTGGGTCTAAAGTTTCACAAGTGAAATGGGCAGTTTTTTTTTTTTTTTTTTACAACCATATTTTTGTCATTTTTCCCTATCATTTCTTTCAAAGTTTGTGTTTTTAGATTTGGTTTCTGCTTCTCTCTACTCAAGTCAATATAATATTCTTTTTATTTTTTCAACTCTAGTTTGGGATATTCCAACTGGGTTTTTTTTTTTTTTGAGCAACGAAAAAAATAATTCAAACTTCTCCAGAGCTTTTCAGTCAAAAAGTTCCTTCCTTTTTGGTATTCCTCATTTGCAGCATATATTTATCTATTTTCCTTTGGTATTGTTTTAAGTTTTGTAGATTAGTACATACCATGTCTGCTCTTTTTTCTTATCTTTCTTTTCTTTCATTTTTTTTTTGGTCTAAGTGAAACATTTTGAATCACTGTTATGCTGTATCCTCTCTGTGTTCATAATGCAAATTGTTTGGAGAGTTTTTTAATCATATCAAAAGTTAATTTTTTTTTTGGTTTAATTCCTGAAAACTTTCAGTTCTTAACTTTTATGCCAGACTTAGAAATGACTCCATTTTCGGCTCTGGATTCGGATATTCTCTGATTGTCACTTCTCTTTTATGGACAACATCAAATTTCTTTTTTTTTTTTCTTTTAATTCGAGTTATTTTTTTTCCCATTTTCGGATGGAAGAGAAAAGAGAATGAGAGAAATGACACAGACACTGCAGTTAGTCATACATGATTGTTTCCTTTGAATCTTGCAATTTTTTTTTCCACACCTTTTTGAAAACTTCCACATTCATGTCAAAAGTTTTTTTTCTAATTTTTTAATAAAGATTTTTCTTTTGGTGACAAAAATGATTTTATTATTTTTTTTTTTTGGCAGTGGTCAGGTCAGATAAATGATGGATTTTTCAGAGTCTACAAAGATTCTATTCAATAGGATTCAGCAGCTAGAGCCAGAGAATGTCACAAAGATTATAGGCTATCTCCTTTTACAAGACCACGGTGACCAAGAAATTGCAAGATTAGCTTCTGCTCCTGAACACTTAATTCACCAAGTCATTTTGAAAGCCAAAACTCATCTCCAACAAATTGTTCCTCCTTCTCCTAGACCAGTAATAGCCTCATCTCCCTTGCTATTCTCTCCAAATTCCAGGCCTTTCTCATCCTCAAATTTCCATTCCTCTTCATCTCCTAACTCCTTTTGGGAACATCCCCAACATGTTTCCAAACAACCCAATTCAGAGTTTTTACCATTGAGCCTAGAGGACCAAATGGAGCAGCTCAATTCTGGGGTTGTCTCAGGAGTTTCTCAAAATCCCAATGATTGTTATTGCCCAGATGGTGGAATTGGGAGTTTGAATCCTAGACCAAGTAGGAGGTCACTTTCAAGTATTTCTGAGTTCCCAGTCAAGACTTGTCACTATTACAACAAAGGGTTTTGCAAGCATGGAAGTAGTTGTAGGTATTTCCATGGCCAAGTTGTTCCTGAGAGCTTCCCTCAGGTTTATGGACACAATAATGACTCTTTTGGTGAGGACCATTTGTTCTCACCTGGCTCGCTTGAGAAGCTCGAGTTGGAAATAATCGAGCTTCTCAAATTGAAGAGAGGGAACCCCATTTCGATTGCTTCGTTGCCCGCTATGTACTTCGAGAAGTACGGGAAGTATCTACAGGCTGAAGGGTACTTGACTGAGAGCCAAAGACATGGCAAGGCTGGTTATAGCTTGACAAGGTTGCTTGCTAGATTGAAGAATAGTATTAGGCTCATTGATAGGTAAATAAAATTTTTCTTGGTGTTTGTTTTTTGGAGTTTTGGTTGGATGCTTATACATGCCATGTTTGTGAGTTCTTAAATTGTGTTACTTTGTGTTTTACATGGTTGAATTAGCAGGCCTCATGGACAACATTGTGTGATTTTGGCTGAAGATTCTTTGAAATACGTGGACAATAGGAGTGAAAAGAGTGATCCTGGTCCGATTGTAAGCGGGTCGAGGCAGATATATCTGACATTTCCAGCTGAGAGCACTTTCACTGAAGAAGATGTCTCAAACTACTTCAAGTAAGTTTACATTGATCTCTTCTTTCGATTAGAGGCGGCTTTGTGAATTCTATTACGTTTGGAATTTTTCAAATGTTCAATGTTAAGCTTACTGAGTTGGATTTCGTTTATTGTAGCACCTTTGGGCCTGTTGAAGATGTGAGAATTCCTTGCCAACAGAAAAGGATGTTTGGCTTTGTGACCTTTGCCAGTGCAGATACGGTGAAGATGATTCTGGCAAAGGGAAATCCTCATTTCGTTTGCGGGGCTCGTGTGCTTGTGAAACCTTACCGAGAGAAATCGAAGCTCGTTGATAGGTACATTCGCTATTAAATTTTCTTGGAAAAGATAGAATCATAATGTAGTCTCTTGTCTTATCTTAAGTTTCGTAATTCTCTTGTGATCTTTTCCTTGCAAGAACATGAACATTTTTGGTCCATTATTTTAAACGGTCATTGCTTGATCGATATAGGCAGTTCATCTATGCCCCATTTAGTTCACAATTTGAACCACAGTTCAAGCCTTTTTGCCACAGTGCTTTCCCTCACAAAAAGTGGTGATTATGTTCAAACCTATGAACCAAACGGGCTACTAGTTTCACAATGTCTTTATTTGTTTCTGTTTCAAATGATGCATAATCTATTTTAGTACGGCAATGACTCTTACTATTCAATCTTATGCATCTCTTTAATTCGTGCAGAAAGTATTCAGATAGAATTGAGGCACCAGCGTATTATTCTCCACATTATTCTGATATGGAAGCCGAGCTTCATTTAAGTGAGTACAACCTTCGAAAATTGCTCTAAAATTGGAGACCGTAAGGTGTTTTCTGTTGTCTCTTGTTGCGCACAAAATGCATTAGAATTTCCATAGCAATATAACTCATTCTTCTTTGCTTCCCATTCACATGGAATTTTTTCCTCACTTTTCAAGTGTCGAGAAGCTATGAGAACTCTAGATTGCTGAGGAGGCAGTTCATGGAACAGCATGAACAGGCACTCGAACTCGAAACGAGGCGACTTTCAGGGATGCACCTGGCCGGGAAGCCCGTGAATAATCAGCCCTTTTTTGGTTACTCAATGGATGAGCTTAACGTCTCGGAAGGTTTACTCTTAACTTATTGCCTTTGTTTTCCTCTTTTATGTGCTTCTTCTTATTATTATTATTATTATAATTTTTCTTAAATTTCTCTTTTGTGCAGATCAATTCACTTTGCCATCCACAGAGCAGTTAACTTGTCTGTTGGATGTTTTCAACTGTGGCTCCTCAGGTGACGATAAGTTCAAGCATACAGACACCAATTTCACTGACCAGGAAAGGTATAAACTTTAAGTGCATCCCAAACTTCATCCCTTGTTAATCATTGATGTTGTGTGAATTTAATATTAATGTCTGTTTTCGACACTTCCTGTTCTAAAAATATATTCATTATGAAAAATCGATGATTCACTCGGGCAAATCTTATTATCTTGAACCAATGATTTATTAAATAACGGTTTCTAATCATTTTTAGTCCCCGAACTATGAGCATAGCGACGCGTTGGTTTTTGAACTTTTAATATTGCTACACTAATTTCTGAACTTTCATTTTTTTTATAACAAACATAAGATCTATCCATAGCTTAACAACTCAAAATGTTAAAGAACTTGTTACATTATATGCAAAATTTTCTCTTTACTATTGTTATAACCCATTGAAGGCTATAACATTTTGCATTTAGTATAACTATTTGTGTAGAATTTTAGTTGTTATTCGATAATGATGTGATTATATACGTTAAATTTTAGAATTCGTGGAGAATTATTTTAATGCAGGGCCACTTATGAACATGCCTTAAGGTTCAAGAGAATTGACTAATCCTTGTTTCTAGTTAGAACATTGATCTATTATATTTGGTGACAATGCTATGCTTTTCCTTTTTATTTTGTGCAGCCAAGCACTTAATCTCCCGGATAGCCCATTTGCATCTTCAATAGCTAGTGGAATTTCAACAGTTATATAGGTCTGGAAAACACACAGAAGAATAAGCAATTATAGAGTTAAGAGTACTGGTTCTAAAGGCAAAAATTTTCAGTTAGACGCATAACAGCCATCTCTTTCTTTCCCTTTTGTCGGCTTTCGTTGATCCGATCGGTCGGAGTTTTTTTCTGCAAGAAGTACATAAAAGAAGAATCAACACCTGAAGAATTCCCCTTCCCATTACTTGGAGGAGTTAGCAAAGAAGACATATGATACATAGAGAAGGTATATATATTATATATATATATATATATAATAACTATATGATATAAGAAAGAATTTATAGTTTCTAATGTTGACCACAGAAAGAAAAAGCAAGAATTTTTGAATGTTTAGAAGAGGGCTGATGGAATGTTACAGTCTTTTAGTAGTCAAGTATATGCAGTGTCTGAGGAGGTTAAATAATTTTGTGTTTAAACTCTCTTTGTAACACTGATCAATAGATTTAAATAACTTAAAGAGAAAAGTTTATTAGCAATTTAGCATCAGCTTATACATCTTTATCAGTTTGACTATTTTATATTATATTAATTCCACCTTTGTTTCATGCTTTTTTAGCTTTCCAATCTTTTTCATTTCTCTCTCTTATATATATATATGTATATATATATATATGTTGGTTTGTTTCTCATCATTATCAAGTGTGAATAATTTACCTCAATTTGTTTGTCCTTTTATCAATGAGGTTGACAAGGGTATATATCTCCTGGTTGTGTTCACCGATACCCAGTTTGTGAATCATTTTTTTATTAATTACTTGAGGAATGTTGACTTCACTCGCAAGTGTCCCTGCGTAAAGGATCTAACCCTTTTTTTTGGATCCACGTGGGTCCAATAGCTGGATCCCACATAATCCCACATAAACGGTTCAGATTATTTACTTAAATGACGTGGGTCCTATAATAGAGTAAACATAAATAAATGGTTCAGATCCTGCACTTACGCTACTCGCGAATACATTTAGTATCTCTCAATTTACTTTTGGCATTCCCTCCCCTCACACACAAATCCCCTTTTGTGGAGAAGAAATGTTTAACAATCTTTTTCAAATACACACATTAGTGGATAAAAGGACAAACTTAAATAATCATATATATATATATATATATATATATGGGTAATTCAACTTTGTCCCACTCATTGTCTCTTTCTAATTGATCTAAACCATTTTGTTGAATTGACATCATCTATATCTTGGTCCTTCCAACATTTTCTTTTGGCTAACCGGCCGTAAATGAATGGCTTGCAAGGTTCCGGCAAGGGACTCAATCAAAGGCCGCAATCTTAGGAAAAACAATGATGTCTTGTGAAGAAAAGTTTGAGTGAGACGTTACAACCAAAACTTGAATCATTTAGGAGCCAGAGACTTGTTCAAGGAAGTAAAGAAAGGGCTCTTGTTTGAGGGTTTTTTTTTTTTTAGTAAAAAAAAGGTCTTTCATTTAACTTAAATAAAGATTACAATTATCAATCGTAAAGAAATGCTAAGATGAAATTTGTTAGACTAATGATTAGGCCAAAGAATAGAAAGGTTTTTCAATATGCATCATTTTTTATTGACATGTATATAATTCTTTAATGAAAGATAAAATCAAGTTCCATAAGAAATTAAATTATCCTCTTCTTCTTATTGATATGATAAAGAATTTGTTGTCGATCGCCTAAAATCTTTTATATTTGACACTTGAAAGCTACAAATTAGATATTAAGAAAACATACAAAAACACATAAAAACGAGAAACCGAAATTGAAAACCATAATTAGCTAGAAATTTGTGTACCAAGACCATCACCACTATAAATTGAGATATAAGTGAAATGAACTTGAAACAAAATAGATGAAAGTGAAATAAATTAATTAATTAATTAAATTAAAAAAAAAAAACCCTGCTAGAGGAGTTCACTTTCTAGCGGAAAAGATTAATCTTGTTTGATATGAAGATAAGAAGAAAAGAAACATATGATGAGAAAAAACCATAGGGTGGGGGGAATTTCCAACGATAGAAACTATTGAAGTGCAATGAAGAAACTGACAAAGTGGTCTCGTAGATTTCCAATTAAGATTACCCCCCATAACTTCTCCCCTTTTCTAGGCACCCTAAAAGAAAGAATTGATAAGTGTCATGCAACCTACGGGCCACGGTACACGTGCCACGCACGTGACTCATGTTGCACTAAATCTAGTGGGCGGCGATGGTTAGATGGCATAATAAGACGGGATGTGAGAGAAGGCGAGCCCAATTGTGTGGATCCCACCCTTTTTCGAGTCGGGATATGTAAATGCCGCTCTTCTGCAATCACTGCTTACTAATCACTCTTCTCTTCATTGTTTGTCTTCTCAACTGATTTTTTTACTCGAAGAATGACCTAATCTAATTTTACTCGAAGAATGATCTAATTTGGGATCTAACGCTACAAACACATTGATTGGGAAGTCACACTCAGCTAAACCTGATGTGTTTAGATTTTAAGAAAACCAATCAGCAAAAGACATGTCACGCTGAAACGAAGTTGCGGCTGTACGTCAGTCGGTTGTGTTTTTTTTTCCCTCAGAAACCATTTCCAGATTCATAGTCACCATTTTCTGTCTTATGGTCATCCCTTCTACTAATTTATCTTGCCATTTAAATTCTACAACCCAACGGCATAAATTTAAATTAAATTACTAAAAATACTTGAACAATTAAATACAGTGTCAAAATTCCATTGAAAAAACAGTCAATTGGACAAAATTTGTAATAAATTTGAACTCCAAAAGAAATTATCACCATTTTATATTTTCATCGTTTGTGTACACGTGTGAACAGAGAACTAAATTTTACAGTAGAGAGATCAAATCTTGAGGAACAATATGACTAATTAGATTACATGATCTTCAATTTGACCCTCAACGTGAGATCTAGCCGAAGATGAGAGGTACGTCTATAATGATCCACCCTCAACGTAAGAGGTACGTCTAATTTTAACTGTTGCAAAATAATTTATTATGATAATGATGTTTATAAAAGAAAAATTACACTTTTTTTAGAATTTTTCTCTAGCCTCTCTCTCACTCTAATTTTTTTGAGATCCACAAATAAGCCCTTACTAAGTCCTATTTATAGGCTTTAAAAAAACCCAAAACAACTCTCTCAGGTCAGGCCTTAGAAGCGCACGGCCGTGTCTTTTGGCTGCTGCTGCCGCACGCAATTCAGCTACGCTTTGAGTTTTCCTGGTGGGTTCAAAGAGTTACTTATCAAAATGAAAACTCCAACAAAAAATTTATCAAAGATTTAGGGAGTAAATTGCTGTAAACCTTTATCTTCCTACACGACATCTGGTATCAAGAAAGGCACAAAAATTTATGCATCAAGTGTACCAGTAAGAATCCTACCGTACCCACAGAGTGAGTTCGAGAACACCTATTCAAACTAACGAATTTTGATTCAAACCAGTATTGTTACAACATTTATAAAACAAAATTCGAATTGCTAGAAGTGGTTTCAGTTCAGATCAAAGGTCCAAACCTTGATTCCAAACACCCTCAAGAATTCATGCCAGATGAAGAAGAATGAAGAATGGATAGAAAATTTAAGCAGCCAGTAATTGAAATAAAACATAATTGACAGCGTATGCTACAAAATATTACATAAAAATAAAACAATATTACAAGTATTTATATAGCCCTTTTTGGGTATTGAGACATGAACAAATATACCAAAATTATATGTAATTGTCTTAAATATATCTCATTGCCGAACACAATTTTATTACAGGACTTTTGTGGTTAGTACAGCATCCATGATCGCCAAATGCGCTCAAATTGGCAACTTGACGAAAGCGAATCAGAAAAAATGGCTTGCATTCATCAAGAAAGCATGACAATCATTAGGAAGTGTAGAAAACAAATATCCAAAGAAGGCCACTCCATGGCAAAGGCAGAATATTGCAAGTAAAGTCTAATGAATTGATAAATCTATCCTACATGAGGACGGCAAAAACGGAAATGAAAAATATATCTTTGCAAGCTACTATACTTCTATAAGTGAATGTGTGACTTTGTTCTGTGAATTGTTTAATGCGTAATACAAATACAAAGTAGCATATAGAATTTCACCTTTTTTGGCCTTTTTAGTCCAGCATTTATAACTTAATTCAGTGAATCAGTCCTCATTTATAGCACAATGCTGTATAAGTTTCTGCATAGAATAAAGGACCAGAAATTTTTCTCGTCTTCAAAATTGAGGCAGCTTCTCAGGTATTATTGCTCTTATGATGAGACCGTCAAAAATGTCAGCAAGCTGATAATCTTCTCAACAGAGGCTTTCGAAGCCATATCATTTGAGCTTCAACTTGAAATCCCATGAATATCTTTTGCAAATTGTGTCAGTACATCAGGTCGAACTTGAGAGCAACATGTTAGCCTCTTCTTTCATATTTGTTCGCCAACTCCTTGAGCAATAATCTCTGCCGAAATGCCAGATATTTGTCCAAGCTAGTGCCAGCCCACTGCTGACAGAAGCACTCATCGGTCGGAACCAATGAGCTTAATGGAAATGGTCCCTTGGGAGCTTTCTTTAGCGAAACCAAAAATCTATGTCGAGGGCGAATTCTCTGGTCTAAAGACAAGCTTAGGTACATAGGATATTTGGTCAATGAATGCACTTCAGTTGTTCAATTCATTGATCAAGTACAAGTACTTCGGCTTTAAGTTGTCCTCCAAGGATAAAGATAGCACCTGAAATATTGAAATGGAGCTTTATCAGAAATTTAGACCAAGCACAAAAATAGTTGGGGAATTTTTATGGTAGGACCTGTCCGATTTAACTACCGGTATCCGGTAGAAACTGGTGTTTTTAGCCGTAAAAATTTTCTATGGTCTGATCTATAAAAGTTCCCAAATAGTTGACTGAATGTAAATCAGATGAGGCTGAAAGTAAACCAACCTGTGTAAGACTAGTTAAGACTTTCAAGATGTCAGCATTTCTCATTCCTATACTCCTAAGGAAATTGATTCTCGGAAGTAATCCGTCGTCAATGCTGTAATGGAGGAGCTGAGGATGTTTGGTAACCATCTTCACTATACTATCTCTCGGTGCTCCTATTTCCTTTGAAAGGAAAATATAACGGGTATTCCAGGAAATATCAATCCGCTGAACCAAGATCTGAGGGCTGAGCTGCACAACTTTTCCTAAATCCTTTTCTTTTATGCCCACCTCTTCAACCAAGTATCTCACGGTCGGTTTAAGCGAATTTTCGACGCTGTAAGAAAAAAGAGACGGAGCAGCAGCAATTATCTGTCCAATTCGGGAATTTGGGATTCCCAAACTCATCAAGAAAGAAACATGGGACTTCAAGTTGTTCTCCACAGTGTACTCTAGAATTTGTGGCTGCCTCAAAAGTATCCTTTTTACGTCCCTTTGTTTAACACCAACGCTCAATAAGTACTCCAATCTTTCTTGTGCAGAACACACATTTATTTGAAGGGAAGGCATATGCCTCTCATACATCTGAATAAAGTGTGATTCCTTAAGCCCAAACGTGCTTAAGTAATCGATGAGTGGTAACCACTTCTCAGCTATTTCTATCTCTTCTGCCAGCCAAGGATATTTGTTCTCAATAATTTTCCTTGCGTTCAACTACAATAAAACAAAGAGAAATAATTCAGGTAATGGATTATAAAACCTGAAAATTTTCAAAAATGTTACTATAGATGACCTTTTCTTTGCGTATATCCAACGCTTCTTTCCTGTTGTGATAATAACTTCTGGCATTACTTTTTTCCAGAGTGAGTTTGCCATTTCTGCTACCAAAATCTTTGTCAACGGCAAAGCTAGATGAGGCTCTACAGTGGCCTTTCTTGGGTTGTTTTTGGCTACCTGTCAAAATAAAATAAAATTAAACATCACCCTTCAGTCAATCTTCCCTCATTAACATCTCAGACAAAATTTGACGAAAAATTTCATTGAGACTTACTTCCATCAAATCCCCTTTTTAACTTGGGCCTCTTTCTTTTAGCATCAAAATCTGAAGTCTCTGCAAAGTCATCCTAGAGAGAGTTTCATAATGAAATTAGAAGTCAAACTCATACAAACAAATATTATCCTTACAAATTATATACCAATTGGAAACTTAATGCACTATAATTCAATACTAATATATGGCACAAAGCATGAAGTCAACATAGGATAGGAGGTCAAAAAATAAATAAATAACTGAATAAATTCCCTTCTTTGCTATCAAAAAAAAAAAAAAATCTAGGAAAAGTTCAGAACTTTATGCTTTGAATTTTTCAGTTTGAGTTTCTTAGAAAAACAGAAGTCAAATATGTGGGTAAAAGCAATTTCTTAGTTTGTACTATTCATGGTCTGCTCAACTACTGGTAATCTTGTTATTCTGAACAGAGATTAAACCCCCAAAAAAAAAAAGATGCAAACTTTACAATTTCCAAACTACGAAAATTCTTCTAAATTGCTCAATATCGTAAATTTCAGCTTCAAACTTCTCAGAGAAACATTTTAGAGGAAAAAAACAAATCACAAAGCCCAAAACTTTGAGCTCAGAATATTAATAAATTATGAGTTTTTCACAATTTTCTAAAAGAATCAAATCCATAAAGATCAAAAGATGGGAAAAATTAAAATTCCTCAATCCATAAACATAAAAATCTTACTCAACTTGCAATCCCTGAAAAAAAAAAAAAAAGAACGAAAAAAAAGACTTTAAATTGGCCTAAAAAAAAAAAAAAGAACCTTCTGCTTCCAATTTCCCAGATCAAATTCAACACAGAATTATCTTAAAAAAATAAAACCCAACAAAAAAAAAAACTCACTTCGGTAAAACAATCCTCTTCCGACAAATCACCAAACCCATCTTCATCTTCTTCTTCATCTTCGTCGGTGTCGTACGGAGACAGAGCCTGTCCGTACCTCGACCTCCGGTTCGACTTGAGAATCTTCGGGTTCGAGTGGGTCGAGAACAGCACCAAGAACCGGTTCGAACCGGTCGTCCTCGAATTCACAGAGACGATTCCTGCTCCAGAGAAGAAATGGGTCTGAAAACCACTCAAAGAAGAAGAAGAAGAAGAGGGAGTTGAATAGTGAATAATGGAGCTTGAGGGATAGAGAAGAAGAAGACAGTGTCATGTTTGTTTTTTTTTTAGAGAGAGAGAAGAGTGGATTAGGAGAGAGAAAACTCACACAGAGGGTGCAGAGAATATACCCGAAAACCCTACCCCATAATTATACCTTCCTAACACCTTTCTGTTGGCTAAAGGAAAAATTATGCATGATTTTTTTTCACTAATTTTGGGGTTAATATTAATTAATCATTTGATTAATTGCGTGATTAATTGTTAATGGTAATGGGTTACTGAATCTTTCTTACAGCCAGGACACTAGTCTTTGCCAAGTGGACCTGTGACAGGACAGAGATTCTCGGATGAAACTTCCTTCTTCTGGATGAACGACAATGAAATGCATGTCGTATGCTTTGTAGTAATAGCAACGACGAGTCGTTTTTGTGGCATTTATTTATCCATGTCTAACCCTGCATTTTTAAAGCTTTTAACCACCGTTTTTCGAGATTATTAACAAATTATATCTTTTTTTTTACATATATTTATTCATATAGGATGTTTAAGAGAGTAGTTTAAACCACCAGTTTAGGCTTGAGACTGTAGCATGTAAAAATTTTATACCGTAGTTTTTTACTGTAATATATAAGAGCTTCATGATGCTTACAGTTTAAACCAATAATTCAAACACTCTTGTAATTTTTTAAATTTTAAATTTATATCCAATTCTCATCATTTTTTTTTCGATCAACTCTCGATTTGAAAAATAAAAATAAAAAATTCTCATAGTTAATTTGAAAATTTCATCTTTTTTAATTTTATTGTCTTTTTAAGGGTCTTTAAATCATTTTAATGGTCAAAATTTCACCTTCTGTTGAGATTTTATAGGTGGTTGGTCACAAGACTAATGATGTATTATTTGGTATATCAAAATGAAGTCAATAAGTAAATGAGTGATCCAGTGGAATTGGAAAAGACTACCTCAAATCCATGACGAAAGAAAAGGAGACTGCTCTAAAACAGAGCAAAATGAGGCTTTAAATAGGCTACAGCATGAAGATTCACTAGCAATATAAACGACCCAATGGAGCAACATTAATGAACGACACCAAAAGCAATTAAAAAAATTATGACTGTTATATTACTTTTTCAAATTAATTGTAAGTAAATAGCATGTTTTGAAAATATTAATAATAAATATCAAATTTATAATATAAATAATTTATTCTCCTTTTATTTATAGTACAAACAATTCTTATCAACACAGTAAATAAATTGAAAGTATAAAGAATTTATTTACTTCTTTTTTTACCATGTAAATAAATTATTCACCATATATGTATTATTTACTATAAATATTTTTAAAATTTGTTGTTTATTTCAAAAAGTTTTAAAAATTTATTATTTCTCCCATTGTTCCTTGAAATAAACTCCCAAACTCCAAAATGATAGTGCCAAAGCTCCTACATCATTTGGCCTATTTGATGACTAAAAATGAGTTTAATCCTAAAATTAAACATGACCACATCCCATGGCTAAAGTCTTTGTGTTGCTGGCGCCAACCCAAGCCATAAAATCCAACCAACCAACGTGGCCCACTTTCAAAACAGTCCTCCTCATGAGTACACCCAACACTCTCAACTCCATTGCCATGGACGCCTCTCTCTCTTCCTCAATAATCACAGCTCCAATCCCAAACACTCTCTTCAGAACCAACTTCACTGACCCCACCACCAAATCATCAACCCTTAGTCTCACCCCCAGAAGCAACCACGGCCGTCTGATCAGAAGCAAGAGTCTACAAGTGAGGAAAGTTGCAGGAGTAGAGGAGTTCTCTGCCGCAGCAGATGCAGCCCCCGCTGGGGTCACGTGGCAAATTGTTGTTGGTGCTTTAGGTATGTTATATGTGGGTTTAGATGTAATTTTCTTCCGGGGGTGAGGAAATGGAACTTTTTTGAGTTTGTATGACATGCCCAGAAGATGTAAAAATAAAATCTTTACGAATAAATGATTGAAAAGTGAAATCATTGCAATTAATTACGTGGACAGTTGCTGTTGGTGCTGCTGATAATATGTGTGGTTGGATGTTTGGGAGGTGAGAAAATTGAGGGGGGATTTGTGTAAAGAATGGAACTTTCTTGAGTTTTTGTGGCATACCCAGAAAATGTAAAAATACAATCTTTACAAATAAATGATTAAAAAAATAAAATCTTTGGAATTAATCACGTGGCAAATTGTTGTTGGTGAATTAGATATATGTATGTGTGGTTGGATGTTTGGGAGGTGAGAAAATTGGGGTGGGACTTGTGTAAAGAATGGAATTTTGAGTTTTTCTGTCCTACACAGAAAATCTAAAAATGAAGTCTTTGCAAGTACTGTTTAAAGATGATATCTTTACAACTATTCACGTGGCAAATTGTTTTTCCGTTTTTGATAGAAACGTGGCAAATTGTTGTTGATACATTAGACTTGTGTATATGTAGTTGGATGTTTGGAAGGTAAGAAAATTTAGGTAGGATTTCTGCAAAGAAGGGAACTTTTTAAGTTTATGTGCCGTACCCAGAAAATATAAAAATAAAATCTTTGCAAATGATGCTCAAAGATGAAAACTTTAGAAGTTGTCACGCAAAAAATTGTTGTTAGTGCATGAGCAATAGTTGGATGCTTGGAAGGTGGGAAAATTGAGGTGGATTTATGCAAAGAATGGAACTTTTTGAGTCTTTGTGGCATGCCCAGAAAATGTAAAAATGAAATCTTTGCATGTAATGCTTGCGTTTGGGAGATGAGAAAATTAAGGTGGGATTTGTGCAAAGAATAAAACTTTTCGTGTCTATTTTATCATGCCCAGAAAAATGCAAAAATGACTCTTTGCAAGTGAATAAAGTTCTGGTTCTTAATCAAGTATTGTATTACAACAATTGCAGCTGGAGCGACTCCTTTTGTGGTGGCAGGGATCGAATTCAGCAAAAGAATTGTATGTTACACTCTTAAATCATGTATTGGAAATAGTTTATAATTATATTTGTTTATTGGAAAATTCCATAGTAAAGTTTAGATAAAAAATACTGATAAAAGACAGTTTTAAACCGTTAAATCACATCAAAATTATATTATAACAAAAAAAGACCGTTAAACGACACTTAAAGAAAATTTGAGGGTCTATAACTATGCTTACGGATAGTTTTCCTATTCATCAAAGAATTCTCATTATTGCCATTGTCTTTTTATAATTCGTGCAATATATGGCAGATAGCACAAAGGACATGTGATGTATGTGAAGGCATGTGAGAGTCCCAGGCTGTGGTACAAGTGTCAATCTTCATGAACTTATAATTTCATAGCATTTCTTCAATTGTGTTTTTCTTAATTTAAACCCTGACTTGTTTCTTAATCTGGTTTTTAATGCAGGCGGATTTCTACCTTGGCAGTCATGGAAGAGATTATTTACTGGCTCAAGTTTCTCCTGATTGCATTTGCTATTTTATTTCATTTTTGACAAAGGTTTCACTAATGTGGTACATATGTATATTCTCATTACCTATAAGATGTTTAAGAATCCAGTCGGAACTACTTTAATTTGCTAGTTCCAACCGACTTTTGTTACAACTTTTTTTTTCACTGAATTTGAATCAAAATTGGTTGGACCTTAGTAAATTTTGTAGCTCCAACTACGTTTCCAATACTCTATTAGTTTTGTTTTACCTAAAAGACTGAATAATTGGTTTGTCCGTTATGGTGTATAGTTTTATCAAGAAACGTAACAGCAATATGAAATATAGTCAATTTGAACGAGAAAATTCCACATACAAACTGGCAGAGGGAAAATTCCTGATCTTTATCAGAGAATAGTCGTATAAAGTTGCATAAGTTTTTAGAAAAAATATTGGCTTGCTTTTTGCATAACAGTTTCCTTGAGCTTCAAATCACTTCCAAACAAGAAAGAATTCCAAGTTTCCTTTAACATGTCGGATTCTGAATGTCAAGAGTTTTATGGCTCGTTTTCTCTCTTGAACAATGGCCTAAATGTTTGTATAGAGCCTTTTGGTTCAAACCGATTTTGTTATAGTATTTTATCTCATATAATTTGAATTGCTACAATATTTTAAATTTAAACCTTTGATTAAAACTATATTCCCAAATGAGCTGTTAGTGGTTCTCTCGTGGCTTCTTCTGTTCTCTTTTGTATTTGTTACCAATAATTAGATTTCTTTTGTAACTTAGTACAATCTGATAACATGTGCTGTTGGAAGCCCGTTTTAAAACATTGTTTTCTGAGGAAATGTGCCTGTTAAGCAGCAGATTGAATCTCACCATGCATGTTAAAAGAAGAATTACTGATTCATGTGCTATTAGCTTAAAAAAAAAAGCGTCTTTTTGGCTAAAAGATCAATAATAAAACCGTATATAACCCTCGTTAGTGGAAAAATCTTTGCGGTTCTTGAGTGGAACTCAAACTCAAAATCACAATACTAGCTACTAAATCTTCTGTGAAATAGCTTTAAAGATATTAAGCTATTATTTCTTTTGTTACGGTAAGAATTCCTTAAGCAAGATTAGTTCTTGCTTTCTTTTCTTGCTTTGACCTTGTCAGAATTAATCACATTCATACTAAGCGGTAAAAAGATAACGAAGATGCAAGGATTTGTAATGATTCATACTTAATGTGAAAGTTACGTTCATTTCAATTATTGGGCTTCATTACGAGAGAAAAGAGAATACAAAAAGAGCTTGAATGTGCAAACTCTAGCTAAGGTTTTCTAATGATTGAATTAGCTTTTATACCATTGTAAATAAAAATACATTTAATTAATAAACAATGACTTATCCCTTAATCAGTTAATGCTGGAGGATACAACTTTATCTTTGATTTGAACTTTAATTTTCATAAAGTAACCTTCATGATTTCCCGGTGGTTATAGAGATCTTATACTTAACACTCAGGTCGACCTTCGACTTGATCCGTAGAAGTCTTTGGTGTCAAGCTTTAACACAACCGAGAAAAAAAGTCTCCGGTGTTGATCGAATCAAGATCTGTTGTCTCATTTTTCTGTCCTCTTAGTTATCCTCACAAAAAGGACAGCAGATCTTAACCACCTTAACAGCAGTACTACATCCCTCACAATAATTTAGCCATTTGCATGTAGTTTTTTCAATAATAATTCCTATTTCAACAGAATCCCATTGCTAAACGAATCTAACGTGCAGATACAAAAGAAAAAACCAATTAATGTGTACCTTATTTCTAGAAGAAACTTGATCGTGTATCACAAGAACATGGGGATACAACTGTATTAAATTGTGGAATGATTGATATTCTCTCTGTGCCTAATTTTCATTGATTTCTTATATGTTTTCATCTGAAAAATTCCTAGTGTTTATATATATTAGCTTGTACGTTTTGCTAATTAGTGCTTTGTTTTTTTTTTTTTTTCTCGACACCCAACTTGTACAGCCTTCATTTTTTTTTTTTTTTTCATGAGGAAAACACCCAACTTGTACGTTGGACATTGACTAATTGACTTGTTTACACTTTATATTAATAAGACTTTGACATATTGAACCAATCACTATATAATAAGCTACGAGTCAGAATTTGTACATTTTATTACATTGAATTCCAATGTCAGAAACCATATATATTCAGTTTTCTACACATCAAGTACAACTTCAAGAATTAGTCCCGCTTATCAAGGGAAAAAAAAAAGAGTACAGCTTCAAGAATTAATGAGTAATATCGCATAATATAGCTGCATTAGGCTAATATTTCATATATGACTCGTAATAATATCATAAAAATATAATTATATACTATAAAATATGACATCATAATTCTAACGTCATTATGATAATTTCTTTATAATTATGGTTATATTTAAAATATTTTGTAAATTTTGTTAAGTTTTATTTTAACTATAAAAATTTTGTCATGTAGTGTAACTTTTTCTAACCCAACTTGAATTGCTACTTTTGAGGGAGATAGATTCATCTTTAGTAATTTTCTGTTTGATTTTCATGCCATGAACATCAACCATACATGTCATGGTCTGTGTTAGAACCGTACTAATTAACCTTCCATCCTAAGTTTACTTAACCTTAATAGTCTAATTAAGCGTTTCTTCTCTCTCTCTAAAAGTTTCTGCAGTTGTTCAAAGGTGCCTCTCCCTTCCTCTGTGGCCAAAGCCTGGCACGACCTTAGGGTCGGATGCTAGGTATCTGGCTCGTGGGAAGGGAGCAGCGAGTGGTTTTTGGGTAGGAGGCATGGAGATGTAGTCGGGCTTGGAGTCGACCGAACGCTACTTGAGTGAGGGGTGGTGGCTAGTGGTTTTGAACGCTGACGAGCCAGATTCGAGGGCCACAGGACCTGAGGTGGCTAGATCCAAGACTGTTGGGTTATGGGAAGGAGGACGGTGGGCGAATTTGTGGCCGTGGTATGCCAGATCAGTAAAAGGAAGGTGTTGTCTTCAGATGTTTTGGTTGCGGAGTTGGTCGTCTGGAGTGGGCTAGATGGTGGTGGCATCGAGCTCGATCCTGTCGAGTTGTCTTCTTCGTGTTTTTGTTAAGTTTTTGTTTGTATAGAATAATTGCGCCAGATCCGGTTGTGTTTATAGTAACAGCGCTTTTGTTGTAATAACGGAAGTGGTCTTCCCATCTTTTATTTTAAATGTTTGTTTCTTTCGCTTGCTATTAACCAGAAAGTGTGTAGATGTACTGCAAGACCCTAATCTAAACCGTGCTATATGTACCCTCGATTGGAAGGGTATGGTTTCAGTCGAAGGATCTTTTCTATCAACTATAATAGGTTGTTGAAAGGTGTTTTTATCGTGCTCTATTGTTTGTGTCGAGCGGGCTTTTTCTGTTTGGGTCTCGATACTTGAATTTTGTTCATATACTTTATCTATTTTTACTGATGGATCTAGTCAATATCTGGGATCAGATTATTTCATAGGTGGTCTTATACAACTATATTTGTGTTTTTTAGTTTCAATGAAAATTTCCATCTCAAAAAAAAAAGTCTAATTAAAGTTTGATTTAGACTAAAAACATCAACAGCATTAGGCAGCTACCTTTTCTGTTTGATTATCCTCGCATAAAACTAGTTATCATGTGTGCTAAAAAGTCTTTATCATAATTATCTTTGAATATAAAGTGCACTGACTTTGAAAGCGCATATTAAATAATCCTTCAAGCTATATATTGGTATACAAAAGAGATCTTGATCTTTTTATACCTTTGATTTTAGTTAATTTAAAAACTTCATTTTATATTTCTTTGATCTCATTAAATGTATACCTTTTCATTAGATTTAATGCATAAATTTATATTATATCTCAGTTATTGACCTTTAAAATTACAAATTTATCTTTAAATAAAAAAAAGCATATTTTAAAAATTAAAAAAAAAACACATGAACACCTATTTTGAGGGTATTTAGAACCTTATTAGGTCAAAAACTTTAGTATAAAGTTTTTTTTATGTTTTTAAAAGTCTCTTATTTTTAGGGTAATTTAGTCCATTTTTAGGTTAAAATTGAAAATTAATTTGAAAGAAAAGATATATATTTATATAATAATTTTAACTAAAAAATATACATTTAATAAAATTAAAAACTAAAATTATATAATATTTAAATAAATCTAAAATACAAGCATAAAAAAAAGAATAACACTACACAAAATTTGCGGTTTGTGTTGTGTGATAAGGTGGTTGTCTAATCCCAATGAGTTGCACAAAGGTTTGACTTCTTAATGTAAAAGATAAAACTGATGTCGTTTTTACACAAGCCAAAAGCGACTTTTGGCTTTTCAAATGTTTTTGATCTGACTTTCTCTTTGCCTGAAATTAAGCTAAAGACGTAAGACAGAATGTCTGATATACGCAATGCTTTCAGTGACATCAGTTGGACCACACACTTTATTGTGACAAAATTGGCCAGCACATTTGACTTAAGAAACAGTTAATGATAGCTTTGTTTTGAAGGGTTAGTAATGGAAAAAATGTCTACTCAAATTTGATTGACTAACCCCTAAGAAATTTTTTTTAAGAGGATAGGAGAAAATTATGATTTTGGAACGACACAATATGTAAGTGTATGTGCTTTAGAACGTTAACTAGTATAAAAATTAATCAAGAGTCAGGTCAGAAAATTCAATAGGATGCAATAATAAATTGGTAATTTATAAATATTTACTAATCACGATTTTGAGAACGATCCTAGGGTAAAGAAACATGAATATAGATAAGAATTACATCGAAGTAAAACAAAAAAGTGACAAGATATAAATTTGATAATTATGGAGAAGGGTATGTGTCGCAAGATATTTTTGTAACAATAAAAATAATCATTAAAGTAGTGTTGACTTTGATCGCACGTGCTCAGAATACCTACTTTGCTTAAGAAAAGTAGAAGTCCAAACTCTTGATTACCTGTTGATGCGGTCCACCGCTCGCGAAATCTTGAGCGGCTACTAGGGTGAAATCTCAAGGGCTTGCTAGGAGAAGTCCTTAACAGCCCCTAAGAAATCCCTAGTGACGACTAGGGTGAAATTCCAATAAGAAGCAGCTGTAAGGATGAAACATGACTCACACCTGAACTCCTCCCTTAAGAGAGAGGCACATGCACCTAAAACAAAAATAATCTCGTTTAGGACGGAGGCAAACTCCACAATTAATTCCAATCATCTCTGGTTGCTTATAACTTTATCTCATTAGAGAGGCCAAAAGTAGAGGGTTTTACAATACCAATATTCTATCGAATTCTCAGCAAATTTGTTGACTTAAACATCGAAATGTCATTGGCACTTAGTACCCTATTAGTGCACTTTTTCGCACTCATTTCTTTATCTTTATTACTACATTCTTAGTCGAAGCATTTATTTCATCTAGATTACGAGTTCAAGCTTGCAGTGTTGGACGAAATTTTGCCCCACCAACTTTGTGAAATTAACTATTGACAAATTTTTTTCCCCATAAGTTACCTCAAAATTCTCTCCTAGTCTAACAATTTATGTTTTGGTCAGTTATTACTTGTCCTTGCAAATATGAATGAGTCCAAGAAATTGAAACTTGCCTTTGTGCCTTAACACTGGCCTCAACCAAACTGTGGGTTTTCTTGATTCACACGTCGACAACAAGCAATAAGAAAAACACATTCAAAAAAAAAAAAAGAAAGAAATATTAGCCTGTATATTACAATTGATTGACGTGTTGCTTACGTAAACATTATGACTTTGAATTTCTTTTTCTTCTGTAGAGAAAAAAATGAAATTACGACTTTGAATGCCACACAACAGTCTTATTTAAGGGGGTGTTTGACAGTGGTAGGAACCATTCAGTTCCCACTATAATTTTAATTATAAACAGTATAAAGCTCTTATATGCTATAATAATAATAAAAAAATATGTTACAGTATAAAGCTTTTATATGCTATAATAAAAGTGGTTCCTATCTCTCTTCTAAACATTTTATAAAACGGTAAAAAAGGTACAAATTTAAAAAAAGAAAGACCATAAAGATTTTCAAAGTCGCATTATTTTATTATTTTATTGTTGCTTAGGCTTTTTTAACTTAGAAAAATGAACCAAGTGATGGTAGAGCAGTCCTTATCCCATGGAATTAAAATTGTCAATCTGTCAATCTTCTCTCAAAATTAAAAAAAGCTCCTTTTGCCGGGAGGCTTTGAGAGTCAAGCACAATGTCGTGATTTGTCGGCTCATGTACCATGCACGTCACTAACTCTGACTAAATTTTAAGCATTGTATTCTGAGCGTTTCGAAGGTAATTTTACACTTTTTATGAAGCATGTTGTTTTAATTATTTTATTAATTTTTTAATAGTTTAATTTATAATTATTTATAATAAAAATTTACAATATATAATATAGAATAATTTTTGGTCATCAATTTTTAACGGTTTAATTGATGATTAAAAATTTTATATCGTATGTTGTAAATTTTTATCATAAATAATTATAAATTAAACTATTAAAAAATTAATCAAATGATTAAAACAATATGCTCTAGTGGTAGTACAAAATTGACTTCTTCACTATAAACATTCCCTTAGAGCGACATATACAACTTTTTTTTTTAAACTTTAGGAATTGAATTGTAAAGATTTCTTTTTCAAAACCAAAACTCCTAAGAGCTTATTTGGTGGCAGGAGAATGAATGATTATAGTATTTTGAAGAGGGAACAAACTGAAGAATAAATTGTTAAAAAAAAAAAAAAACAATTTTGATCTCTCTCCACATGGGGAATTCTTGGAAGGACACTAACCAATTAATTAAATTAGAATATTAGTTTACTAGTATTACCTCTCTTAATTTGTTGAAAGAAACCAGATAAATTAAGGATAGAAAATAATTGTAAAAAAAAACATTTTTTACTGTCATTGGATCAGTTATTGTTTCGTCAATTTATCGTAACAGAAAATCAACTTGTATCAAACGCTCGGGGTGGAAATGTTACCAAATTTACTTAGCCTCACTTTTAGCTTAAAATTTGAACCAAGTGGTAATAGAGCAGGATTTATCCAATGGAATTTTTTTTTAATATATTAAGTATCCAATGGAATTAATGAAATGTCAATTTAATCAATCCTCTCTAGAAGGCCATTTGAGGTGGGCATTCATGAAAGTCAAGCACCCTTTGTTTGGTAAACTTTTTTTTTTTTTTTTTGGTTGCTATGATCTATTCAAATCTCTATATATCTCTACTGTATAGTGTGCATTGTAAAGCATATATACATAGGGAAATGAAAATCATTGAAATTAGTTTCCTTTCATTCTAGCCAAGACTTTTGAAGATAAGAACATGTCATATTTTGAATGACTCTTAACCAAAGAAAAGGAAGGGTTTTGATGTCGCTTTCCTCTGGCCAATGATCTTATGATTACAAGAGAGATTCATTGAGGGTGTGATTCATGATGAATGATGTTGACAAAAGTGTACATTTTTATCACTTGAGACCTAATTAATCTCAAAATTGACAGTCTTTTTGTTGAATATTCATACTTATGCTAAACAAACCTTTTCAACCAGAAACAAAAATAGATAAATAAATAAGTAAACTCAAGCTTAGTCAAAAAAAGATGCCACAAAATCTAGGGTGGCCCTGCTAACAACAGAAAAATTAGTGTACTATTTTGAGTGATGGATGTTATTGGAATTTTGGCATTAATATTTAGAAGAGCCAAAGAAAAATTCCAAATTCCCAAAGGGGAGCAATAAATGGTGGGAGGGGTTTTCTCCAAATCCAACTAATGAGAAATTAAAACGGTGTGGGCCACCACCCACGTTGGGATGATTGACCGTTGTTACACCGTTGTCTTCTTTTAATCAAACTGAAAAGCATGGTCGCCCAAATTGTTTAATGAAAGGGGTTACACACTTCATAATAAAGTTAAATGACCGAAATGCCCTTATTAGTGTTTTAGCTAATAACACATGCTTTATTTTCGTCTAATAGGCATAACCTCTCGACAAATCCATGTTTAATTTCACCAAAAACTGCAAAGTCAAAAAGAAAAAAACTTCCTATATTCGTTAATAAAATTACTATGACTGAAATGCCCTTGTTAGCATTTTATAGCTAAATAACATAAACTTTAAAAACTTTTCCTTTTTTCCAATAAAAAAATAATATACTCGTTTTATGATTGCACGTATAACTTAATTGTGAATTTATATTGAAATACATGATAAAGTTTAGAGTTTAAATTTTTATCTTGAACTCAAAAGAAAAAAAGAAAATTATATATTCGTTTCATTATATTAAGTACAAGAAGGCAGCTGCGGAGCCACTTGTAGTTGACTTGAGACACATGTTTCCACTCAACTTTTTGCAGTATTCAAAATTTTCTCAAATTTTTTTTTAAATTAGTTGTATAATTGTTTCACATAAAAAAATAATTGTGCCCTCCACTAAAAACATTAAAACTTATCATCGTGTCTTTATTTTTTTAAAAAAAAATATATAATTTCTACCCTCATTTAATAATCAAAATATATAAGTATGTCTATATACAATAAAAATTATCAATAATTTTTTACATAGTATTTCCATTGACAAAAAAGTTCAGGGTCCGCCATTGCAAGAACGTAAAGAAATGGGATTAGGTGATTGTAAACTTAACGTGGCAATTATTCTCTATGTGCCTTCGATACTAAGGTTTCTCATACCAATAATTTAGCGTGAATAATGTGTTAAATATATCTGTTTTTTACTTCCAAAATTTTCAAACTTTGTCTAAAATGCCTTGTTTTGGCTGCACATCATAAGCTTTGTGAAAAGAAAACATTCTTAACTTTCAACAGAACATAATTGGGATGATAGCATAATTTTGACATGACAACCGACAAATCATATTTGATCACTATGTACATAGTCCACTTAATACCGTGTGTTTGTGTTCAAATGCTTAGTGAAGATTGTGTTTTTTTGGCTCGGTTAAAGGCCATCGCTTGATTTGTTTTCTAAAAACGTGATAAATCCTTTGGAAGTGTATTAGGCTATTTGAAAAAACGATTGAAACCAACAGTTTTAGTTTAAGAATCGTAATATGTGAGCACTTTATATTGTAGTAATTTTTTGCTTTTTATTATAACATGTGAGAACTTTACACTGTTTATAGTTATAACGGATGATTTCAACTGTTCTTTCAAACAGCTTATATAAAATAATATCCTGTTGATAGGATACTATTTTAAATTGTTAGATTCTCATTCAGTTTTGTTAGTGTTATATTTTTTTTTATATTTTAATGCGATATTCATCAAATTTAAAAGGTATTTAGAGTCATAGTTCAAATTGTAATTTATAATTCAAACAATTTTGTTATTGTATTTTCTCTCGTAAAATTTAAATTAATACAACATTTTTAGCATGTGCTGTTGATTTGAATTGAGTACTCAAAGGCCATCTTAATGTTCAAAACATGCACTATTAGTAAAAGACAACTTGCATTGAAAAGCCAAACTCAAAATGGACACTTTCTTACGACCTTTATCAGTTGGATATCAGATACTTCAAGAGGAAGAAAATGGAGGAAATTATGCGTGGAGGGTACTTTGGTCTTTTCGTAAATTAAAAATATTATTAATAATAGGGACATATATATCTGTAATAAGTTCGCCTTTTCATGTCCGTTCTGTAATTCTCAGAAAGAATAAGGGCTTTTCTCAAGATAGCCGTTTTATAAAACGGACAGGATTGTTTTTGTACGTAAAGAAGGGGGGACCAAAAATGTATTCTCAATGGCCTTTTGGATAGTCGTTTGGACTCTGAAAAGCAAAAGAAGAACGCGAAAATCTCAGAACTATAATCATCTTTCATCACAGGTAATGCTAAAACTCGGTAATTTGATGTTAGAACTCAAATGGGTTTTCACCAAATTCCTTGTTTGTGACGTTTAATCTTTCAATATCTCAAAGTTCAATCCTTTGGGATATATATATATATTGCTGTATTAATTGGGTAAAGTTTTCAGCTTTACTCTTTAATGTTATAAAGGTTTGGCTTGTTCAACATGAAATGAGATTAACTTTTTGGTGATAATTTGGTGTTCAGTAATTTGATGTTTGAACTCATATGGGTTTTCACCAAATTCCTTGTTAGTGACTTTTAATCTTTCCATTTCTCAAGTTCAATCCTTTTGGAATATATATATATATATATATATATATATATATATATATATTTTGCTGTATTAGTTGGGTAAAGTTTTCAGCTTTACTCTTTTATGTTATAAAAGGTTTGGCTTGTTTAACATGAAATGAGATTAACTTTTTGGTGATAATTTGGTGGCCAGTAATTTGGTGTTTGAACTCAAATGGGTTTTCACCAAACTCCTTGTTAGTAACTTTTAATCTTTCCATTTCTCAAGTTCAATCCTTTTGGAATATATATATATATATATATATATGTAAACATTTTGCTGTATTAGTTGGGTAAAGTTTTCAGCTTTACTCTTTTATATCATAAAGTTAGGCTTGTTTAACATGAAATGAGATTAACTTTTTGGTGATAATTTGGTGGTCAGTAATTTGATGTTTGAACTCAAATGGGTTTTCATCAAATTCCTTGTTAGTGACTTTTGATCTTTCCATTTCTCAAGTTCAATCCTTTTGGAATATATATATATATATATATATATATATATATGTATACATTTTGCTGTATTAGTTGGGTAAAGTTTTCAGCTTTACTCTTTTGTATCGTAAAGTTAGGCTTGTTTAACATGAAATGACATTAACTTTTTGGTGCTAATTCGGTGGTAGTTGTTTGATTAATTGATTCTCTTTTTTTTTTTTTTTTTGTGCATATCAGAACACATGAGCTTTATTGGGTTAAGGAGCTTAATTCTTCACGATCTTTTCTTTCCTCTTTTCTAATCTATTTTGTGCTTAAAACGTTTTAGTGTCCATTTATTGGTTGGATATTTTCTTGTTTACTGTTTATCCAATATCATTAACTTTGTGATTATAAGCAGAATTTCAGATTATTCAGCTCAAAATTATTTTAGTATTCATTTATGTTTGTTTTCTATTTTTGGTCGGTGGGTTTTGGTCACCAGTCAACAACTAAATATGTATTCCACGTTTTTAATGCGTTTACATTCATGTAACTTTGGATATTTTCTTGTTTACTGTTTATCCAATATCATTAACTTTGTGATTATAAGCAGAATTTCAGATTATTCAGCTCAAAATTATTTTAGTATTCATTTATGTTTGTTTTCTATTTTTGGTCGGTGGGTTTTGGTCACCAGTCAACAACTAAATATGTATTCCACGTTTTTAATGCGTTTACATTCATGGGCAGGCATAGATTATTTATTTTGGAAACTTATCCTTGGATAAAGAATTTTGATGGGTTTAAATGCCATTAGTTTCATGACTTTGATCTACATGATTGCGTGCTTGGTAGGAAAAAAAAAATCATATTCAAAGATAATCCTATATTTGGACATAAACCAATGGCCATAAGAAATTATTGAGAGGAGTTGGTTGTTGCAATGTCACAATCTGACTTAAGTAATGACCTTATTTTGTTGAGTCTTGAGTTTGACTTTTCCCACTACGGCTTTAGTCCCGTAGATTTCTTCCATCTCTCAGTCTGAGGAGTGCTAAAGGATGATAAACATTCATTGAAGGAATGTCTAAACTATGAGATCCATAAATCAGACATTCTTCAATGAATGCTAATTTGGCTTTGGTTTTCGAAATAGAATCGTTTCATTCAACAGAGTGGTTCTTGATGCATGTCCCACAAGTGGCATATATGCAAGGACTTTATGAATTTCTGAATTTTCATAGCTGTGAATTCGTTTCTCAAAGGTCTGAATCGGCTAATTTTTTTGATAGCTGTGTTGTGTTGTTGTTGTTGTTGTTTTTTTCTTCTTCTTTTTTTTTTTTTTTCCCACATAATTCTGTGATAGTTTATTCACTCTTTGTTTGTTTTCCAATGAATTTTTCTAAATTTCTTGTTTCCTTTTCTTTTGCAGGACATGTCATTTCTTAACTTCTTTCCTAGCTAAATTTTTCCTGTTACTACTAAATTGAGTTTGATTTAGCTTCATATTTTAAAGCAACCAAGGTTTTTTCTTTTACAAGAAGAGAGTTAGTTGTCAGTTAAGTTCTGGCAACACTTGTGGGCACACCAATTGCCAAGTTTTGCTTTGGTGCTCCCGACTCTCCTCAGGTTGTGATTAATCAAAACATTGGCTATTCTTAACATGAAAGAATCAGAGAGTTATAGAATTTCAAATGGCTCTCTCAGGTTCTACGAGCAGAGAGTGGAAGAGCAGGAGTCTTATTGTTGGCCTCCAATCCAGAATTCAAACTCCCTTACAGCTTCTGTGAAAGATAGCCAAGAAGCCCATCTTTCAAGTGAAGCTTTTGAACAGTACTGCACTCTCGAATCATCGTCGGGAACGGGTTCTCACCCCGGTCAGAATTCTTCATCTTCTGTCACCTTTTCACCCAATGGAAGCCCATCATCGCAGCCGGAAATGCAGTCATACCCCATAGACCAAAATCATTCTCCTGACAACACTTGCATATCTCCACTCGGTCACTCTTGCTTAACGGGCAACGCCGATGACTTGAGGCACAAGATAAAGGAATTGGAAACTGCTATGCTTGGAATGGATTCAGATATTCCTGACATGTCTTACATGTCGAATCAGGTTGAGCATAAGGAACAAAGCTCTTTAGATGGAGAAAGTTGGAAACAAATAACGGAGATGATTTCTGGAGGCGACTTGGAAGGGCTGCTTTGCGTTTGTGCCAAGGCGCTAGCTGACAATGACATGTTGACAACTGAATGGTTGATCTCGGATGTTGCGTCAGATGGTGTCGGTTTTTGGGGATCCGCTCCAACGTTTAGGAGCTTACATGGTGGAAGGTCTTGTAGCAAAGCTGGCGTCTTCGGGAAGTTCAATCTACAAAGCCTTGAGATGCAAAGAGCCTGCCAGTGCTGAACTTTTTTCGTATTTGCATGTACTTTACGAAATTTGCCCCTGCTTCAAGTTCGGCTGTATGTCGGCAAATGGGGCAATAGCTGAAGCTGTGAAGGAGGAAAGTGTAGTTCATATAATTGATTTTCAGATTGTTCAGGGAGCTCAATGGATGATCCTAATCCATGCCCTCGCTACAAGGCCCAGTGGGCCCCCAAAGATCAGGATCACTGGCGTAGAGGATTCTACATCAGCTTATGCAAGGAGTGGAGGGCTTGAAGTTGTGGGAATGAGGTTATCAAGAATTGCAGAGGCATGCAAAGTTCCCTTTGAGTTCCATGCTGTCGAAACTAGTGCTGCCAAGGTTCAAATCGAGGACCTTGGAGTTCGACCCGGTGAGGACAATTGCCGTAAACTTTGCCCTGACGCTGCACCACATGCCGGATGAAAGTGTGAGCAGTCAGAATCACCGGGACAGGCTTCTGAGGCTGGCAAAGAGCCTATCTCCGAAGGTTGTGACCCTTGTTGAGCAAGAGTCCAACACCAATGCTGTTCCTTTCTATCCTCGTTTTGTTGAGACACTGAAATATTACATGGCTGTTTTCGAGTCAATAGACATGACTCTGCCGCGAGAAAACAAAGAGCGGATCAACGTCGAGCAGCAGTGTCTGGCACGAGACATCGTCAACTTGATAGCATGTGAGGGGCTTGAGAGAGTAGAACGTCATGAGCCGCTTGGTAAGTGGAGATCGAGGTTCACTATGGCGGGGTTTAGACCTTGCCCATTAAGCCCCCTAGTAAATGCTACCATTAAGGCCCTGCTGCGGAATTACAGTGACAAGTTTACACTTGAAGAGAGAGATGGGGCTTTATTTCTTGGCTGGATGGAAAAATCCCTGATCGTCTCCTGCGCTTGGCAGTGAAACTTGGATCGTAGTTCGTGCTTGTTTGTAAGTCTCGGTGTCTTCAAGATGTAGAATCTCGTAGTAAACCGTCTTCTGATATCTGTTGTACCTTAATTTTTACTTCTTGTTTTTTCCTTTTGTCTTGTCTTTTGTACTTTAGTTATAGGCTTTGTCAGTAGAAACATAGGTAATAATCATCAAGTTAGCCTTTGTTTGACCTAAATTGTAATTTTACATTTCTGTCGTTGAAGGAATGCTAAAGACTGAATCTGATAGATAAAGGTATTATATTTCTAGGGGGCTAAAGTTGATGTCATGTGCAAAAAAAGTTGCAGTTTAGTTGAAAACTGTGACAAAACAAGGAAGAACAGCACTAGGATTACACATTATTACATTCCCTGAGTTGTTTGGCTTTTGGTTCCCAATAAAATCATACTCATTATACTCTTCACCGTTGACACTATTTAAGCTTCCTGCAAAGGTTCTGCAAACTATCACCGCTCTTTCTGTGTTCTTTGTCATCTTCGTAATGGGAATCACATTTTCGCTGAAATCCTTGCTGCTCAAGCTCAACGCATGTTCTACGCCGAAATGAGATTGGAGTATCCTGCAGGCTCTACAAGCAGTGTTCTTACAAAGCTCAGATACTCGCTTTGACCTTTGACTCCGGCAGCACATTCTTGTCCCCTAGAACTTGAGTAGCTCGTTTGCCGTCCACCATGCTTCTTGGGTGCGTCGTGTATTTATCATAGGCTGTTGTCTTCACCTTCTCTCTGTACTTCTCGAACCTTTCGAGTGTTTGAATTGAGTTCTTTACCCTCAGAATGCTTTTTATCCGGCTGCTTGCACGCCTTGAGGGATCCATTGATGCTTTTTGGAAGATTATCTCAACTATTTTCCTTGAAGGGTCTCCAATTTCCATCTCTGAGAAAGTGTAAAATGAAAGAAAGTAATTGTCATTTTCGCTAAAACTATAACAAACAGTCATTGAACCTTCTTTTTCAAACTTGGACTTTGCAATGAAGGCTCAAAAGCACCACGTCCTAGCAAAATACAAGACATAAGAAGAACCACTTACTGTAAAGTCGAGTTTGGCTGTAGTTTTGCCTGAAAATGAGCTCTCGAATCGGAGTCCCCATGGGATGAACAAGCTGGCCATCCAAGACTAACCTCTTCTCTTCTGAACTCGTGCTCTTTCTGTTCTACATCTTTCTGGTACTCCAATTAACACATCAGAAAGCCTAGTTCCACACTTCACATTCTCCTTCAAGTACAACCACATAGCACTCATCTCTCTCTCTATCTCTCTTCAAGTTCTACTTAAGCTTGGTATATCTCTATCTCATCTTTGCAGTCTCTGAACTCCAAAAAAGCACCTCTAATCAGTTGGTGGATCCTTGGTCTTATAAACACTGTTTGGTGCCCCAAAATCTGGCGTGTTTCATTGTCAATACCCTTTTATTGTTGTAACTTCTACCCCCACATATTTTATTGCTATAAAATACGTGGGGTACTTTTCTCTATAAAATATGTGGGGTCCTTTTCTTTGTCTTTCAATTTTCAAGTCACGTTTTCATGCTTTAATGTGGGGGAGTTTATGTGCCTTGTTTCTCTTTCAAATTTATAGATACACAGTAAAGCTAACCCAGAAGTCATTATTGTGTCCAAACAAATTCTTCAAATTTGCCAATGATTGACTTGATTTTTAATTGATAAAGTTGGACTTTAATCATAGTCTCAACAGAAACTACTCCTGAATTTTCAGAACAAGTTGCCCATGATGTTTTCTTTGCCCCCTCTCCTAAAACTACTGTTCCCAGCACTAGGGTGTTAAACCCACCAAAAGGGGGAGAAAAAATTGTGAAACCATAACATTTGAGTCATTTTATTGTAAAATCAAAACTTTGAATTAAAGTTTGTTTTAAATTAAATTTTGTGGGAGAGTATTCGTACTAAAGTTGATTTGAACCATAACTTTATAGTTTCTAACTACGTTTTCGAATAGTTTAATTGTTTTTGCACATATTTATTATCTATTTTGTTGTGTCTATAAACTTCATACTTAATATGCATTTTAATAACAAAATGAATTTTTTTATGATCAAAATTACATTAAAATAAAAAAAAATTTTATAGTTTCTAACTACGTTTTATAGTTTATAGTTTAATTACATTAAACTACGTTTATAGTTTATGATCAAAAATATTTATAATTACATTAAAATTACATTAAACCATAACTTTATAGTTTCTAACTACGTTTTCGAATAGTTTAATTGTTTTTGCACATATTTATTATCTATTTTGTTGTGTCTATAAACTTCATACTTAATATGCATTTTAATAACAAAATGAATTTTTTTATGATCAAAATTACATTAAAATAAAAAAAATATAATTTAATATAAATCTAACAGTTCAAAATAGGATGCTAACAAATGGGATTTTTTTTCAAAACAATCTCTCAATTAGGGTACAAAAATCTCCTAATTGAAAAGCGTCAATACATGATTTTCAAAACTTTGAAGGGTCAGCTAAAGAATTAAGCTCCGGTGGCGGCTCAGGCAATAACGTGGCTTCATAATGTATGCAATTTCAACCCAACAAAAACAAATTGGAGAATTATTATTCATTTGTCTTTCTATGTACAGGTGCATTTATGGTCTAATGGAGACAATTGTCCTATTCAAGAAGACCCAGCCACCAAAAGGACACATATCGGGACCTTTTTTTACTTTTGTTTTCCGTTTTTTCTGCCAATGGGGACGCCAATAGGATTCTACCACAAAGAATAAAGAAACAATCTTCGCCAAAATTTACCATTTTTGTACCGCTAGCCATTGTACTATAAAATGGGGAGTTGCTAGATTATCAATTCTTAAACTTGTCCAAGCTGTTTTCTAAATACACACGTGAGTGAAATGCCTCCAAGAAGGCACCTAATCAGTCAAGCATTTGTAATTTTTTTTTTTTGTAATTAAAACATCATTCATACGTTTATGTAACACTCAATTTGTTTTTTGTAACACTTATTTAAATATAATCCAACATTAATAACATTAAGTATCATACTTAAACAAAATTAGTAGTAAAACACTTATTTAAATATAATCCAACATTAATAACATTAAGTATCATACTTAAACAAAATTAGTAGGATATAACCGTACGAATGATATTACAAAGGTGAACAAAAATTATAACAAATATCAGATTGGTCTGGGGGTGTTAGAGTTTAGACTTTATAAACTTGTCCAGATTGTTTCATTTGCACGAAAGCAAAAAGTGAGTTTGAGATTCCTTCCCTCTCCCCTAAGTGGGCAGGGTAGTAACTAGAAACCCGTGTCAATGCAAGAGCCAAGTGATCCACAATTTATCCTTGCAAGAAGAGAGCCAATGTTTGAAGAACAATCGTCTGTTTTCACATTTAAGACAGTCCGGATATGCAGGATCCAAATTACAAATACGCTACAAAATCAGCATCGTTCTCGTGAACTTACAACAATGTGTTTTGTTGCCTAACGTGGAAGCTTGAAAATATTGTTCATAAAAATCCCCAAGCACATTTTTTTTTTTTTTTTACATGTTTTGAGTGCAGAGACAGGAAGACAAGTATATCCATCAAGAAGGCTAAAATGGTGTCGTTTCTTCCAGATACTGCAATATTTCAAGCACCCTCGAGTTACAACTCTCCTGTCAGAATATAAATATCAGTACTAATCCATATTTGTACAACATATTCCCCAAAGAAGCTAATATTGCACAAGCAGAAGTTCAACTCAGAGGCAATTTGATTGCCATAAGGCGTATCGTATAGAGGAACTCAAGAATCCAACTTTTGAGATCAACATCACTTGCCCTTTTAACAGTTCCCCACCTGAGAAGAAGGGGAATAGGAAAAAAAAAAAAAAAATCTTTATTTTTGCTGCATTCTGTCACGCAATTTTATGGACCCGTTAGGATTCTACCCATGTTATGAGGATACGGATACGATGGATGGCGCAGTGACAGGAATTTCGATGCTCCGGCCCTCGCCGAGATTTTCTCTGGATCCAAATTGGTTCAAATTATTACTTAAAATGCCATAGAATGTGGGACCTGGAGCTGCTTGGTCGACATTTAAGTTGGAGTTGTGAGCTTGGCTTTGCGCAAGTTCAGAATGGCAGATGGTTGGGAGGTAATCGTTGGATCTGTTCTCAGCAGCAGAACTAATTCCGACCCCAAGATCAAGGCTAATGGTGTCGGTTTCTTCTGGTCTAATTCTTGCTGGGACATTCACAGCCATTGATCCTGCCATGTCATGGCTACTATTCCTTGCAGTCGGGACATCATGGTTATGTTTTCCCTCGTATGTTGTTATAACTGCTTTCGGATCATGTGATGCTCTCTCAACATGTTTCCTAACAGGGCATCCAGCATTTGTGCATTTGTAATAACTCCTGCACAACATGGAAGTCTATATTTAGGAAAAACGTTAATGAGGTCCTAGAGCTGATCCCTTCAAGGGTCGCAACTTTTTTATACCCACTCACATGCCCTCACATGGCAGCTTTCCATTTGTATATGCAACTTTTTAATACTAAATAATGTAGCAGTTTTTTAAATGCCTATCAATAAATATTAACAACTCACGTTCCATGTTAGGTGCTATTAAAAAGTTGGTCTAACAATTTGGACCGTTGGCATTATTCAGCCAAAAAGGAAATGATATATAAGACAGATGCTCTAGAAATGGTATTAAGATACGTATGAACCTCAACTTCTACTTTTTTCCTAACCATTAATATGAGAGCATACCTTGGATTAGGATTTCCTCTCACCACTTTCTGGCCATATTTCCGCCAACGGTACCCATCATCCAATATATCAACCTCACTCACAGTTTGAACGACGACACGCGGTTCCCTGATAGGCTTAACCACTGAGGTGATATCAATGCTTCCAACATCCATTTTTCTGCTCGAGTAACGTTTTGATAGTTCATTCATTAGGCCAAATGTACAACCAAAAAAAAGTACAAAGCCTCTGCTAGATATTCATACCTTCGCTTTGAGAATGGATCATCATCATCTATGCCGTCATGGATCCTATTTCCTGTAGCATCTCCACCATCATCGTTTGTAGCTATAGGAGATTGGTCTGGAGTACTGCTTGGGTCATTGGTATTAGAAGTTTGTCCATATACGTTTGGAGACTTGTCTACATTAGAAAAAAGAAACAGGCATATAGAACCAAATCATTTTTTTCCTATAAGAATCTTTTAACAGAAATTAAAAAATAATAATAATAATAATAATGAAAAAATTTCCCTTACCATCACGTCCAGTTATAGCTAAAAACTTGTCAGATCTTTCCTCCTGCGAGGACATAATAGTACCGGTGTTATATCGCCGACTAGGTTGCGGCTTAGGATGATCATGTGTGCCCTTGTAGATAATCTCTGTTATCTGTCCGTCATGCGAACGTTCAAACAGCTTTTTCACTTCACAGTTAGGATGGGTACATTTGTAATAGCTACGAGGAAATTCACTCCCTTTAACATGCTTTTGTCCATACTTTCTCCAGTTATACCCGTCATCAGAAGATATAACTGAAGGTCCACTTCCTTTATTATCAAATTGTGCTGTTTGGGTCCCAGAATTAGGATGACCCCGATGGTTTAGTTCATCGGAATCACCACCAGCAGGTGCACTAGCTCCTGAAGTAGCAATGCTCACTGGCGCCGATAAACTCAGCTCATTCGAGGTGGCTACCATCTCACTTTTAACTGAAGGTACTGACACCAATGATTGAGATTGAACTTGGACTTGCATAGATGGGTCACTTCTCTTGTAACTTGGATCTGTAGTAACCTTCAATAAATGAAAAACATTAGCTCAAATAACGGCATCAGTACTTCATTTTGAAACTATATATATATAAACTCGAGCCCCCCTCTCATTGGCTTCTTTTGCAGCAAAGAAAAACAATAGATATTAATTAAATACAGTTTGTGCGGTTATCAATAGAGAAATGCAAGATAATTGGGCCCCTAGTTAATAACAGGAAACAAATAAGAGATCCTAAAAAGATAATCAACCAATTACAGTTAGCTTTCAAAAGAAAATCTCAAATCATGTCCATTTAATTACAAAAACTAGATTCTGGTATAAAAATTTGTCTGCTCAAATGTCTCTTTACATTTCAAAAATAATTTCTAATGCTATAGAACGCAAACAACAGCTCAAAAGGAAATTACCATATTTGATGTACCATGGGGTTTAAACTCGAAGGAGCTCGAGTTTATCATATCAGAAGTACTAACATTCGAGCAAACTGCAGTTGCTGAATATGTTGCAGAGGCCTGTGCCATTTGAGCCTTAAAGAAGGTACCAGTAGTTGGGGAAGGCTCTGCCTGCAAAACACACACAAAAAGCAAAGAAATACCGATCAGATCCAGAAGCCTCTTCAATCAATCAGTGGAAACAAGCGTAGTGAAAAGGAAAGGAATTCTCACGAAAATAGAAAGTATAGAGAAAACAACTTCTTTAATGAAACAGAAGCAAGGAAAACAGTAAAAGAAGGTACAGACTCACTGAATCTCCCATACACCCAAAAGCCCTAAAAATTTGATCAATACTCGGTTATGCTTTACAAAACTGCTTCACATCTATTTATTTGATAAGAGGAAACTCTAGGTACTCTTTTTTCTGATTGGTGAGTTTCAACTTAGCTAATCATCCGAGACAACAAAGAAACTCTAGCAAGACTACATACCAAAACGAATTATTTAAAAAAGAAAAAACCCACCATGGATGGACGAAAGCACAATCTCTATGTCGATTATTTATATAACTTGGTTCAATATAATCATTATATTCAGCACAATCCAAACAATATGAAATCACAGGCTCTTATTTCTTTTGTGGGCATCATGCATGACCCACATCCTGTCCAGCCTTCCTCTTCATATTGTCACTCACTTCAGTACATTAAGTTGCATTCCTCTTGGGGATGCATTTATTCCATATTCTACATAAAGAAATGGAAAGGTGTCCCCGTACATCCACTGACACCGTTAAACAAAGGATAAACAAAAGAGACTCACAAGCACCAACAACAACACCCGACAAAACAAGAAGATTCATTATGCGAAAAAACAACACTGACAATTAAAAAAAAGGAAGAAAAATACAGAGTTGTACACAAGAAAGAGCATATTCCAAAGCAATACGATGGAACACTCTATACGGGCATAAAGGAAAAGAACACCCCAATACTAGTAATACTCTAATCACAAGCATCAGAATCTTGGGGTCCCAGTGTAAGCAGAACCATAGATTAAATCTAATTGGACATGGATAAAAGCAAAAGAAAGATTTTGAATCACTACTATAGACGCTAAGAAACAAAAAGTAGTTCAAATTTCCCAACTTTGATAAAACAAAAGGCATCTTTTTTTTAGCTCACTTATTTATCAAAATTACATCACCATTCAGCAACACAAAATTCTCCACTACAGAGTGAAGACCACGCGGCAAACTCAAGAATCATGAAACTAGAGCTGAACGATACGAGTTCCCCCTGTTTGGTCACTGAGAAAGTGCAAGAGAATATAGATTTTTCTTTTTTCTTTTCAAAAATTCAGGAAGTATAACTTCAGGAGTTTCTATTTCCACCACTTTCCTTTGTTGAATCCACTTCTCTCAGCAGCCAAACAGAACCTTTTGCATTCAAATTCAAAATCTTTTTTCCAGAAAAAAAGAAAAAGGAAAAGAATCTAATTTCGTGTTCGCTCACTAAGCCGAGCAGCCAAACGCGGCCTTAATTCAAAAAAAAAAAAAAAATCTTCTTTCTTTCCCTTTCCTCGACCTTTTCAATTTTCTCAGGAAGCAAACAGAAAGCAAAATGATTAACAAAAAAGCCCGATCCGAGCAAAATCGAACCTCACCTTCATGTTGGAGAGCAGAACCGGAGACTCCAGGAACGACGACGGACTAAGCCCCGGAGGAATCGTAAGGCAGGGGGACCTCGAGATCGGGAGCTTCGCCGGCGACAAGAGCTTGTACTTCGCGCCGCTACCTCCGACGCCGCCGCCGCCACGTTGGTCCTGCAGCTCCGCCATCCTCGGATCCACCTCATGGGAGCGCCGGCGATGGAGCTCTTCGTCCGCCATTAAAGCTCGTCCCGAGAAAGCCTCCGTCTTTTAGAGAGAGAAAATAGAGAGAGAAGAAAAAGAGTTACAGGAGAGACAGCGGCTTGTCGTTGAGCTTGGGCTTGAGCTTGTCGGAGGAGGGAGAGAAGGGCAAAATGGTCTTTCTGCGCCAAAGCTAAGCTGAGATCAGATGAGATTATTATTATTATTATTATTATTATTGTGTGATTGACTACCCCTATGTATGTTTTTTCTGTTTGGGAAGATGGAATCGTCACACAGAAAATGAGGGAAAATGAGAGAAAGAGAAAGACAGAGAGTTGACTTGTGGAGTTGGATCTGAAGAGAGAGAAAGAAAGGAGAGAGAGATAGAAAGAGAGAAGTGAAGTATGTCATTGGGTTGTCATTTTAAACGTTTCTTTGCTTGCTTGCTTCTTCTGTTCTGATTTTTTAGGTCTAAAAGCAACCGTTTGTTTTGGGTTTTTTTTTTTTTTTTTTTTGGCTTAAATTCAACGCCTAACTCTGTTTATAGATTCTTGTAACGTTAAATTTGTTGAATTATAACTTATAATGTTGCAAATATTATATGTAAACAACGCATAAATAATGTTACATTATAAAACAAAGAAAGTTATAAACGTTAACGCGACGGGCTTTTCTTTTTTTTTTTTTTTTTTTGTCCTTTTTCTTTCTCTGTATCTTTGTAATTGTATTGTATGCAAATCCAAAGCCGCAAAGGGGATGATTTGAGGAATGTGGAAATGATGATGAATTATGGACCTTTGTTACACCCCAAAAAAAAATACTGTTTATTGTTTTGTCCGAACATGGGATTTATGTATGACATTATTCCGAATCTTTTTCATGTCCCTCACTTAAATACATAATGGATTCCATAAAAGCATGACTAAACAGTGCACGAATTTGATAAATTATGTACTATCAGAGAAAAATTTTGATGAATTATGATTTTGAATTGTATTCAAGGGTTAGTATAGTGGGAGTATAATACTAGTACTTACAAATACCGTGGAGAATAAAAGTTGGAGTAAACTAGTTCGATCCTTCTCTAGGGTTTGTGTATCTAGTCCTCTAGATTCATTTTTGTGGGATTTGTTGGTGGCCTTACTTCTGTTAGGTCCTTTGATCTTGATGGATCGATAGCATCCATTAATTGTAGAGGTGTTGTCAAAAGAGCCATATGAGTACTAGATACTGGTGTCTCAACTAGATTTTTCGTTGTCATAATTTGGTGCACGCCTCTCCCTCTTGAACGTTGCATTTGAAATAACCAGTTGATCTGGACTTGAGTCAATGTCTTTATAATTTGATATGTAATTTACCTTAGAAAAACCGATAAAATAAATTTTAATCTTTGGCGTGATAGCAAGTTCTCATTTTTTATTGGTAGCTATAATCTCTTATTATTAATTGATGAGTTAAACTCTTACTAATAAAAAATAATTCTAAACAGTTGCAATTAAATTGATGTCTTTATCTTATTCTTAAAAATATATGCAAAAATAATGGGAAAAAAAAACATTAAAGGATATCAAGACGTTTTCTTAGTTAAAAAAAACTTTGAGATTACTTTTAATTCCGTAATTTTTTTTAAAAGGAACTTTTTCCTCTTTAGCTATTACAAAGTTTAAGATGTTTGGCATAGTGGTGGGAACCATTAATTAGAACTGTTTTTACTGTACTATGTGAGAGCTTTATACTATAACATTTTTCTTACTGTAGCATGTGAGAGTTTTATATTGTTCATAACTGAGATAGTCATTAAAACCACCCTTGCCAAACAGTACATAAACTTTGACAATAATTCTCAAAATACAGTTTGGTAAAGAAGCTTATTGCATTGAATTCTCAAGGCCAGAATCAACATTTCTTGTTTTGGTAAAGATCCTTCCATTGAGTTGTAAGTTATAACGGTCGAATTCCAAGTTTGAACCATCTCCCAAAACCTTTATCATTTAGGGGTTCCAAAAAAAAAAATCTTACAATTATTTCTTCAGGTAATTGTGGAGGAAGGTTCATATCCCATTTGTATTAAAGTTGCAACCAACTTTGGGATGCCACTGATTGCATCTCAATTAAGGACCTAAACATGTCAAGTATTAAATTCAAAAACATTGGAAACAAAGGAAGAGTGAGGGCAAGAAACATTGTATACTATTTGGTGCTTCTCCTTTTGTTTAATTGTATTAATTTTTGTCTTTCTTGGTAGGCCCCACTAATTATTTCACCTATTAGCATGATTGAAAATGAGGTTTCCCTGTCTATCTTCATTGATGACACAGTTAAATGCTTAAATAAGTGACAACACAGGAAACAAAAATTACACCTTCATACCCCTCATATGGAAAAATTAGACTATAAATAAATGGCAACAAAATTTACATTTCATTTGCTACTCACTAATGAAATAATATCTTTCCTTTTTTCTTAAAAAGTAAAGAAAAATTAATGGACTATTTTCTTTTTTCAGCCATGAACCAAGAGTCCATGACATGAATATTTAACTAACTTGGACCAAGACCATCCAACTTATTAAGGGTATAAAGTTTTTCTTAAACTAGATAAATATAATATTAAGCCTTGCTCTTGATTAACATGATTAGAATTCAGGCTTAAAATCCAGACATAAAAAATGGGTCCTTTCTTCATTTGAGACAAAACCATGATTTACCCAGCAAAGAGTGGAAGGCCACCGTTTATTGATTTCTACTTCAATAACTAAATTGAAACCATGTGGTTTTAATCATGCAATGTAACATGCGAAAGCTTTTACACTACAGCAAACTTTGTTTTATACCGTAACGTATAAAAATTTTATACTTTTTGCTATTAAAACTATACCGTTAAAACTACAACTCCAAACATCCAAATGTGAATGATGAAGCCCCGAACATCCAAATGTGAATCATAAAGCCCCGTTAAGAGAGAGAGAGAGAGAGACTGGTTTTCATGCTAAACAGGACTGAACTGTGAGATGCATGAATTTTGAACTACCCAACTAACAATAATGTTTTGTTATTATTATTATTTATTGATTTCAAAGAAATTGCGACAGAAAAATTGAAGTCCTAGAGCAGATATTCCAGAAGCTGTTCCCAATATGGTTGTGTTTTCAAGCATCACCAGTAAATAATAGGCAGAAAAATGGTTATCAATAAAATAATGCAACTAAAGGACCACAGTGATTCTCTCACCAAAGAGTCTGCTGCATTTAATCTATACCCTATATTTTACGAAATCTAGACTTCCAATTCAAAATAAATGTCATCATAGACATTCAATGCTTCTTCCATAAAAGTAGAAAATATAGAAATTACTCTAAATTTGACAACAGATTGTACAAGGAAAGTATAAACTTATAATTCCAGATAATATTGCTACATACTGTTAGCTTACATTAGATATAATGACAAACATAATGTGCTCATAAAGTAAATGATAACAGACAGGTCAATAAGAGGACTTAAGTTAAGTCAATCATGAAACAACAATCATGACTTGACTTGGAATAAATCATGGCTTGACTCTTTGATGAGAAAGCTTAAAGAAAAGGGCATAAATTTTTCTCAACGGGTAAAAATAAATGGGCAACAACTGGATTAGATGTCCAGACAAATAGATGAATTGACACAACTACCAATTGGCTTGCTTGAGGAAGAAAATCTCCCAACGGCCAATAAAATCTGTCAGCAGCCAGACTGGAACTTATTACAGGGAAAAAAATTTCCCCAAACAACAATTAAAAGAGTGTTACTACGATCTGAAAAAAACTCTAACGTAGCGAAAGTAGACTCTGGGAGAACAAGCATAAAAATCTATTTTGTTCAAGTTGCATTTGCAGAAAAAAGATAAAACCATCCCCTGGATGAATGTTGTAACAGATAAAAATCTGATCAAAGGTCTTCACAGGTTAGAATCAAGAAACTAGATTGTGGCTGTAGAAATATGATTAAACGCAGGTCTTCACAGGTTAGAATCAAGAAACTAGATTGTGGCTGTAGAAATAAAACTATGTAGGCGTTCACTATAGGATACTAACTATACAACAACCTTTAACAACTGAAAGTCCAAGATGATCAAAATGAAACTAAAATTTAGTTTAGTTCTAACATAACATGGAGACATTCCCTTTTCAAGAGCAGAGCAGGAGTTCAAGGTTCCAATGCGCAGTGTTCCCTTTTTATGAATTGCAGCAACTTTTCTTCAGCCCTCAACAAGATGCTAAGACGTAATTTTCTTTTTAAATAAAAATTAAAGCCGGAAATCCAAGCAGATTAAAAAGTTCACGCAAGCTAAAGAAGCACTCTTCAGGGCAATTGGTGCAACACAGAAATACCATTTAACAAGGTATTCTACAACCTTGCTGTGCTAAGTTCAAAATGACAGGATAGATAAAGATCATGACAGTTGGAAAAAAAATGTTGTCAAAAGAAAACCGGTTAAATTATCAGACATGTGAGAACAAACACGCAATCACATATCTTAGTCACCAAATCTAGCTGCTGCAACTAAAATCAGGTGGATCAAAACCGCAAACCATGCCTTCTGATAGCCACCATCACAAAAATGGCAAAATCTAAAATCAGGTGGATCAAAACCGCAAACCATGCCTTCTGATAGCCACCATCACAAAAATGGCAAAATCTATTTTGCCATCCAAAAACATACTATCACATACACAAAAAGTACCAAACACTAAGAGGGATAGTAAGCTGGATGGTACTGGGGTTGTAAACCACGTCCACCATGGGAAGTTGGCCTGTCATAATAGGCAGATTGCTCATAAGATTCAGCTGCGTATAAATGAGAACCAGCTAAAGTTGGGTTCCCATGAACACCCATTGGAGTTCCTTCCAAACCATATATCCCAGCTGATGAACCCACATAAGGGTTAGCTGAAGGAACAAGGCCTGAAATGCCATAAGGTGCAGCCGATGAGCTCACATACGGAGCAGGACCATCTGCCGACAGACCTGTCAATTGGAAATGAGATGGTTGGTATGAGGGAACAGATGTATTTGCTCCCCTGAAAGTCTTTGGGAATGGTGAAGAATCTAACAGAGCATCTGCTCGAGGACGCTTGTTTCCACTCTGCTGCTTCTGCTTCTCTTTCCCAGGTTGCTGCTTTGTTGGATGATGTTGCGGCTGAGAAGACTTTGCAGCATTAGCTGCTGGAGGACGCTTTCTGTCTGCCTTCTGCTTCTCCAGAATTTCAATTCGCTTTTCAAGAAACTCCCTTGGATACTCAGATTCAAGCTTGCGCTCTTCAATAATTTTTATGACTGCTTTTAAAGCACTAGTTTCCTTGGCTGTGGCCTCATTCTGCAAAGAAACTCAATAAATGCATACCTGCAGGCAATATTCCTTGTTTAACTCCATAAATAAGGTTTTTTTTAAAAGGAATACCTGTGATTTGAGGGAGTTTTTTCCTTCTTTGCAAACTTTCTTAGCGATTTTCTTGGCCTCATTTACATAGTTTTTCAAGAGGGGAACTGGTGGGAACTTGTCAGTCAGCTGAAATTCATAACTAAACTTAACAGCTAAAAGCTGCTTGCCCTTATTTACAAGTTTCTGAATAAGATCTGCAAAACCCAATAAAACATTGCAACTTTGATAAAGGCACCAAATCATCTCAGCATCAAATTTATTTGACTACTTATACAACCTAGGAACGCAGCAAATAGCAAATGGTCCTAGTATCAAAAGCTCTATTTGACAACTATAATGCTTCTAACGGAACCAACTTCTTGATCAACAAATAGTGGGGCCATGATTATTGGTTAACCAATTGTGCAAAAATTGCTCCTTAGCAGCAACAATATCCTCCCTAGCAGCAACAATATCCTCCCATATCCATGTGTGCATAAGGAGACAAGACTAGTTCTGCAGTCCATCTATCCATATTTCTTTCCCTTGTGTTATGGTTGCCATTTTCTATTCAATCCCACTTACATATAAAACAAGTCAACACCAATATTACTCTCTTTTCTTTCCATGCTATCTAATTTGCGTCATTTCTCTACCTTATTTAAGAACCTCAATTTCAAAAATTTTTGCACTCTCAGCCTCCTTTTCTTTGCCCCATAACTAACCTTTCCAAAAACTTCTAGTCTAACCACAGCACAAGCATAACCAAATGAAAACACAATTGTTCCAAATACATTCTAAACATAAAAATCAACATTGCAATAAACCCATTATAAGGCATTAAACACATCAAGTAAATAATAATAATAATAATCAACATTTTTATGTATTGGAAAATAGAAATTGACCAAAAAAATATTACCTTTCACCTTATCCTCCTGTACCATTTTCCGGCACAAATCGATCGCCTGACGATACCTCGCAATGACAACGAACTTGTCAAGAATCTCATCCGAATCAAACTCAGAAACCAATCCATAAGCCGCCACCAAATGCAAGAACCCTAAAGACTCCAACGGATTCCCATCGTCCGTACCCACTTTCCCCTTCCACTCCACCGCCAAAGCCTTGGCTTTCTCTCTCACACCACCTCCCACGTCCGGACGAACAGCCATTAACTGCTCCAACAACAGCACGCAACTCCTCCTCAAACTGTTAAATTCCTGGTCGTTATCGCCTCTCCTCTTCTTTTCCTCCCCAAAGTACCCTTCCATGGCGTTGAGAACCATAGCCGCCGGGTCCGGCGACAGCCGGAGCGCGCTCGGAAGCTCAGCCCTAACCGCGTCCCTCTCCTTCGACGTCTCGCTGACGTACTTCCTCAGCCCTAGCCCGTCCATCTTCTCGCAGAACGCCACCAGCTCCGGCCGGGGAGAGACCGGCTCCTGTTCGCCTCCATTTGCGGGCCGTCCGACCGGGTCCTGAGCCGCTGGTTCGGGACGGTCGTTGTTGGATTGGGAGTCTAGGGTTTGGAGGACGCGGAATTGCTCGGTGAGGGAGTTCTGGAGGGAGGTGAAGTGGGAGTCGAGATCGGACCAGGTGAGGGAGAAGGAGGAGAGAAGAGAGGAGGACTGGGATTGGAGTTCATCGAAGGCCTTCTTGAGGTTGGATTTCTTGGAGTCGATTTGCTGAAGAGCTTCTGAGATGGTTTCTAGGGTTGTTGTAGTCTCCATTGAAGGAGGAGAATTTTCTCGGACTGGGGGAGAGAGCAGAGAGATAGACGATCGTCATTCCATGGAAGGGAGGAGTCTGATTGGGCCGAAGTACGGTTTGGGTATGGCCCATAATTCGGCAAGGCTCTCAAGGGCTGAGATGAGGCCAACTTGGGTCAATTTTAGAAATTCGCTTTGAGATGTGCTTCTCAATTTTCCAACACTTTCAACAAATATAAATACTATATTATTTTTAAGTATTTTAGGTTAGGATTAAATAAATATATATTATTTAAGATTATTATGACTTTTTTAACTTGAAAAAATGGTGTGGATCAAAATAAAAAAAAAATACAATAGAAGATAGAATAACAGTAAGAAAGTGATATACCATTTAATTTACTTCAACTTTAATAAGTCCAAGTTAAGCCCCTTTAAACTTTTGAAGTGGAAGAGAATGGGGCACGAGGGATAAGCCAAATCAAAGGATGAATAAAAATTGCAAATTGGGTTTTTTTTTATACCATGTGTTATAGGTTTATTTACGTTTAGTTTTTTATCTCATCAAATATATATTTTAAGCTTAGATTTAATATATAAATTTATACCTATTCCGATCAACTTTTAATTTTGACTAAAAAATTGCCTAATATACTTTCAAATTGAAAAATAAGACGACGTGCAAAACTTTAAAAAATAATAATAACTAAGGTTTGACTTTAAAAAATGTCTAAAACAACCTTAAAATAGGATTTTATGTGTTTTTTGTTTTTGTTTTCTTCTTTAAAAAGAAAACTTTAGTTTTTCTCTCTCTCTTGTTTAAGGATAATTTGATCATTTTAAAAGTCAAAATCAATACTTGACTAAGGTAAGGTATAGATTTGTGTATTAAATCTAATCTAAATATATAAATTCAATGATATCAAAAAACCAAAAGGATAGTTTTTGAATAAACCTAAAACAGATGGTATGAAAAAATAAATATTCCAATAAAAATTTGGAGAGAACGAAGGGACTAGTTCAAATTTAAAGATCCATAAAATTGATAAGCCGAAGGTTTTAAATATTAAGTAAATAACATATTTAAGAGACAATGTGAACTTATAAACACATAAACTTCTAAGAATACCTCTATTTAAATTATCCTCTCTTAAAAACCCTAATACCCATTTTGTCGCCTCCTCTTTCTCCTTCCCTCCATTGCATGATCCTTCCTCTCTTTCTTTATGCAACAATGCTCTATCTCCTGCTCCCCCTCACTTCCATCAAAACGATACGTTAAGGGTCACGAATTTCGATAACAATCCTCTAGTGTGGTTCGTGTGGCTGCTGAAATTCCTAGAAGTTGTAGCTCTTGTTCGCCATTGAATTGATCGTCGACGTATGGGTCCAATTGCCTCGCCATGGTGCGATAGTGATCATCGGCGATGACAACGATTATAGAAGACACGGGTAAAGTAGAAAGAAAGAAAGGGAGAGAGGAAGATAGAGAAAGAGAGAAAAGGGAGAAATTGTATGATTTTTGAAGGTAACGAAGTAAAATTAATCTCGTTGACATTAAAATTGTCATATTATTTTATATTGTTTTCAAATACGTTAAGTATTTTCAAATATCTCTGAAATCGGCTTATTTAGTACTATTTTCGTAAAACTAATACACCTAAGTTTGAAAAAACTTATGTAAATGACACTTTAGAAAAAAAAAATATTTGAAATTGGTCAATTGTCTAAAATTGCCCCACTTAATTTGTCCTCTATCTTCCTTAACATTCATTCTATCTCCTTCTCCTCTCTCTCCCCCTTCTTTTTCTTTCAAAATCTCGACCTACTTGACGAGTTACAAAATATATATATATATATTTTTTTTTAACCTTCCTTTCTCTCTCCCTCTCTCCCCCTCTCCTCATTCTCGACAACAAAGAGTCAAAGACCTCCACAATGGCTCGCAATCTAAGTGCTCGTCCACTCAACAATGGCCACCATCGGCGCCGACATCTCGTCATGCCCAGCCAATGTCTTGTCTCTGCCAAATAGAGATCGGCTTCAAGCGTGTCGTTGATCTTGCAAAAGTTGCTCGAATTTCTTTCACGACAAAGATCGATGGCAAAACGGCAATGACAATGATGTTTCAGACTAGACAGAAGCAAATGCAAGAATTAGAATTTTAAGTGGACATAAATCTATATGCCCCTCGTCCAAGGGGCATTTTTCTAGTTCTCCTCACAAAAGAATTCAAAGTGTGGTTGGATTTAAAACATAGGCTGTTTCTTATTACTTTGAGATTTCATTGCATTACCACACATTAAAATTAGAATTCTCAAAAATACCCCAATAGATATCAACTATGTGAACTGAGTCATTTAGTATAGTAAACATAAAAGTTAAAGTTAATTGCATTAGGACACCGTGAACTTTTAATGTTTAGGAATTTAGATCCCAAACTCTTAATTTTGACAAATAGTACCTTAAACCTTAAATTTTAAAGTTTGTAGCAATTATGGGCCTATAACTAATGGATAAGTCAATTAACAAAAGGAAATTGTCTAAGAATTTTACATAAATAAACTTTAAACTTTTCGTTGGTTGGAAAATTGCAACTTGCAACTTGGTACTTTTTAAACTTTGACATTTTATATCTTAACTATCTTCCGGTAATTAACACAACTATTGAGTGAACTACATTCTGAAGAATTATAAAGTCCAAGGTCCTCAATGCCAAAATTAATAGTTTAAGTTGTAATATGCAAAAGATGATAACTTTGAGTGCACAAGTGCAATTTACCCAAAAATTTAAATCATTCAACTTGGAATTGAAGATTAAGCTTAAAGGATAAAGCTATTTGATAAATAATTAAGGACATACTAATAAGATACAAGTAAAACTATGTAATCAGAAAAAGAATATGTGAAACTCTACACCTTCAATCACGTTTCAATATTCTAGCACATATAGAAGTCAAGTCATTTGATAAATGATTAGGGACCTAGTAGATATCGCAATGTCAAATTAAATTATATGAAAAGCCAAAAGTATGAAGCAGGCCCTAATTTCTAGTGTTTCTTCATTTTCCACCCGTTTTTAGAGTAGGGACATAAATATTTGATAGGGTTTGAAAATGAATTGGGAAACAAATACATAGGGTAATTAATTTCCAAAAGATTTTGAAAGTAAATTTCTTTTCAGGGATCAAATCTATAAGGAGAGAAAAAGAAAATAAAAATTATTCCTTTTATGTAAAAAAGAAATAACAATAAATAAATAAATAAGCACCAACCTAGAAGGTATAGCAGAAAGAACATGGGCCTGTCCGTGTAGGGTTATCTAGAAGGACATAGCTCATGGACTTTATACGCATTGAAGGCAACAAAAGTGTGATAGATTAAGGCACCTTAACCTTCCAACATCCAACTTGCTAGTGAAAGCTAGCTGTGATCCATGCCATTTTGTAAAATGTTATGATCCATTTCATTTTGATAATAATATTGTAGTGGCAAAAAGCCCCCATTCCCCCATTTATGTGGTTAGTGTTACCAGTACTAGGAAATAAAATTGACCGAATAAATAAGGTATTTGATGCGTTAGTTTAAACTAAAAACAGTATAAAACTTCACATATTATACTGTAAAACAAGAAATTTACAGTTTAAGTATAAAAACTTTTACGCGTTACAAAGTTTAAACTAAAAATTTCAGTCATTATAAAATTTGGATAATAATAGAGGTTATATTATCACATAAATAATAATATTCATTACCAACAATAGTAAGCCTTTCAATTTCCTTTCACTCAAAATGGTAAATATTTAGACCCTATCATGGTTTTTAAGTTATCATATAAAATAGAAATTTTTGAAATGCTTTATTTTTTTTTTTTATCATCATCTAAGAAATGCAAACGGTGGTTGAAGATAAATGAGCTCAAAACAAAACATGTTTTTTCTCCTAGAATGCAGATTTGGATATTTTGAATGGGCTTGTTCTTGTCCTCCGTCCTTATCTGGTTTCCCTTTAACAAAAAGTTTTTGCCCATAAAGCTATGGCATAGCCAGATCTAAAACCAGAAAAGCAAATTAGATGCACTTTTTGGAACTCTTCAACAATGTAAACACACACAAGATGTATACACACACGACTACTAAATATCACCGACAGTGTTCATTATTGTTAATGTTAATTAATGAAATAATTAAAAATTGACATAACATTGTGGGAGGCTTATTGAGTTCTAGAATTGACATGTGTGTTTGTAATACTAAATACCAACAATAATATCTAGTATTGTTAGACTAACACCAAGACTTATTGGGAAATATAGAATTGAGACTTAACTCATATGCGAAATATATATGTATATATATATATATATACACACATATATATTTAAACCATTATTTGCCCATTCTTGATTGCGATTGCTATCATATTCACCCAACAAGTTGCTTCTAAAATATACATGACAAGCCTTTTAATAAATTTGCAATAAGTGAAAATTTCACAAAGAATAATGAATACATCCCTCTATTTAGAGCATTTGTTCCAACTTATCAATTTTATGTAAAGCTATCAACGACTATAGTAAAAAGCAAAAAAAATAGCTACAGTATAAAGCTCTTTTATATTATAGTTCTTAAACTTAAAACGTATATTCTAATTCTCCAAATGGCCAAAAAAATTTTACACAGAAAAAAGAAAACATAATAATCAGATAATAGTTTTCTGTTTTGGCATGTCTTTATAGCCTCAATATTCACGCCACACGCGCGTACAAGTCCAAAGAGAGTTCTTTTAATATACATCATCAACCTACTCTAAACTATGTGGTGGCTTTTAAAGTGCTACTCCACTTCATAAGTTTTAACACGAGACTAATAAAACATTACCTATAAAGATCTACTCCACTATAAGTTTTTAATATGAGACTAATAAAACATGAGCTATCACTACAATCCTTCTTTCATTAACGCTTAACACAATTCCAACAATAATAACACATAACACTGCTCTATGAACACCATATTGTCCTAACAACATTTGTGAGTTTCTAAGTTTCTTTAACAACGTTTGTGTAACACCCCTATGTGGGGGTTAACAGTTTTAAATAAATAAAAATAATTTTAAATTTTATATTATTTAAATCAATTAAACAATGCCCATGGGTCTTTAAACAATAAGAAAAATAAAAATAAACGTTTTAAATACAAACCACAGTTTTTAGTGTAGCACCAAATATATATAATTACAGTCATCATCACCATAGTACAATTCCCAAATAACTTAACACAGCCATAAAAAAAAATAATACAACTCTTACATGTTGTAGATAAGTTGTAATTAAACAGGGTCTTCTAACACGAAAACAGCAGGATTGTTTTCGCTTATTCCTCTTCAAATATGTTGCACTGAGTTCCACCTGAGATATGAAGATATGATAGGGATGAGCATCGACATGCCCAGTAGGGAAATCATGACTCACCTTATGGTTTATCCATTACCACATTAAAAACTACATGGTTAGTAGGTTACATCATATTCTAGATTATGAGGTTTATTATGATCACATCTTATGGATACCGTAGTTAATCATTACCAAGTGTCATAATTACACATTTATACAAATATTACCAATCATCATTGTTCCTAGGTATCCATGTTAAATTGAGTATCACTCAACTCATCGAAACCCAAATGGGCGCACTTGATCACCCTATAAACATTCCAAGGGTGTTCCGGTGAGGGGACATCAAGCCCCGAGTCCTCACCAAATCAATTCCTGTACAGTGTGTTCTGGGACTTTCAACCCAAGGAAGCGTCATCACCTTCCCCCTATTTTACCTTTTTGGGTATTCATGCCCAAGGACGTAACCGCCGCCCTCTTCATGTCTCACCATTTCTCTATATTAAATCATTATTAATAGAGTCAGTTTTCCTAACCATGCTTCTCAATTTATAACATGTGTCAATTCATTATGTTCCTCGCCGTACAATACAAGACGAGTCCATGTCATAGTTTCATATGTGATACTCATATAATATCTGTGACACCCGTTATTCTCCTAACGGGTATTGAGGTAATTAAATTAATTTTTAATGTATAAAAAAAATTGCTTCATTTAAATTTATTTTATAATATTTATTTTTATCTATTTTTAAGTTTTCTAAAATTCTCCTATATTTATTTAGTATGATTACTAAAAAGCCTTAGAACTTCTAATAAATCTCAAAAATGTCATATTGGCATTATGTGTGTTAAAGTCTTTAGATGAGACATAAGGATATCTTTTCCAACTACTCTTGACCCTCATTTTCTTTATTTCCTCCGTGACATGCTTCAACATGTCTCCTCTATAATTGTTTCCATCACTTCTCTTCAAAGACTTCATCTTTTCTTCCTTTCTCTTCCACGGTTCCCACACTCTTCTTCATATTTCTTTGCTGAAGCAAAATACTTAGAGAACTTCTTCAAGGCAGCCATAAAAATCAGCCACCATCACCTCCATTTGAGCAAGAATTTCAGTCATACCGAAGTAAAGGAACTTGTTTTGAAGCCATTTTAAGCTTCCAACTAACCATAATCTGAGGTTAGAATCTTATGAACAAATTTAGTCTTTCATTTATAAATTTTCTTTTATACTAAAGGATTATTCAAATTTACGTTCTTAAACCTAAGTATATGTTTGTTGCTATTTTGGAGAATATGTATGAAGTCTAAGTGTATATGCCCTAGACAGAAAATTTATATTGTTAAACTTTATAATACCTCTATGGGCAGTGGTTATTTCTTGAAATTCTAAGATTAAATTAAAATAAATTTTATGAATGTAGTTGTATGTTGTGCTTTAGTTTTAATTGTCCTTATGCACGCCTTAGGATCAAGGGAGTATGGAGCTAACGTTAATTGATTCCAGGATTAAGAGACTGTTGATAAGCTTAAAAGGTAGGGATTCTATTACTCATCTTTTGTGAGGTTTTTATAGAATTAAAATTGATTGTTTTGCCGCAATATATATATATCTATGTTGAACTGATATTATATGATTATCACATATGAAACTATGGCATGGACTCGTCTTGTATTGTACGGCGAGGAACATAATGAATTGACACATGTTATAAATTGAGAAGCATGGTTAGGAAAACTAACTCTATTGATAATAATTCAATATAGAGAAATTGTGAGACATGAAGAGGGCGACGGTTACGTCCTTGGGCATGAATACCCTAAAAGGTAAAATAGGGGGAAGGCGATGACGCTTCCTTGGGTTGAAAGTCCCAGAACACACTGTACAGGAATCGACTTGGTGAGGACTCGGGGCTTGATGTCCCCTCACCGGAACACCCTTGGAATGTTTATAGGGTGATCAAGTGCGCCCATTTGGGTTTCGATGAGTTGAGTGATACTCAATTTAACATGGATACCTAGGAACAATGATGATTGGTAATATTTGTATAAATGTGTAATTATGACACTTGGTAATGATTAACTACGGTATCCATAAGATGTGATCATAATAAACCTCATAATCTGAAATATGATGTGACTTACTAACCATGCAGATTTTAATGTGGTAATGATAAAAACCTAAAGGTGGGTAATGGCTTTCTCTACTGAGCATAGTGTTGCTCATTCCCTTATGTTTATATCTTTTCAGGACTCACTAAGTGTGAGGTGGCTACGAGAAATATAGTTGAGGAAGCGATGTAACTATATTACATTGGGACTGCTCAATTGTAAAGAATCTTCTTCATGATAATGTAAGCATCAATTGTTACTTTCTGTGACTGTATTATAATGTGTTGAGGGTTAAAATGATGACGACAACAGTTTATATTATTAAATTTAAGGTGCTACATTAAAACTGTGGTTTATTTGTCGTTTATATTTTTATTTTTGAGTTGAGAGTTTTCATTTAAGTCCCGGGCAAATTTTAATCTGTAAGGTTTTACTTTTATTATTTATTTTTATTTTATCTCATTAAAAACTGTTAACCCCCACATAGGGGCGTTACAGAATTTTTGGTATCAGAGCCTAGGTTCGGTTAACCTAGGGAGTGTAGCACCACTTTAAAAAATATATTTTTGAGATGGTTTTGAAGCTGAATTTTCAGTGTCATCATCAAAATGAACCTTCACATTGATTTATACAGTTTAGAAGGATGTAACATGGAAAGGCCATAGAATGAAAATACTAATGGTTATATGAGTACAATAATTATATAGAAGGAAAGTATTAATAGTTATGAGGGAATGATAATTATATGAAATGAGTTTATAAGTAGAATGCTTATGAGAGATTCGTATAATATTAGGATCTATAAGCATATTTAATTCGTATAAACGATGAAAAATTCGTATAGATACGAGGATTTAAGAGCCTTTTGTCTCGTGAAAAACAATAAGAAATATAAGGCTTGATTTATTGATTTTAAAGTTTGGCATAGATATACCAAATTTTTCGTAATTGATTCAAACCTAAGTAATGATTATGTGTGGATTCGATGGAGCACATAAGTGTCAATGTCTTTTCTTAAAAGTTCTATATATTTGAGGAATATGATATAAGTTGGAAATCATGGTATTGAATCTTGAGAGAGATAAATGTTAGACTTTTGGTCTGTTGAGACTGTGTAAAGTCTAGAATACATGAATCTCAAAATTGAAATATTTCGTTACATACATTGTATTTAAGTGTATCAGTGAATCTTTTGGTTACCTAAGATTTTGTTATATGAGGAAATTATATATTGTATGAGTAGAATTGTGGGGATTGTAGATGTTCTTAAGTAGTAACATCTAGTGTCTTTGTTCATTGATATGGTCTACGTTGAAAGACGTAAATCGTATTGATTTCAAGGTTAGTCACATTCTAAACCCTTGGTAGTAATGATGATGAATCCATTGATAGATGTTGAGTATTAGGAATAACATATGGGTGTATGTATTGTTCAATAAGGTTTTGATTAAAACAAAATTATTTGAGTTGCTGGAGGATTATGTTGTTATGAAATGATTTTAAATATCATTCAGGAAGATCCTTGTTGTCGTTAAATTAGATTTGTTGTTTATAGTTAACTTTATCTATAGTGGACTTTGAATTGGGTTTAAGATTTATACAAATTGGTTTTCAATTTTATGTTTGTTATTTAACTCGTTCCAAATGTGTTAAGGCCCGAAACAACCTGACCATTTTCAACTTAGAACATTTGGGCCTAGTTTAAATCTTAAATCAGTTTGATTCACACTGTCTCTCCCACGTGGTCTCTATACGTGTCATATACAGTGGTTTAATCATTGTTTACATATACGTTTACTGTGCATAGGAGCTTATTTCTCCGAGTTCACTTTTTCTCTCTTAATTTGTTATTTTTCTCTCTAAATCGTAAATCCTCTTCTTTTTCATTAAAAATTCTTCTTTTCCTCCAAAAGAAGAAGGAATTCTAGGATTCTGCAATTTACTATCTTAATTTTTCCTTTTTATTTACTCTTCTTTCATCTCATCATGGACCCAAAGTACCAACACCTGAGAAAGTATTTCCCATCACTCTCCCAAAAGATTCTCAGAAAGAAATACAAGACTAGAATTACTCGGTTGTGGATTCTTATGCGTTTTGGTATCCCTTGTGATGTGAGAATGTTGATAGAGGGGAAAATCCGTTCGAGTGACTTTAGTCAAGATGTCGGTTTACCAGGAACAGGTACCAGTCGTAGTGCAATGAAAAGAAGAGCTCGTGCCATCGTGGTCACTTGTAACAAATGTGGAAGACAAAATTGTAACGGTAAATGTACTTCACCTGGTTATATGTCAACGAATAGAGAGGATAAAATAAGGTTTTGTAGGGAAGGACTTTCAAAGGAGAACTTGGATAGCATCCATCCTCCTCTCCACGGTCACCCTAGTGGATATGTTCAAGGAGCTATTTTTAAACTCTGGCCTAAATTTTATACAGAAAGACAACGCCTCAGGAATATGGTATTTCTAGATCCTGTTTGCCAAGCCATAAGAAAACTGGATGGGAAATAAGTCATCGCTCTATAAAGGTTATTTAGTCTTTACTTATTTGAAGCAATTTTAGCTGATGTTCAACAGTTTGTGTTTTTCTTTTACTCAGAATATTTGCTTTTGTGTTTGAAATAATTGTGATTATTAGATTGATACAGTAAGTGTTAATATCTTATTTAATTTATGATTTTCTTAAATATATATATAATAAAATATATTATCTTATTAGACACGTTACATACGGTACAGTAATATGTTTGAATTTTGAAAAGCTTATCCAGATATTTCAAGATTTGTGTCTCAAATTTCAAAAGTTCTATAGTATTTGTCGTTTATATTAAATTTCTAGACTTGGTGTATATTTGTCAAAAAGTCTACAGTTGTGTCAAGAGGGTCTTTTGTCGAATTGTTCTCAATTGTCAAAAGTTATACAATTAGAGTCTAATCTTTTTCAAAAAGTGAATCAGATTTTCTGTAAACTATCAATCACCTTATCTTACTTTCTTATCCGCACAAGATTTTGTTTAAATCTTTGGATTACCTTTTCATTACCTACTCGTCTATCTCTTTAGCCCTTTTTGTATATTTCTCATCTTTAAAAACTCATGTAGAACCCGAAGTCTAAGTGGAGCAGACATTAAGCAACCACTTCTATAAACCAAATATGTCTACCTCCCAGTCCATGAAGAAAATAAAGAATGTCTGTGTCTTTTGTGGTTCCAGCTTTGGAAAAGATAAAGCTTATTTAGAAGCTGCAAATCACTTAGGGCAAGTCCTAGCACACAAGAAGATTAACATAATCTATGGGGGTGGTAGTATAAAAATGATGGTAAATATGGCACTAGCAGCTAGGTCTAGCGACGCTACTGATGTAAGAATTTGGCCTCATATTCCAATTGAAGGAAACCTTTGTAAGGAAGCCATAGGTAAGGGAGAAGGAGTCAGGAGTATCCCTAAAAATTTTAAAGACATAATCTATAATTCTGATGCTTTTATAGCATTACCTGGTGGTCTAGGTACTCTTGAGGAAATATTTATAGTTGCTTGTGGGCAATTGTTGGGCTTTTATTCCAAACCTTTGGGTCTGCTGAACGTAAAGGGTTTTTATGACGGTCTTTTGAAATTTCTAGATTACGCTGTGGAAGAAAACATCACTACAGAATCGGAGAGACAAATCTTTGTTACTGCTTCAACAGCTGAGGAATTGATAGATAAAATGCAAATCATACATCCAGAATCCGACACTGCAACATCCAAGCTTGAATGGGAAAGGGAAAGCCGGGAGCGGCCAATTGATTTGAATCTCCATCTGTAATCTTTTTGTTTTATCTTTAGCATGTAGGCATGTGTGTCCGTATTTCGTGTGTTACGAATAACCGTTTACCTTGTATTCTGTGTTTCTTGTGGTACGTCGTTGTTTAATCTTTTAGATTCATTGAGCCTAATGCCGGGATGGCTGGATACGGAGTACTTGATGCTCTCGAAACGCATCCTTCTTAAGGTCCGATCTTTTGTTTATCGATGTTTTTGTATCCTATAAGCATGCATGATATGGATAGCTGGTATACGGAGTGCCTTGTACTCTCGAAACGTATCCGTATCATGTTTGTAATGTGTAATATTCTGTTAATATTATGTGGAAGTACCAGAGTCAGTTATGGGGATATTCCATATGAAATATGAGTATATTATTTGGATTGAATGTTTGTGTCATGAGGATAGCTGTTTAATGAAAAATATGTCGGGTTTGTCTGCAACTCTGAAATTTTGTTTAATATCTCTATGAGTAAGCTTAATGTATGGTTTTGAATAAAAGTGTTTGTGATATATGTTTTATGATTATGTTCTAGTTTATTAGTTGAGGTATGAAATCAAATATATTTGACTTTTCCTTACTCAAAAAGGAAAAGGAACCTAAAGATGAAGTATATAAAATTTCTCTGGCAATCTCCTTAAATGTGATTGTAAATCACAGTCCATGGACAATGAAGGACTGGAATCATGGTATGGTCAATATGTATGCCTAATCAGATTCTTAGACTATTATACGGTGTTACAAGTTAAAACTTGTCAGAAATACTCTTATTGAGGGATTTAGGAGTAAGATTTATTATGCAAGTAAATAAGTGGAAATACGATGACTTAAATTTGGAGGACAAACAACATTAACGGTTTAGACTCGGAATTGGAATCATAATGGAATTAAAATTTTTACTAGTATTGCTAGAATTGAAATTTCGAGGACGAAATTTCTTTAAGGGGGGTAGAGCTGTGACACCCGTTATTCTCCTAACGGGTATTGAGGTAATTAAATTAATTTTTAATGTATAAAAAAAATTGCTTCATTTAAATTTATTTTATAATATTTATTTTTATCTATTTTTAAGTTTTCTAAAATTCTCCTATATTTATTTAGTATGATTACTAAAAAGCCTTAGAACTTCTAATAAATCTCAAAAATGTCATATTGGCATTATGTGTGTTAAAGTCTTTAGATGAGACATAAGGATATCTTTTCCAACTACTCTTGACCCTCATTTTCTTTATTTCCTCCGTGACATGCTTCAACATGTCTCCTCTATAATTGTTTCCATCACTTCTCTTCAAAGACTTCATCTTTTCTTCCTTTCTCTTCCACGGTTCCCACACTCTTCTTCATATTTCTTTGCTGAAGCAAAATACTTAGAGAACTTCTTCAAGGCAGCCATAAAAATCAGCCACCATCACCTCCATTTGAGCAAGAATTTCAGTCATACCGAAGTAAAGGAACCTGTTTTGAAGCCATTTTAAGCTTCCAACTAACCATAATCTGAGGTTAGAATCTTATGAACAAATTTAGTCTTTCATTTATAAATTTTCTTTTATACTAAAGGATTATTCAAATTTACGTTCTTAAACCTAAGTATATGTTTGTTGCTATTTTGGAGAATATGTATGAAGTCTAAGTGTATATGCCCTAGACAGAAAATTTATATTGTTAAACTTTATAATACCTCTATGGGCAGTGGTTATTTCTTGAAATTCTAAGATTAAATTAAAATAAATTTTATGAATGTAGTTGTATGTTGTGCTTTAGTTTTAATTGTCCTTATGCACGCCTTAGGATCAAGGGAGTATGGAGCTAACGTTAATTGATTCCAGGATTAAGAGACTGTTGATAAGCTTAAAAGGTAGGGATTCTATTACTCATCTTTTGTGAGGTTTTTATAGAATTAAAATTGATTGTTTTGCCGCAATATATATATATCTATGTTGAACTGATATTATATGATTATCACATATGAAACTATGGCATGGACTCGTCTTGTATTGTACGGCGAGGAACATAATGAATTGACACATGTTATAAATTGAGAAGCATGGTTAGGAAAACTAACTCTATTGATAATAATTCAATATAGAGAAATTGTGAGACATGAAGAGGGCGACGGTTACGTCCTTGGGCATGAATACCCTAAAAGGTAAAATAGGGGGAAGGCGATGACGCTTCCTTGGGTTGAAAGTCCCAGAACACACTGTATAGGAATCGACTTGGTGAGGACTCGGGGCTTGATGTCCCCTCACCGGAACACCCTTGGAATGTTTATAGGGTGATCAAGTGCGCCCATTTGGGTTTCGATGAGTTGAGTGATACTCAATTTAACATGGATACCTAGGAACAATGATGATTGGTAATATTTGTATAAATGTGTAATTATGACACTTGGTAATGATTAACTACGGTATCCATAAGATGTGATCATAATAAACCTCATAATCTAAAATATGATGTGACTTACTAACCATGCAGATTTTAATGTGGTAATGATAAAAACCTAAAGGTGGGTAATGGCTTTCTCTACTGAGCATAGTGTTGCTCATTCCCTTATGTTTATATCTTTTCAGGACTCACTAAGTGTGAGGTGGCTACGAGAAATATAGTTGAGGAAGCGATGTAACTATATTACATTGGGACTGCTCAATTGTAAAGAATCTTCTTCATGATAATGTAAGCATCAATTGTTACTTTCTGTGACTGTATTATAATGTGTTGAGGGTTAAAATGATGATGACAACAGTTTATATTATTAAATTTAAGGTGCTACATTAAAACTGTGGTTTATTTGTCGTTTATATTTTTATTTTTGAGTTGAGAGTTTTCATTTAAGTCCCGGGCAAATTTTAATCTGTAAGGTTTTACTTTTATTATTTATTTTTATTTTATCTCATTAAAAACTGTTAACCCCCACATAGGGGCGTTACAATATCAGTTCAACATAGATATATATATATATTGCGGCAAAACAATCAATTTTAATTCTATAAAAACCTCAAAAAAATGAGTAATAGAATCCCTACCTTTCAAGCTTATCAACAATCTTTTAATCCTGGAATCAATTAACGTTAGCTCCACACATCCTTGACCCTAAGGCATGCATAAGGACAATTAAAACTAAAGCACAACGTATAATCACATTCATAAGTGAGTTATGTGTAAACCCGTCTACTAGTGCCATTAAAGTATTTTTATGCATTAAACATGGAGAAAATGCATACTAAAAACTAAGTTTAGATTAAAGAAAACCTACCTCAAAACTTCTTTGAAAAGCACCAAAGTTTGGGTTATCAATCAAGCTTGAATTAACTTTAAAACCGACTCGATCATGGTTGGGAATTATAATTGTCTTGGCCACAAAGAGAGCTTTGTGCTCTATGTCTTTAGTTAGAAATTTGAAGTGAGAAGGGAGAGAATGAGAACTAGAGAAGAAGGTGGTGATAGTTAAATAAAAAAGATATCAAAATTCTTAAGAGGAATGTGATGTTTACGGGGAAAAGTTGTAAGAAGAAACAAAAGAGTCTTAAAGGAAAATATCATCTTGTCTCCCATGAAGACTTTTAGCAAATAATGCCAACATAATTGAGGGGATAATTGGAGTGAATTATAGAAGAAGATAAGGAAATAATTAATTAGGTGGTTGAGAAAATATCTCCATGTCTTCTATGAATTGACGGAAAATAATTCAATGTCCCCTTCGGATACCTTTAGCAAAATGAGAAGAAGTCTATATAATTGAGCAATAATTTAGGGAGACAAGATTGGTAGAAGTAAGTGTTGGTAAGTTTTGAATGTTTCTTAGGAAGACTTGGTAAGAAAATACTAAAATGGTATTTTTTTTTAATGATCATAAACAACTTAGTAATTTTAAATAGTCACATTTTATTCATTAAATTTTATAAAATTATGCCCGTTAAAAATACGGGTGTTACAGTTTGGCACAAAGGAAGCGTACAATTTGCACAGGAAGATCATGCATGAGAAAAATCAGCAATGGTTTCTTATGTCACATGGCTGACATATATATATATACATATATACATGGTATATAATTATATTTTATTAAAGAGAGCTGGCAACACCCTAAAAACTTGGGAGGTGTCACATGTTTCTTCGTGTGTTCATAATTCTACGCCAAAAAAGGCTGATTTTGTCACAAGAAAACATGCAAAAGATCTATACTTCTACAAGGGCTATTAGCTATAGGCACAATATCAAATCCTAGACCGCGCGTCAAAGTTTTATTATTATTATTATTATTATTATTTAATATAAGAATTTAAACTCTATGTATTTTTAGTAGAGTCATGTGTGAATTTATCGTTAGACTATATTGCAATATTATTTTTCTTTTGATAGATAAAAAATAGGAGCTATAATATATTTTTCTTTATGTTCTAGGTCTCATTGAAGCCATGTTGCCCGCACACATAAATAAGGAGATTAAGTTTCAATGCTAAGGAAGAAAAGAAGTATAAATAATTGAAATTCTTATTTTTGTTTTATATCTTTGTGTGCTTACCTTTTAAGTATGGAATCAACATGATTAACTTAAAAAAAAAAAAAAATCAACGTGATTAGGAAAGTAAAAAAAAAATAAAAATCAACGTAGCTTTTAGTGCATTTGAGATATTTACTTCTTTAAAGATTCTTATTCTAATGTTTGTAAAATGGGGAAGAAGAAGAAAAAATTGCGAGTTGTTGGTTCACTATTTTTGTGAAAATCAGTTAGGAATCACATCATATTTATATTTGCTATATCGTAAATAAATTTAATAAAATGTTATAGATATCTAAAATATCTCCACATCAAAAGACTCTTGGAATTCCATCGAAAGATCCTGCAAAAGCAATCTCTCTCTCTCTCTCTCTCTCTTTTTACGGTAATGATAAAATCTTTTGCAAATTTAAGTTGAAATTAGAAAATATTTTTTTATAATTTTAGGCAAGAATCCTAAAATGTAAAAAAAATATAACTTTTTAAAAACTAATATGAACAATAGTGGAACATACTTTTTTTTTAATATGGCACAAATAATCATTTTTTTTTAAAAAAATGTAACAGGTAAGTTTCTAGAAAAAAAACATAGAGAATAATCTCACTTTGATTAAATACCATTTAAATATATATATATATATATATATCTTTTTTTTTTTGCATTTTGTTTAAATACAAATTAACAATGTATTTGTTTGATTGGTTTACTCCAGTTCGGTCTAGTTCGAGCAAACATCATAGTCTTGAATTAGTGTTTGGTAATGTATTTAATTTAAATTAAACTGATAGTTCAAAATATGATGAGTTGTCCAACTTAGAATTCAAATCACCTCTTGATTTAAAAGTTTCGAATCAATATTGAACAATAATTTCACTCTCACATAGTTGTACTTACAATTCAACACTATTATTACATATTATTTTTCAATTAAATAACTTCTTTTTACATATTTTATATTTATTTTTTAATTAAATAAATTTTTATGTTCTAAACTTGAGACATCACTAATCATCCAAACACAAATTCGGTTCGAATTTCCTATTAAAATTAACACTTTAACTACGCATTCAAACATGAGTTTATATTACTATTTAAACTCATAGTTAAGAATTTTTATTCAAATAAAAAAAGTTTAAATCAAGATAATTCGAACCAACAAACCAAATTTAGAGTATTATCCTTTTTTTCCTCGTCATTCCAAGAAAAGCTTTATTTTCTTTTTCCCAAGTCAGAGAAAGAGAATTTCCCTATTCCATGAAGAATAGTTCAAGAGAAGACTCTTCTTTTGTTTTATCTTTCATTTACCATTTTTCACATTTATCATAATGACTAATGAGAAATATTTTTTTTTTCCAAATGATAATTTGAAATCAATTATGTCTTTCATATTCATGATCAATGGGTGTAAAATGAGAAAACATTGATCAACAAAAGAGAAACAAAAAGGTTACATGTGATCACATATTGTCACATATGCAATGGGTTCACCCAATTAGCAACATTCTCCCTAATTTATTGAGAAGGCTCTAGCTAGATTAATCTGGACCGTAGATCTTTGAGACCACCCCCCCAACGTCTGCATAGACGGATCAGATTTCCCAAAATCCTTAGTCTCAAAGGCTTTGACCCTGCACTTCTTCTTTCCCAAGACACAAGGACACAAATCCCTTTGATTGGCAAAACAATCAAAATCATCATATTAAGAGAAAGCCTGCCAAAACGTGGTACTGGCACAAGGATGACACGTGGCAAGAACGGTTTCCCCATTGGATTTTCCAATATTTATATATATTTCAGATTCCATGCAGAGATATTTTTGAGACCGTCAGATCAAAGTCAGTTATGGGAAAGCCAAAAATTCATTAAACTTTCCTTAAACAGTTCAAAAAAGTAAATGCCCATTAATCCTCTTTTGTTTAACCATGGTTAGCTTACCCAACTACCCCTTAACCCTAGTCCCACCTCTTCCTATTTATAAATCCACATCTTCATCACCCTTTTGCTTTTCCATGCTTTCGTGGGAATTTTTGCGTCGCTGCTTTTCAAAACAGTTCTCAGCTTCTGGGTTTTCCTAGCATTGTTTTAAGACGAGGTAATGACGACATTAATATATAATGTTTTATTATACTTTAGCTTATATAAAAATAGAAGTTTTTTGCTTTATGTTACTCCTTAATTTCAATTGCTCATGTGATGATTGTTTCATGCATATATTTCATTGCAAAAATAAATAAAAAGTAAAACAGCTTCAACACCCTTTATTTATTTTATTTTTTATATTGAGATTGAAGCTTTATTTTTTTACCGTTAAAATATAGATCTTAGTTTGCATAAAAACTTGCTATTTTCAAGTTTCTGTACACAACTTTAACCCCATATATTTTTTTTTCATAGTTGTTGACATTTTTTTTTCCCTTTTATTGCATGTTTTTTGCTTTGTTTTCACAGATGCCGAGTGCAAACCATGACCAATCCGACAATTCAGAACCGTTCGTCGAACTGGACCCCACCGGCCGCTACGGTCGGTACGACGAGCTATTGGGGTCCGGTGCGGTGAAAAAGGTTTACCGAGCTTTCGATCAAGAAGAAGGAATCGAAGTTGCGTGGAACCAAGTCAGGTTGCGCAACTTCACCAACGACCCCGCCATGATCGACCGGCTCTTCTCGGAGGTCCGGCTCCTGAGGTCCTTGAAGAACAGGAACATCATTTCCCTTTACAGTGTTTGGAGGGACCAAGAGAGAGGAACACTGAATTTCATCACCGAGGTGTGCACAAGTGGGAACCTGAGAGAGTACAGGTTGAAACATAGGCATGTCTCAATGAAGGCCTTGAAGAAGTGGTCCAAGCAGATTCTCAGAGGGTTGGAGTATTTGCATACTCATGAGCCTTGTGTTATTCACAGAGATCTCAATTGCAGCAATGTGTTTGTTAATGGGAATGTTGGCCAGGTAATAATAAGAAATATATATATATATATATATATATATATCTTTTTTTGTTTTACTTTTTTTTTCTTTATGTCGAGTTTAGGTTTATTATCTCATTTTTCTGTCAATGTTATTTTTGGTAACTCATTTAATTGCTTTGACATTTTAAGCATTTATTGTTTATTTTATGGCTAAATCTGTAAGATTAGATTTTACAGCAATGTTTCGGGACGATCAATAAGATGGGAAATTAAAGACAACATCTGATTTTTTTGACAAATGTTTTTCTTTTTTTTTTTAAAAAAAAAAAAGAGGAAAGAGAACCCTTTTGAGTAAATGTAAAGAAAAGGAGGCCCATTTGTATTATTTAGTGGTACTATCATGGCTATGTATATATTAATTCTTAAAATTGTATTTTATTGACTTTCTAATGTGACTAATCTTTTGTAATTTTGTTGGGGTTCAACAAATTGGACCTATCCATTTGCAGGTTTTCTAATTTTTCTTCTTTCTTGACACATAAAATAGGTCAAGATTGGTGACTTGGGATTGGCTGCCATAGTTGGGAAGAACCATTCAGCACATTCTGTGCTAGGGACACCAGAATTCATGGCACCTGAGCTCTATGAGGAAGACTACACAGAAATGGTGGACATTTACTCATTTGGGATGTGTGTCCTAGAAATGGTGACCTTGGAGATCCCTTATAGTGAATGTGACAATGTTGCCAAGATTTACAAAAAGGTGACCTCTGGAATTAGGCCACATGCCCTTAACAAGATTCGGGACCCCGAGGTTAGGGCCTTCGTCGAGAAGTGCCTCGCGCAGCCTAGGGCTAGGCCCTCTGCCGCCGAGCTCCTTAGGGACCCATTCTTCAATGAGGTTGATGACGACGATGAAAACGACGTGTACTGTTGAAATTGTTCATGACTAATGAGTTTGTGTTGTTTTTAAACATGGGGTACAAGAAATATACTTAGTTATATGCTAATATTGGTATTTTGATTTTTTTTTTCTTTTTTTGGTTGTTTGTGATGATTTTGGAGGGTCATTTGGGTTTATGACCTTTGAATATTTCTTCTTCCTTGAATTTTAGTTGAGGGAGAGTAATAATTAAGCTTGTATTTGAATACTTTGGGAGGGAAGACTTGGGTGTGTTTGAATTGGGTAAGGTAGTGTTGGGTTGTCTTTTTGTACATATACCTTTCACACTAAAATATAAATTGTATTTTTAATTACTAAGAGAAGTTTGGTTAATCTTTCTTGTGGAATTTATCATATATTTCTTCCATATTTTCTGCTTCTCCTATAGTTGTTGTGGCAACTTTTATCTAGTGATATTAAAATTTAAACAAAGGTGTTTTAACTCCCACAAATTCTTCCAATCTAATGATTTCCTTTTACCACATGTTTATTGTAATGATTTTGACTTCAACCCGTGAGTGATCAGGTTTTCTAGGGGATTGAAGATCACTCTTTGTATTGATAATAAACGACATAATAGAGTTTGAGAAGTAAAGTCAAAGGAAAACAAAAACAAAACAAAACAAAAAAAAAAGTAAGAACAATAAAAAATAAAGAAAATAAAAGGGAAGTCAAACATTTGAATGGCCAATAAACAACATGTGTACAGTTTGATGAATTTGATGTTGATCATCTATAAGTAAAAAGGTTTTCCATGTAATTTTTCTCTTCTTTTTTTTTTAAAAAAAAAAAAGAGAAAATTTTCGTGACTCTTGGAGGGTTGGAAAGGAGAATTATGGAGTGTTGTTGTTGGAGTGTGACAGAGAGGCAATTCGCTTTGTTTTGTGGTCGTGCTGGCAACACCTTGTTTTGTTGGGAAAAGGAAAAAAAAATAAAAATAAAAAATAAAAGAAAAGTTTAGCTGCTGTGGCCTAACTGGCAGTCGCTTTCATTTTTCAAAAGTAGAGGGTCTCTCATTATTTTGCATCAACCTCTATCAATGGCGTTAGGTCTTGCAACGAAGAATAGGATGGTTGGCTCTCGTCAGAACCAATTGTTTCTTAAACGAATAAGTAGTATAAAATTCTCAATAAAAAAAATAAAAAATTTATACAATGTAAAAATTTTATATGTTACAATAACTTTAACTAGAATTGGTTTTAACTATACTTCTTAAATATCCTGAAAATGTTTAACAATTTTCGTTTGAACTTATCAGCTTAAACTGAAACATTATAAAAGAAAAAATATATAATATTGTAAAGCTTTTATGTATTACAATTTTTGGTTTGAATTCAAGTTTAAACTAAAATTGTCAAATATTTTAAACATGTATATATGTAAGATAAGCATATTGATAAGATAATAGATGTATGCAGTGTTTGTTAACATTGATTTGAATCAAATAATAACGTGAAGCACAACATGCTATAATATATAATTTATGTATAGTATAAATTTTCACATGTTATAGTGTTAAAAAATTATTTTTATTCTTATGAGGTTATAACTCTACTATTTATAAAACTGCGACCTCAATTTAATATGTAGTGTACTTTTTATTAGGTTCTACTATTCCATTAACAGTGGGCCCGTTTGAATAGAGTATTTGAATGAAGATTTAAATTTTTATGAGAGAAAATACTGTAGCAAAATGATTCGAATCGTGATTCGAGTATCGAAACAAAGAAATACATGATGAATAGTGGGACCATATAAGATTTTTAATATTGATAAAAAAAAAAAAAAAATCTGTCGCTGACAATGCCGCTAACAAGCAGTGGTTAGCGTTTCAAGAGACGCTTTGCACGTTTAGTATCCGTTTCTTTGATATAAGATAAAATCCAACTTGTAGCCTTCCTTAAAGCCTCAACCCCACGTAAACTTTCGGTGCCTATTAGACTTGAATGTTTTAGTATTTACAATATAATTATTGATTGACTTTCCTGTTTTTTTTTTTTTTTTTTCCCAAAGTCTCCATCGAGTTTTTCTCAAATTAAATAAGTAGAATTCTTCCCCTTTAGGATGCACTTCTGTAAGTAGGTTTTATTTTTTAACTTTTTTTTTTTTTTTTCTATATGTGATAAAAAAGATTCCCTGCTTCTGGCCAGGCCAGCTATATCCATGATCTATCCACTTAGGTAGATTTGAGGCAAAAAAGATTATTATTTATTAAAGGGTAGGAGACTAGTGATGTTTGTTAGGTGAGACATTTTGTCTAATCTCAAGTATTCTTTGTTAATTTACGTGCCCATTAAGGGGACAAATTTAAATGCTAATTTGATGTTCAACACAACCACAAAACCTACCAGTAATCTTAGTGTACAAACATCATATATATATATATATGTATGTATGTATATCTATGTGTATATTATTTTTAGGTAAAATTGAGTTTTGGAGGCACAGAAATCTATGTTTGTTTTAGTAACCTTAGTCTCCTGTCAAGTTGTACTAATTGATGAAATCATGTAATGTTAATCTGGTGTGCATGTATTTATCCTAAGTGTTGACAAAATATAAATATATATATACATATATATATATTATCTGCTAGTGTATTTCCAAAATAATTTCATGTGTCTTTTAGTACTTACCACTTTGTTGTTTCCAAAACATTTTGTGTTTTTCTTAGAGAATCAACCAAGCAAAGCTACTTCCTAAACTGCAATATATAACTCAGCAAACGTTGATTTCTCTTTACATTTTTTGATGTTTTCTGCACCGCTAAATTAGCATGTCAATACTAAATTTTAGCATATGAGTCAGAAAATCATCCTCTAACACAATATTATTCTTAATCTTAAATTTGACATATATTATGCTTGGTGGTAAATTTGACACCAAATATAGTTTGCAAAATTTTGAATTTGGTTTGTAAAATTTTGACATTTAATTACTATTAATTTTTTAGCTTACTTTTTTATTTAATAGTAACAATATTAATATTTTTAAATTATTTTACAATCAAAAGTTTACTTTTACAACTTTCAAACTTCAATGAGTATGATATAAGGTATATAAAATATTTGAAACAACATTGTGAATTAGAGCACAAATAAAAATAACATATCAAATATGTCATCTTCACACAAAAATGGTGTCAAATATGACATCGAGATTAACATTTGCATTAGTGATGGCGTAAAAAAAATCACAGGAAAGTGAACTTGTAGGCCAAGCATAAATAAGTAGAACAAGCCAAAAACTTGTTACAACTTGACAAGAGAACATAGCTAGATTCACCAATTAGTGTCAGTTTTCAGATGTGTCAAACTTTGAAAAGGAAATTCCCTTTCATATTCTAGGAATGTAACGATTTGGCAAACGTTTAGAACATAAGTTATTCCAATATTGAAGAATATACAGACATGATAACTTTGTAACAAACGAAATTAGATGTCTTTCACTTTCACATAGCTTAACAAAAAAAGGAATCTTGATATATTGAGAAACGTTTAAAGAACTAATAAAGAAAGAATAAAATTATATTACATGTTTGTTCATGCAGTTTCTCATGATCCAAAAAAAATGGAGAGCAGGAGAGGGTTCAATCTAGTTTTTAAGGGGGTGATTGTTGCAGCCCTTTTCCTTCCGGTCGCGCTCGGTATGAGAAGCGAGTCATCTGAATTCGTGTCGCTGGTTCGGTTTCTTAGAGCGGTTGATCCTGAAAATAAGTTGGAATTAGGCCATGATGGATCCAGAGAAAATCCCTGCTGGGACAAGTGGAAGGGTATGAAATGCAACTCACAAGCCAACACCATAGTTGGAATAATGCTTGAAAAGTCCAATCTTAGTGGTGTGATTGATGCAGATTCCTTGTGCAAGCTTCCGAAGCTGCGAGTACTTAGCTTAGCCGAGAACCAAATTCGAGGGGCTATTTAGAAATCCATGTCGGGCTGCAGAAACTTGAGGTACTTAAATCTAAGCAGCAATCTCCTAAGTGGAAGGATTCCAAGGGCTCTAACAAGATTGAAAAATCTAAGGAAATTGGATATCTCCAAGAACAATTTTGAGAATATCATTCCCAAATCTATAGATGAATTTAAGTACATGAACATGTTTTTCATGAAAGCAAGCGCATTGGAAAATAGTACTATGGACGGGCAAGAGTCGACGGGTGGAACTAATGCAGCCCCAGAGAGTTCAAAGAGTGGCCATTCTAAAAAGAATTGGTCTCAGCAATGGATACTCTGGATACTATTGGCTCTTGTAATCATTTTCTGTTTGTTGATCGTGTACGTCGTGGGAAAAAAGGCATCGAAGTTGGTAAAGGAGAAGGCGATTCTGAAGTCGCTTCAAGAAACTCCGAGTAAAACTCCGCCATCCAAGACACCAACAGAGGAAGTGAAGCCAGAAAAAAGGCTTTCAGAGCTTGTGTTCTTTGTTGGAGAGCAAGAGAGGTTTAAGTTAGAGGACCTTCTTGAGGCCACAGCTGACTTGAGAAGTCAGAGTCTTTGTAGCACTCTTTACAAAGTAGCACTCAAGAACAATGGCATATATGCAGTCAAAAGGTTGAAGAAATTGCAAATACCATTTGAGGAGTTTGGACAAATAATGGGACAGATTGGTAATGTGGACCATCCAAATATTTTACCACTTGTTGCTTACAGTTACACTCCTGAAGAGAAACTTCTTATCTACAAGTATCAAAAAAAAGGGAGTCTACTAAACCTGCTTGAAGGCAAGGCCCTGCGTTCAAATCTTTTTTCTAAAGTTTTTTCTCTTAAAAAATTTGAAAATCTGTCCAAATCTATGAACCAAACAGATCATAAGTTCTTTTCATATAAGATTGTTTCATACTTTTATTTGTTAAATATAACTTCAACAAATTTACATGAATTATAGTGTTGAAAAAGTTACATTAAAACCTCTAATTTTTATTGATATTACATTGACTCCACTTTGAGCGAACTTAATTACAGTGACATGCTTTGACTCTTAGTAAACATCTAGTTGGTGAACAACATGAGTGAAGTTTGAGAAAGATAACTAAACAAAAGAAAACTTCAAAATTAATTTGCACCCCAGAATTTAGTAATGTCTTGTTCTTAGTTCTGAGCCCATATTTCTTTGACTATCTGCAGATTACATTGAAGGTAAGAGGGATTTCCAATGGAGTCTTAGGCTGTCCATAGCAGGAGGAATTGCGAGCGGTTTGAAATTCGTATACGAGAATCCAAATAAGCAAGAGATAATCCCACATGGGAATCTCAAGCTTTCAAACATTCTATTGGATGAGAATGACGAGCCACTAATAAGCGAATTCGGGTACTCAAGAATTCTAAACCCCAAGAGAAGTGGCCTTTGTGGCACCAAAGGCTACACACCACCTGAGAAACGCTTGACAGAAAAGGGTGATGTATTCAGCTTCGGAGTGATTCTCTTAGAGCTATTGACTGGCAAAGCAGTTGAGAAAACCAGAATAGACCTTCCTAAATGGGTAAATGCCATGGTAAGGGAAGAGTGGACTGGCGAGGTCTTTGAAAAGGAGTTAGCCAAATCTGCAGCTCAGTGGGCCTTTCCTTTGCCGAATATCGCCCTCAAGTGCGTGCCATACTTTCCCGAAGACCGACCAACCGTGGCAGAGGTTTGGGAGAAGATAGAAGAGGTCAATGATGCAGAACAAGACCATGGTGTGACCACATGGTTTTCTAACAAGCAATGTAGCCAAGACTGTTATCTACACAGCATCATACCTGAGACATGGGACACTTGAGGATCAAATTATTGAAGCTTGTTCTTTAAGTATCAAGAAAATGCATGCTCTCTCTTTCCTCTTTCAAGTTCTCGGATTGCCGATTAGCCTTAGGATAAGAAATTTCCTGTTGAAGTGCAATAAATAATCAGTATGTAGAATATGTATATGCTGTGTTCGTAGGGAAATTTGGTGTTTACTTTCTTTGTATGTAAGAACAAAATGAATACACTCTTTTTGCTCTCACCTGTGATTAATGTAATCAACCAAAATATGCAAAATAATCAACTAACTATATAACTTCATAAGGGGTCAAGCTAAATTGAGAAATATGATCTGCACCAACTTGTAAATGCCTGTACATAAATTCATACATACATAAGATATTTGCAATCTTCACTATCATATGTTATGTTTTGGCCCACAGAATCTCTTGGTGGTTTCTTGTAGATCACGCTATACAATAACACCATCCAAGTTTGATCAAGACCATGTGGCATGTCATATATTTTAAGGATCCTTCACAACATTAAAATTTCTTAAGAAAAGAAGTGATGGGAAATTTTAAGGTTAGGCTGAATGAGCACTCCTCCAATGAGCTGGTTAAATGTTTGCATCAACAACTAAAAAAAAAAAAAAATCACAAAGTGGTTATGCTATCAAATCCCTGCCATATCATGTTATAATAGCAAATTCTGTAGAAACTGATATCACCTATGCTAGCTAAACAAACCAGTTTTATTTTTATTATAGTAATAATAAAGAAAGAACTCAATGGTATTGTTAAAAAAAAAATACCAAGTATTTTTAAAAGGTCAGATTTTTAACAAGTGCATTAAATTATCAAATTTTTATCAATATTATATGATTATGATACAATTTCACATCTCATATTGTATTCCATTAATAGAGTGTTAAAACCCACTAGAAGAATGTTCAATTGGTGTCAAGGATTACAAAAAGAAAGATATTTTTCCTTGTTTGGCTAAGGGTGGATTTCAACTACAAACTCAGTTATGAATAGTGTAAAGTTTTCACATGCTATAAAAAAACAAAGTTGTTACGGTGTAAAGCTCTCACATGCTATAGTAAAAACGATTCCCGCTAATAATTTTCACCACTAGCCAAACACCATCACTATTGTTTTATTTTTATTGTATTATCAATATAAAATGAATCCTGTATTTTTGAACCGTTAAATTTTCAAGTACATTAAATCATCATATTTGTATTTAATAAATATAGTACAATCTTTCACACCTAATTGGAAGAGGTCTTTAATAATATAATCAATAAATATAAGCTAGTTTCGCCAATCACCAACCAACAATGAGATGTAAACGTGCTAAAGGGAAAAGGGGTAGAGAACAGAAAAGTCATTGGGTGAAATTTCCTGATCTATGTGATATTGACTTCAAGGCTTCTCCATAGGTTAAAGGTTGTGTTTGGTATGTTACCAATTAAGGGTATGAACAACAAGATCCAAATGATCATTTTTGACTTATTCTAGTCACCATATTTTAGGAAAGTCTTCAATTAATTATTTTCATTGTAAATGTGGCCCGAAGTACTTTTATCCTCCCTCATCTTGTAAATTTCCATATATATATATATATATATATTCACACACACATATATGCAAAGGATGTAGAGAGGATGAAATTATTAGAGGTTGAGGAAAGTTACATTATTTTATGTATGGCATGGTATTGTCATTTCGACATTAATATGATGATGACCACAAAAAGAAGAAGACAAGGCTAGTCAGAAAGAGAGTCTAGAGAGAGAGAGAGAGAGAGGGAGAGAGCCGTATTATTGTAAGGGCATTGACATTGTTTATAGGAGCTGGCTTAAGCCAAATGTTTTGAGAAAGTTGTACAAGATAATATCTTATTAGGTGTAATACCAAATCAAAATATAAAATATAATTTGCAAATCTCTTATTCTCACTCCTCTTTATATAGCATAGGGATCATCGAGATTAAACAACTAAGAAAGGGAATATTGTGTGGCAAAGTAGGAAAAAAATACCTATTTTAGTCGTTAATCAAAACCAGTACAATTTATTTTATTCATTTGAAATCATATCAAATTAGATAAAATAGGATAACTTATTGAAATTCGATAAAAATTTGACAGTTAAAAACTGTATTTTATTAGTATTTATTTTTTCATAGCATATCAAATGTCAAAAAAATTCTCCCCTAAAAAAGGGCATATTTTAAGTGAAATCTTTTCAAAGGATGTAATTATTTCTCTTTTTTTTTCCCTCCACCTAAAGCCATTCTCATGCTGGAGCAGATGATATTTGAGCTTTTCATGAAGTATTTTATAATTGATCATGCTTACAGCTTGAATAATGCAAGTCATTATTGATTAAACTATCTGGGTCCCTTTAAAGGTATTGGCTAAACTAATTAGTCATAATTCATAATTAGTTAAACAAATGACAATAAGCCTTTTAAGTCACATATTTCACCTATTTGGTAAGGCTTCCTACTTATATAAACATAGGTGTTATACCAAAAAATATGTTAATATCAGTTTAGGCAAATAAACTGCTTAATCATGATTAGACTAACCAGTATTAGAGAGAAAAAAAATCATGTAAATTACAATACCAAATCCAAATGGGATATTCTTGGTAATATATAGAAGACAACTTGAAAAAATGTTTGAGCCGGAGGACTTTCAATTCAGTACTATTAAAGAGTTGGCTCATGATGGTATTCATTTACGTATTACTTTGGAAAAGTCAATATATATATATATATATATATATATATATAATATAAAGGCCATATATTAATTCTTATCAGACTCCATATTTAGAGATTCTCTTCTCCAAAATTGCTTAAAGCTCAAGTTGTGGATTCCACAAAGAGGTTGTAAATGTGTTACCATCATCTGCTTCCAAAGTTTTCTTGTTATTCTCGGCATTAGTTAAATAAAAATCAACCTTTTTTTCTTTTATTTTATTTTTCTTATCCTCTAGGCTACATCAAAACTTTATTGGCCTTTTGCATTTCCAAGAGAACCAACTCAAAAAGTTTCAAGGTGTTGGTCATGGGCTCAAATTATTAGATAAAATTAATTTCATATGAAAATTAATTAATTAATTAATTAAATCATATGTCTATTGCTTTGAAGAGGTTTCAAATTCTTATCCCCTGAATAAAAAGTTTCCGCGGTTTAACAAATATATTCTAAATATATATTTATTACACAAAAAGAAAAATGAGTGGCCAATTTTCTAATATTGTGGTCGCCACAAAATACTACATAAGAAGATGCTTCAACTTGAGGTGTACTATTAAATAAACGAAAGGAGTCGACCAACAATTGGTGCCCAATTCTTGTGATTGAATGGTTTTAATCCATTTGATACCAAAATCTACTATTTCCCTCACAATTCTCTAACAAGAGAAAAAAAAAACTAACTGAGATATCATTGTGTGTGTGTCTATATATATATATATATAAAGAAGAAAAAATTGAATTATACTCAACTGGTCCAGAAGTATGTTGTTAGGTTAAGGATTTGAGTCACGATAAATCTCATTTAATAGTGGTGATATTCTCCTCCTCCTTCCTCCCTTGTATAAAAAAAAAGTATAATAAAAATAAAAAATTGAAGAGGCCAAATTGAATTGGATTTGGTGGAACACATGCAAGTCCAAAACAAATATACGTAAATTTTGCTTCTTCTTTTTTTTTTTTTATGCTTATGTTATATATTATGGCTTTGTGGTAAACTAGACTGGTTTGGTAATGTAATGTAACATGTACAACTTTTTTTTCTCAAAATTTTTCTCTTGAGTTGAGTTTTTTTAGGCAAAGAAAGATCATCATCTCTCCTGTCATCTCTCTTTGGCTCCTCCAAATATTCTTACACCAGAGGATTTGCCTGCCAGTCTCTCTCTCCCTCTCTCTCTCCTCTTCCCTCTCTCTCTAATTATAAATTGCACCTTACCCATCACAGCTCCAAATTCCATTTCTTTTTATTTAATTAAGGAAGTGGAATAACCAAGAAAGAAAGAAAAAGAAGAGAGAGAGAGAGAGAGAGAGGGATGGGAGAGCACATCTTCTTCTTCTTCTTCTATTCTCATTTCAAATATTCCTCTTCTTAGATCTTAGTTTCCTCCACTTCCTCATCTGCGTTCTCCTCAAATGGTATTTTTTCTTGTTCTTTTTAATTCTCCATAATAAATTTTGCTTCTTTTTTTATTTTCCTATTTTCTGATTGGTGGTCTATTCTGATCCACAAGGCCTTTTCTGCTTAATTTTCAGGTTTGTTGGGTTTGTCAGGAAATCTGGGTCATGTTCTGATTGGTGCACAGAGGATCCGATGTTCCAAGATTGAATTTTGACAAATCCCACTTTGTCTTTGATCGGAGCTCCAATCTAGGTCCTGTCTAAATCTTCAGATAAGGTAATCCACATTCTGATTACTTTTGTTTGCTTGCCTTTGTTGATGAAAAAGTTCAGTTTTTTAATTTGCAAAACAAAAATAGAATTAAGTTTTATGGACTACCCATGTAATTACTTGAACTTTTTTGATAAGATTTCAATTAAATTGTGATTTTTTTTTTCCTTTGGTGGGTTGTTATGATTGGATTGGATTGAATTGAATTGGTGGTTGTTGAATTTGCAAATGGTTGGTTTGCAGAAAAAGATGGAATCAGATCTTGGTAAGCTCTTCATTGGTGGGATTTCTTGGGACACAGATGAAGAACGGCTTAAGGAATATTTTAGGAAGTATGGAGAGGTTGTGGAGGCCGTGATCATGAGAGATCGCGCGACTGGCCGCGCTCGCGGCTTTGGATTCGTCGTTTTTGCGGATCCTGCTGTTGCAGAAAGAGTCATTATGGACAAGCACATGATCGATGGCCGCACAGTGAGTATCTTTATTTCAATTTCATATTTTCAACTTCAATTGATTAGATTTCCTCGAAATTTATTGGAAATTTTAGTTTGGAGTAGTGAACATTTAACATCTTTGTCTTGTCTTTCTCCAGTTTTGAATCAATGAATTTAAAACTTAATGCAGCATCAGTTGTTTAGAATCTGCATTGGGAAAAAAACACACACACACACAAAAAAAAAAAAAAAACACACTTGCCGGTTAGTGAAATTAAAAAGATGAGGTCCATTGTTTAATTCAGTTACTGCGTGTTTCCAATTTAGGTCGAGGCAAAGAAGGCTGTTCCTAAGGATGATCAGCATATTTTGAACAGAAATGCTGGTGGAATTCAAGGTTCTTCCGGTCCCGGCCGCACAAGAAAGATTTTTGTTGGAGGGTTAGCGTCGACGGTCACTGAGAGTGACTTCAAGAAGTACTTTGATCAATTTGGTACGATAACTGATGTGGTGGTGATGTACGATCACAACACACAAAGGCCAAGAGGTTTTGGCTTCATCACTTATGATGCAGAGGAAGCTGTGGACAGAGTGCTGCATAAAACCTTTCATGAGCTGAATGGTAAGATGGTTGAGGTCAAGAGGGCAGTTCCGAAAGAGCTTTCCCCGGGGCCTAGCCGTAACCCTTTGCTAGGATACAACTATAGTTTGGATAGGACCAACAGCTTCTTGAACAGTTATGGTCAAGGTTATAATCTTAGTCCAATTGGAAGTTTTGGAGTAAGGATGGATGATAGGTTCAATGCAATTTCTAGTGGTAGAAGTGGGTTTTCTCCCTTTGGCACTACCGGTTATGGTTTGGGTATGAATTTGGAGCCGGGATTAAGCTCGAGCTACAATGCAAATTCTAACTTTGCCAATAGTGTAGGCTACGCAAGAATGCTAAGTCCCTATTACAGTGGTAATACAAACAGGTACAATACCCCAATTGGTTACAATCCGGGTACTGGAAGGAGCAATTCTGTTATAAGCTCCACCGCTCGAAATGTCTGGGGAAACGCAGGCATGACCAATGCCACCAACCCCAGTAGCCCCGGGACATATTTGAGCTCCGGAAGTGGGAGTTTTGGCACGTCATTCGGAAATGGTGGAGCGAATTGGGGCACTAATACTGTTTTGGCGCAAGGTGGAGGAAGTGCTTCTGGATATAGTGGTAGTAGTTATGGAAGTGGAGAAGGTAGTTTTGGATTCGGAGAGGGCGGATATGGAAGAAACAGCAGTACAGGAGTAAACCCAACATCTCCATACCCTGCATCAACTGCTGGCTATGAGAGGTCTTACGGAGACCTGTATCGTAGCGGTTTGGTTTTTGGCGATTCCACTTGGAGCTCCACCACTCCCGAGCTAGATCGTTCTAGCACATTCAGTTATGGGCTTGGCAATATTACTTCAGATGTTGCAGCCAAAAGTTCTGAAGATTATATTGGAAGCTACAATGTTACTAGTAGACAACCAAATAGAGGTAAAATTTCAGACTTCAAAAGAGTGATCTTTGTTTTCTTCTTTGAACCTTGTGGTACTTTTATTAGTCTTAAGGAAACTAGAATCTTGAAACTTTGATTTACTTGATAGGATGACTTATTTTCTAGCAATTGCAAGTGTACTTCTATAAAAGTTATATGCTTTTTGATATGAAAGTTGATGATTATCTATTTAGAATTACGAGTCTAGATTTGTTGTCCCAATTTCCTGTTTTATTGGCTGTTATTCCAAAACTAGTTTGTTATATCATCTAAATTTAATAACTTGTTCACACACAATGAATACTAACACAATTAAATGAATTGTCGAAATAGTATTGGAGTAGCCAAGGGAACAACAGATCTGAACTCCTCAGTCAATTCACATGAAAAAGTTAATGGAGGTTTAAATCACTAAAGACTGGAAATGGTAGGTATTTGCCTAGATTGAATCATTAAAATCTTGATTTGAAGTCATATGGATTTGGAAATAGAAAATGATTTGTGTGTTTATCATGTCATTTACTCTTTTATGTTTTTGTTGTTTGGTGTGTTTGATTCAGGAATTGCTGCTTAGGAGAGTTGTTGTTTGGATAAAGTCATCAGGCTATAATAGTAGGTGAAGAGAAAACTTTGAAGCTTTGTGAATTTTATACATCTCCCTTTTATTATGATATATTCAGCTTTTGAGGAAACTGATCATATAATAGTTCTAACGGGGATTCCTTGATTTGAAGTATACATATTCAGAGATAAAGAGAGAGAGAGAGAGAGCAGTTTACAAGGGATTTTGTGTAAGGTTTGAGATTTTTTTTTTCCTTTGTTTAATCATAGGTTCTTTTCTTAAAATTTGATTTGAGGTGTAAGATCAGATTGCGGGATATATACTCTTGGAAGAGTTGTGCATCTACAGAAGGACAAGCCAGCCTTGGTCTATTGAAAAAAGAAAAGAAAAAGATAGGATTTTTTTTTTTAATTTTTAATTTTATTTTTTATTCTGTAATGCCTGGCAAAGTTGCTGGCTTTTGCCCATATTTCTTGTTTTGCTTCTTCTGGGATTTGTCCTCTCAAAAAAAAAAAAATTGTATGTGAGTGTGAAACAATGGAAGGATGCCCTTGTGGGATCCCCATCAAAAATAAGTTTTACTAGAACAGTTTGATTCTTTTTATTGTTGGAAAGTATATTAAACAAAGCTCATACTTCATTTGTGTGTGAAACTACTGTTCTTTCTAATATTATACACATCTTATTTTGTTTATTTATGGGTTAATTACATAATTCTATATATATTAGTTTTAACTATTTTTCAATTTGTATCCTATTCTTAGAAATTATAAAGCTATTCCTTGAAATTTTAAAAACTTATTTCAATTTTATCCCCATGAATAGAAAAAATTAGACAAATCAACATAACTATTCTTAAATAGTTATGATAAATATTTTATATATTAAAAACATAAAAAAATCCTAAAACAAAACATCAAAGGTTAAAAAAAGATCTTTAATTTTATGATTTTTTAATTTTTAAAATATGGTTTTTAAATTTTTCTCAAGAAGAAACATATATTTTATAAACAAATTAAGTTTAGTCAAAGGTATTTTTATCTTATTTATATGTTTTTTAATTAAAAAAAATCTACAAGGGACAAATTTAAAACAAGTTTTTCAAATTCAAAGGATACTTTTATAGTTTCTAAAAATAAAAGGATAAATTAAAAAATAATAAAAACTATGAGGTATAGTTATGCGATTAACCCATTCGATTATTCATTTTATTAAGGGTTAAACTCTTGTATGCATGCTTGCACTTGTTTTTATCTAGAGCTTTTTTTTTAATACCAATTTTTTTCATTTTATTTAATCTTCTAGGATATATAATGTTGATTGGACAATTCATTGAAAAAATTAGGAAATGTGCCCCTAAATTCACCTTTTCAGTTTTGTATTTTTCTTTTAAAATTCTGCTCCTTTTAAGTTAATAGATATATATATATATATATATATATATGAAGGAAGACAGTGCTAACAGATTTCTTAGGGTTTAAGAAAAGACATTAATCTTTATATTTGCATATTATTTTAAGATTTTTTTATTCTCTACTTATAATATTCGAGTCATTGGACTATAAACCTTGCTTGGAGAGTATGCAAATCCAAGCTTGTCCCTTTTTTTACGTTCCATCTGCTAATAGATTTTCTGTTTCTAAATTCTAATCTGTTAGCCTCTTCTTCTGTGTGGCCACATTGACTCTTATCTTCTCTTCCATAAGATTAGGATACACTTTGTTCCTCTTTTGTCTCTCTCATTTAATGAGTATTGTGGTCCCCTCTCTCTCTCTACACACTCTCTCTCTCTCTCTTCACACTACATACACAAGGGACAGGAATATGGGGTTATGTAAGCAAAGGAATGTTTGAGCCCCCACATTTAGACGTTGAGAAACTTGTTCAAAGACATTTATGAAACCATAATAGGTGTGAAATTTTGACCATATTCTTCATTGGGACATTAATTCCTTTAGGCCACTAACTTGAAACAAACGCCAAAGAAAGCATTCTTCAATTCAACCGTTACTTGAGGAAGTTTAATCTTAATTAAATTACTTCCAAAAGTTTCTGATTTTGCTTTTGTAGATAGCTTTTTGAGAAAATTACATGTTATGTTATTTTTTTTAAATTAAGTCTCTAAATTTAAGTAAGTGTAGCAATTGGTCCTGTAAGCATAATGTTCGTGAAAATTAAGACGGAAAACAAAATTTTGAGTACTATAATGCTTAAAATATACATATAGACCAAAAAATGTTAAAAAAATCATGGACAATAGTATAATTTTGTTGCTTATTATTGACATAAAATTAAACAATTTTACTCTTATTAGAAGCAAAAGAGATGCATAGATAATTTTAACCAAAGTTTATGGTTAGGACTTGAATGTCCCATTTTATTAAATTTAGAGACTCGATTATTAAAAAAATTATAAAATCATGTTGCAAAAGTGTGAAAAATTTAGAAACAAATATGTCAAAAACCTTATAAAAAGCTTAGAAGGAGAGGCCAAGTAGGTTATTTTCATTATTATTTTCCATCACCGTATAGGGCGGTCCAAATCGTTGGGGCCAGTAGGGCACAGGAAAATACTAGCACCAATATAAAATGTTTCTGAACATTATCTTAGGACAGTTTTTGATTGTATGTCACGTCATATATTATGTTATATAATTGTGATTTGTGGTCCACTCCACACGACCTGAGGCATTCATGCCATGTGATTGGCATCAGGAATGCCACTTTTTTTATTTACCTTTTATTTTTTAAGACAGTGTCTGAAAATAAGTTTTAGTTACTACAATGTAAAGCTTTTACATACTACAATAGGTCAATTTAGCATAATTTTTGCTTATGTTTTTATTCAATAGAAAAAGAAAAAAAAAACCAATATCTTTTTAGTAAGTGTTTAGTATTATATTTTTAAAAGAGCTTTTATGGGTTAAAATAATTTTATTTTTTATAAAAGTGACAAAAATGTCATTTTAAGCTTATAATGTAATCTAATACAAGTTTTAAAGTTTTTTTTAAAAGTGTTGTTTTTGAGAAGCTATATTTGTAGCTTTGACAAGAAGTACTTTTGGAGAACAAAGCCATTTTTGATAAATTATCTAACACTCAGTTTTGGACTCATAAAGCCAAAAATAGCTTTTAAAAAACCCTCCAAAATAGGCTTAATATAGAATAAAACTATGTTATAGTATAAAACTTTGTTGTGCTACGGTTTTAACTTAAAGTTTTGACTTATTCCCATACATTCTCAAAGCTGATAATTCACGATTAACATAGGCATCACTCTTTAGCAAAAATAAATACATAAGTGAAGTACTCGATGTTGGCCGTTGACGTGGGACACACGTTTTGTCTTTTTTCCCTTCTTTTTTGTTGTTAATCAAAGTGGAATTCAGCAAGACACATTCGTTCCCTTTTTTTTTTTCTTTTTTCTTTTTGAGATTATTTATAAAAATGAGCTCTCAGCAATTTAGGAATAAAACATTATATTTTTTAGTTTTAACTATTTTTCAATTCGTCTTTTTATTTTTATAAACTATATATATATTTGTTAAATTTAATAAACTTGTTCCAATTCATTCTTTACAAAATTTATTGCAAAAAAATAACGAAAAGACAAAAATACCCTCAATTAGACTAAATTTATTTTTTAAATTTTTTCTTGGGAATATGTTTTAAAAAATATTTTAACCTTTACAAAAAATTCAAGATTTTTTTTTGAAATTTAATGTTTGTAAGTCTATAATTTTTTTTTCTAAATTGTCTAATAGGGTGTTTGGAAGGGTGATAGGAACCGCTGGTTAGAACCACTTTTACTATAGCATATGAGAGGTTTACACTGTAACTTTTTTTTTAATTGTTACTGTAGCATGTGAGAGTTTTACACTGTTTATAACTGAAAAAGTGTTGGGAACCATTTTTGCCAAACATAAGGTAAAGATAGTTATGTCGTTTTGTTTAATTTTTTCTATCATTAAGGTTAAAACTAAGAAATATAATTATGTAATTATCCCTTTTATTTTTAACCTAAAATTAAGTAAAATTTAATCCTTATACAATCTGATTAAGTCTCATGAAAATCTCGTACTCTAGAAATATTCTCTGTATGAATACATACATACATACATACATACATATTTATACATATATAATATGCAATATGGGCACCGAAGTTATATCTACATATAATAAGAATTGTAACATTTTTCTTCAATTGATTTCTTAATTTTGTAAGTGTTTGACTATTAGGTTAACAACTTGTTTTGAACCAATTGGTTAAAAAACTAACTCGCGAGTACTTTATACTGTTTATACTGTTTGAGTTTAAACCAATTCCTCAAACACACGCTATGTTTATTGAGTGTTGTACAAAGACAAATTGAGTGTTAACATACTTATAAAAGATTTTTGATAACAAACAAAAAAAATGTTACGAGTATTTAACTGATCACTCAATATTTATTTACAGATAATTCCCATAGTATACATACTTGAACAAGATTTCTAGAAAATCTCAGCAAGTTTTCCTTCGTGTGACCTGTAGGCTGGCTGTGACCGGCTTGCATGATTTGTGTAGTAAGGTTTGATTGCCCATGTGATGCTTCCATTCAATATGACTGCCATTCAAAAGTTTTGTGCAGACTATTTGTCATCATATTGTCCTAGTAAGTTAGAACACAAGCAAAAAAAAACTATAGCATTTTTATTCAAATTCTGATTTCCAAAAAAAATGAACAGTATCATCTGCATGATTGAGACCCCCTTGAGGACAGGTTAATCTGTCCAACACTAATGTCCTTTTTCCCCGCTTTGCTTTCTTGGATTCCCTCGCTTCTCTTTTTTCGAAAAATGAGAAGTAAAAAGGAGAATTCTCTAGTAGGACCAAAAAAAAAAGAGTTTTATTGTCAAAACTGCCGCTTTTCTTAAATTAATATATTCTGCTATGCCCTCACGATTCAAAATCGTAATTTTCTGAAAGCCGAAACCATGCCGTTTTTTCACACTTGTAGCCCAAATGTCAACAAAGTGGGCAAACCCCATTTCCCACCTCCATCAGCAAAATCCACAGAAACCCATCAAAGAATCCGACCATTAAGATTCACCCACGTGTCACTTTTTGAATAAAGTTGGACTGTTCAGTGGGCTGGCATGCTGGGAATCAATGCTAAGACTAGGAAAGAAAGGTATGTTCATACCTTTGGACACATAACAAGATCACTTAAGAAGTTATACATGCCTTAATAAAGAAGCAGAGAAGGGCATATAAGAAGCTTTACATTGATTTATTTCTTTCTCTTTCATGAACCTTATTGTCAATATCATACACAAAGGTTCAATTTGGACAACTCCATGCACCGAAGAAATTCAAAAAAGTCCATTATTCTTCAACGCAACTATATTAATGCAGCACCTGTAAAGCTGTTTTTTTTTTTAAACCTGACTTTTCAAAAACCACTATTTTGCTAAAAATACACCAAGACCAAGTCAGTTTCTGAAAAACACTGGGAAAGAGTTCTCACGCATGTGACCATGGCAACAAATCATAACCTCAGAGATCTCCAATGGCTTCTCAATGCCATCAAATCTGAAAGCCTGAATTTACACAACGTCTCCTTCTACCTCTCACAGCCCACTTCTGGCTATTGCCAAGAAACAGAAAACTCCATGAACATCAACATTTCGAGAGACAATAATAATAATGTCTCAAAATTTTCTGAGATCCTCATAGCTTTGGCAAATTCCAAAACCTGCCAATCATGTCTGAGAAACTTGGAGTTCCACAAGGCTGAATGGGAAGTACAACAAGTTAGAAGTTTTGGGATTTTGCTTGAGAGCAACTCAAGCATAAAGCAAGTTGTGTTTAGTAAAAACAAGTTGAGTAGAGAATGTATGTCTGAGTTATGTGAAGTTGTGAAGAGAAATAGAGTGATTAAAGAGATTGTTTTTTCTGAGTCAGGAATTGGGCATGTTGGAGCTGAGCTTCTTGCTTCTTCTCTCAAGGTAAATGACAGTTTGGAAGAGTTGCAAATATGGGAGGACTCAATTGGGTCAAGAGGATCAGAGGAGCTATCAAAGATGATTGAGGTCAACTCAACACTGAAGCTGTTGACAATCTTTGACTCAAATTCCATCACAGCAACTCCACTTATCTCTTCTGTTTTGGCAAGGAATAGGACAATGGAAGTTCATGTTTGGAGTGGGGAAAATGGGGAGAAAAGTTCAAAGGTGGTTGAGTTTGTGCCAGAAAACAGCACACTTAGAATTTACAGGCTTGACATTTCAGGTGCCTGCAGGGTTGCCTGTTCTCTGGGGCTGAACTCGACCGTGAAGTCGCTGGACATGACAGGAGTACGGCTTAAATCGCGGTGGGCTAAGGAGTTCAGATGGGTTTTGGAACAGAATCAGAGCCTTAAAGAGGTTAACTTGTCGAAAACTTGCTTGAAAGACAAAGGAGTTGTGTATGTGGCTGCTGGACTATTTAAGAACCAGATATTGGAGAGCTTGTATATGGATGGAAACTGGTTTGGAGGCGTTGGAGTAGAACATTTACTTTGTCCTTTGAGCAGATTCTCCACATTGCAAATTCAAGCCAACATTACACTAAAATCTTTGACATTTGGTGGTGGAAGGACCAAGATTGGAAGAGATGGACTTGCAGCCATATTACAGTTGCTGACAACAAATGAAACTTTGACTCGGTTAGGTATATTTGACGACGAGAGTTTGAGATCGGATGATTATGTGAAGATCTTCAGGAGTTTGCAGAAGAATGCCTCATTGAGATGCTTGTCTTTACAAGGCTGCAAAGGGGTTCGAGGAGAGTTGGTATTGCAAGCGATCATGGAGACATTGCAGGTGAATCCTTGGATTGAAGAGATCGATCTTGCCAGAACGCCGCTGCAGAATTCAGGAAAGGCTGATGGGATCCACCAAAGGTTGGGGCAGAATGGGAAGAGTGAACCAGAAATGGATACTCTCAAGGACATGCCACTAACAGTCCCCAAGAGCTGTAGAGTTTTCTTCTGTGGTCAAGAATATGCAGGTATTGTTACTTTTTAAACTCATGATGTTGAACAAGGATAATTCTTTGGTACCCACCAATAGAACACAATTTTTAAGCATTAGATTTTCATCAGGTTTCGTTTACATTGTCATACTTTATTTAATTTGATAAGACTTTAGTTTGATCTAATAGTTAAAAACTAATATGGCTTGACGATTAAAAACTGTATTCTACCAGTAGGGCATTTTTTAATACCCTGCCATAGAATTGTCCATTTGAGTAAATTAAATTCTCTCTGATGAGATTTGATATGAATATGAGTGTCATTGCCATTTTCAGGTAAGACTACACTATGTAATTCCATTTCACAAAACTTCTCCACTTCAAAGCTTCCCTACATTGATCAAGTAAGAACAATAGTGAACCCTGTTGAACAAGCTGTAAGAACAGTTGGAATGAAGATCAAAACTTTCAGAGATGAGGACACAAAGATCTCGATATGGAACCTTGCCGGTCAGCATGAGTTCTATTCCCTCCATGATCTCATGTTTCCTGGACATGGAAGTGCATCGTTCTTCCTCATCATATCCAGTCTTTTCAGGAAACCAAGCAATAGAGAACCAAAGACTCCAATGGAGATAGAAGAGGACCTACAATATTGGCTAAGGTTCATAGTCTCCAACTCAAGAAGAGCGGTCCAACAATGCCTTTTACCAAATGTGACTATAGTCCTCACACACAATGACAAGATCAACCAACCATCACAAAACTTGCAGGACGCAGTAAGCTCGATCCAAAGATTGCGAGACAAGTTCCAAGGCTTCGTCGAATTCTATCCGACTGTCTTCACAGTCGATGCAAGATCATCAGCATCGGTCAGCAAACTCGCTCATCACATCCGAAAGACAAGCAAGACAATTCTCCAAAGGGTCCCAAAGATTTACCAGCTTTGCAATGATCTAATACAAATGTTAACGGATTGGAGCTCAGAAAACTACAACAAGCCTGCAATGAAGTGGAAGGAGTTCGGTGAGCTATGCCAAGTGAAGGTTCCACCATTAAGGATTCGATCACGACACGACAACAAGGAGAGAGTGGAAATGAGAAGAAGGGCAGTTGCCACTTGTCTTCATCACATAGGAGAAGTGATATACTTTGATGAATTGGGGTTCTTGATACTGGATTGTGAGTGGTTCTGTGGTGAAGTTCTTGGCCAGCTAGCAAGACTTGATGTGAGAAGGCAAAGCTCTACAGAGAGGAATGGATTTATGAGCAGAAAAGATTTGGAGAAGATTTTGAAAGGAAGTTTGCAGAGCCAAATTCCTGGAATGGGTTCTAAGGTGTTTGAGAACTTGGATGCAAGTGATCTTGTGAGAATGATGCTTAAACTAGAACTATGTTATGAACAAGATCAATCAGATCCTAGTTCTTTGCTTTTGATTCCATCAATTCTTGAAGAAGGAAGAGGAAGGACACAAAGATGGCAAATGAGCAGCCCTGAGTGTATTTATGCTGGGAGGCATCTTGAGTGTGATGATTCAAGCCACATGTTTCTCACACCAGGCTTCTTTCCTAGATTACAGGCAAGTTTTTTGTTTCTTTTATCACTTTTTTCCTTTTCCAAGTCCTAGAGAATATAAGAAAAAGAAATCATCTCTGTCTTGGGGTGTGTTTTTAGACTATTGTATTTTATAGCTACCTTAAGATATTAGGAGAATGAAAAAAGAAAAAAAAAATAATTAAGTGAAAAGCAAACTATAGGATATAAAAGAAAATATACCTTCAAAGGAAAAAAGTTGGAGTTGATTATTTAGATGCTCTAAGATGACATAAAAATGTTTTCATTATTTTATTTTATTTCATTCCTTCAATTTAGCTTGGTATTTCATTCTAAATTATCATAAGCACCCATAATTAGATGATCTATTTGCTTCAGAATTTTAGTCAACGTTTAAGTTTGTCGTGTAATGCTTTATCCTTGTTGCAACTCTGCGTATATGAACAAAAATACAATCAGTGATGAACACGAGTAAAGTAGATGTACGTTGAGACTGGGCATCTGGAAAGTTAGTTTAAACCCAAAATATTATAACAATTTAAATTTTATGAGGGAAAACACTTGAACAAACTTGGTTTTAACTAAATGTCTTTCTTTTTTTTTTTTTTGGCATAAACCAAGTTTCCAAATAGGCTATTTAAATTTGTAATTTTATCACTGAAATATATACACCCAATGGCAGTATTATTTTTTGAACAATTATTTGCTGGTCAATTTTTTTTTTTAAAAAATTATATGGTTTATTTGATCTCATTTGCTTGAAAACTCAGGTGCATCTTCATAACAAGATCATGGGGTTAAGGAACCATCATGGTGCCAGTTACAGCCTTGAGAAGTACTTGATCTCCATAAACATAAATGGAATTTACATCAGAGTGGAATTAGGAGGACAGCTTGGTTACTACATTGATGTCCTGGCATGTTCCACCAAGAGCATCACAGAAACTCTTAGGCTGATCCACCAGCTTATAATACCAGCAATCCATAGCCTCTGCCATGGCATTACCTTGACCGAAAATGTAATGAGGCCGGAATGTGTGCAAAATCTGACTCCCCCAAGATACCGAAAAACTCAATTTGTTTCATTGCAACAGTTAAAACACGCATTGCTTTCAGTTCCAGCTGATGGCATGTATGATTATCAACACACATGGGATGCAGTTTCAGACTCTGGAAGGACAGTTCTATCACCTGGCTTCGATTTTGCCCGAGACATTCTATCGGAAGATGACTTCCGTGAGGTACTGCACCGAAGATACCATGACTTGTACAACCTTGCCGTGGAGCTACAAGTCTCTCCCTGAAACCAATCCAGACGGATCAGAGCAGACGTTGTCCACAGGCGATGATCATGAAAAGATTGATCCTAGTTTAGGAGGAATTGCCAAGGGTTTGGAGGTAGTTTTGCAAAGGCTTAAGATCATTGAGCAAGAGATCAGAGACTTGAAGCAAGAGATTCAGGGGCTGAGATACTACGAGCACAGGCTCCTAACCGAGCTTCATCGAAAAGTTAACTATCTAGTCAATTACAATGTCCAAATTGAAGAGAGGAAAGTTCCCAATATGTTCTTCTTTGTAAGACGGAAAACTACTCAAGGAGATTGATCACCACCGTGATCTCGGGTATGACTGCTCTTCGGCTGCACATGTTATGTGAATTCCGCCGAGAAATGCACGTTGTTGAGGATCAGATGGGGTGTGAGCTAATGCAGGTTGACAACATGGCTGTCAAGTGTTTGGCTCCATACATGTCAAAGTTTATGAAGCTTCTAACATTTGCTCTCAAGATAGGAGCTCATCTAGCTGCCGGAATGGGGGAAATGATACCAGATTTGAGCAGGGAAGTCGCCCACTTGGCACACTCGCCCCTTATGTATGGAGCAGCAGGGGTAGCTGCAGCTGGGGCTTTTGGGGCTGCGGCTATGGGAAGGAACAGAAGCAGGGGTGGGGACACAAGGGATATTCAGCAAGATCTAAAAACAGCACAGCAGTGGGTGGTGGACTTTCTAAGAGACAGGAGATGCTCAACTGGGAAGGATATTGCAGAGAAGTTTGGCTTATGGAGAGTGAGGTATAGAGATAGTGGTCAGATTGCTTGGATATGTAGAAGGCATATGAATCTCAGAGCTCATGAAGTAATTGAAGTCCCCATTTGAATCAGTTGATGCAAAAGCAGAAACAAAAACCTTTGTATTATTTTCTTTGCAGGATGGAACTTTTATGGTCTGAACTGTACTTTTTCATTACCAGTAGAAACTGCAATTTTTAGTGGTTGGATTAATTTTTCAACAGTGTTTATGTTAAAAATTTACTGTAATACAAAACCACTCCCAATAAAAAATTAATCCATCGGCTAAAACTATAGTTCCTACTGTAGAAACTCCCTTTTAACTTTACAGAACCCCTTCTTTCATCCTGCAAATAATGGTGGAATGATGCTTTAGGCTTTTGAAACGTTTAGACTTGGCTTGCAGTGGTGTCTTTCCTGTTAAGCTTGTCTTGTAGAAATTTTATAATAAGCAGTAGTGACTTCAAAACAAGATGCTTTTGCTTTTTGTGATCTTCTGCTTTTAATGAGCAGGAACAAGTGTTTCATTGGGTTAGATCAAAAGAAAGCAGTACATTTGATTTTGTTTTGCATCAGATTGAGCCATAAATTAGCTAGTTTAACAAACACCCCACTAATAATTATGGCCCAACTCAAGCACTTTTGATGGAGATAGAAAAGATATGAAAATTATGATGTTGCCTTGTAAACCTAATGATTTCATGTGAAACCAGCCAAAGAAGAAAACAACCTGTGCTTTTTCACATTCAAACTTATCTACTTTTTTTCCTCTAATCACCACGTGAATGTGGGGCCTTAATACTTATCACCACTCACATGATTTTTTAGCTTTAGCCCATTCATGGCCCTACTTGATTTATCAATTATTTCTGCTTTGAAACCTTGCCACAAAAGAGGAAATAAGATGTTGTAATGGAATAATTCATTATACATAAAATAAGAAACAAGATAAAGAAAACAAAGCTCATAAGTTCATACTGAGTTACGTTCATGTCATAATCATCATCTAACAACATCTCAACAAAAGATACAAGATAGTACAAGATAAAACGACTAACATGATAATTTATTAGACTTTCCAAAGTTCCCAACACTAGTATTTGTCTCCAATTTTTTTCCTCTCTCTATAAAATCCAAGAGTCACCTGTGACAAACCCCCTCTTGCTCAGAAGAAAGCCCTGCTCCCATAAAACACACGGGGGCCACTGCTTTGCGCGCTGGCGGCAGCCTGGACATTAGGATCGGAGCTCGAATGCTCCGAAGAGGAATTTGAGGTCGGTGTTGTGGTTGACGTTGTCCCCGACAGGATCAATGTCCAAAGGGAGCTTCATTTTGGCCAAGGACTCGGTGAACTGTTGCATACTCTTCATGTACATGTCCACTATCTCTTGTTGAACAACTTTCTCCTGCTCAGGCACAATGTTGACGTTCAAAATTGGCTTTGTGAAGGAGTCACTTGACAACCCACCAGAGGAATCACTCTCGCTATCCTTCCCATCCACAGCTTTCTCCTCCTCCTTGGCCTGCTCCTGCTCCTGCTCCTGTTCCGGAGATTTGCCCCCAACTCCTCTGAGCCCGGTTGGACCGAAGGAGGCGATGAAGCAGCTCCATTTGCCGTTGACACTCTCGGGGGTGAATAGACTGCTTTCGGAGGAGCTTGGACAGTCTCAGCGTTAGACAAACTCTCCACAACATCATGTTGATCATGATGATCATCAACAACATTTTCACCAGCATTGAGCAAGCTCTCAGAGCTAGTAGTATTATCATCAGACTCCAAACTATTGGTACACGGCAAACCAAAATACTCCGAGACCATAATCTGATCCTCATTGGCAATCTTAGGATCAGGAAACTCAATCTTGTCCAACTCACAAGGGACAGGAGACTCAATTATCTCAACATCATGATCACCATCACCACCATTCTCCCCATTCACACTGTTTGCGGTGAGATTATTCGCTCTCACAATTGCGTTCACCGCAGCAGGGGTCGGGGAGGCCCCGGAGTACTTGACCGAGAGCTGAACGAAACCCGCCGGGGAATGGAAGAGATCGGTAGAAGAGAGGGAGAACTCCTTCTCCACCAACTCTCCACCATTGTTGATGAGGATTTCGGATAAAGGGACCAAAGCAAAGCCAAGCAATTGGTCCTCAAGGTAATTCCTGACCCTGCTAAGCATCCAAATCTCACACTTGAGAGATGAATCAATGGTCTTGACATTGAGCTGAAGGTTCTCATTGAAGACCGGGTTTCGTCCACCGCCATTGATGATCGTGGAGGAGACAGTGTTGTCTGGATCAGAGGTGAGGCAAATCTTGGCATAGACATCTTGTTTGTGGTAAATGCAAATGTTGTGTATGTCTCTGGCTGAGTGAATGTAGACTTGGAGAAGGCCAATAGAAGGTTCTACATTGTTGTTGTTGTGGGGGAGAGATTCTTTGCCGTTAGATTTGAGGTCCTTGGCGAAGAAGTTGGATTTCTGATGCTTCTCATGGTCGAAAGAAACGACAGAGTTGTTGTTCTTGCATGGAGAGACGACAGAGTGCGGGGAATCCATGGGAGCAGCTCAGGAAGACTTTTGGAAACCTGTGGAAGGACAATAAGATTTATTATTACTCATTTTTTTGGGATGAAAAAAAAAATCAAACAAACAAACTAACCCAAGAATTGGTGAATACTTATATTGAAAGTTTTGAAGGACTTTAGAACTAAAAGTTTAAAGTGATGGTGAAACCTTATAGATAAATATAAGCATAAACTAAGATACACCCAAAAAAAAGTTTTCTAAATTTAAACACAAATTTCCCAAAAAAGACATTTTTCTCAGAACCTATTTGTTGAGTGATATAATGCATAATCTAAGAGGTACTAGCATATGCCATAGACAGAGATACACAAAAGGGAAAGAAAAACTTAAAACTCAGAAGCCAAATTTCCCAAAGGACTTAATTTTTTCCTTCTCCAAAGCCCAAACTAAAGACTAGCAAGAACCATAAAGAAGAGCAAAAGTAAGCAAAAATTTAGCTAGTTTCGGAAGCTAAGTACCAGAAACCAACTATGAGATGATGTTTAACACAGAATCCTCAAAACACTTAAAATACCCTACTGAAATAAACAACTTGAGAAGCAGCAGACAAAGCCAAAATCAGTAAAAACCAGAGCTCAAGCCAAACCCCAGAAGGTCATAGCAAAGATAAGCTGAAATGAACGGAATTTTGCTCCAAAATCCAAAACCCCAACAAAACAAAATTGAAACTTTTACTGAATTGTATCCTTAAAAATTCCTAATAGTAAAACCCAAAAGCCCCCAACCCAAAGCTCATATTTAAGATAAAGAAGAAGCAGGGGACGGAGACACTCATCAAGTAACGCCAGATATGAACAGATTCCAATAAAGCAACCTACTTTTCTAAACACAGAAACACCATGACCGGCATCCAAGGGAGTAAAAACAGGTAAAGCAAATAAATTAAAAAAAAAACACAGTGACCCAGATCGTGTCACATAATTCTAAAAACAAACAAAAATTAAAAAAAAAAAAAACCCACTTTGAAATTCCCTTCCTTTCTTTCTTTGAGTTCTTCAACACCAATTAAAACATAAATAAAAACCAGTAAAAGCTCAAAAAGAGAAAGAAAGAGAAAGTAATATCTTCTTTTTTTTTCTTTTTTCTTTTTCCTTTGGCTTTTGGCTCTTTTACCTCAAAAGTCAAACGATTTTTCCTTGGCTCAAAACCGAGATCCTGTCCACAACCCAGTTCGTGAATCGAGGTGGTGATTATTCTCTCTCGTTTTTTGCTCGACAATAACCAAGCAAAAGCAGTAGAAACAACTTCCTTGAACACCGTGAGAGAAACTTATTATGAATAAATAAATACAAAATCAAAGACAAACCAGGAATAATAATTGATAGTAGTATATAACAATAGTTAACTACAAACAAAAGAACGGAAACTGGGGAAAAACTTTCTCAGATGCGTGTGTTGAAGCTTGTCGGAAAGTCTCTCTCTTTCTCTCTCTATCTCTCTCTTTCTCTCTCCTCCTTGTATACGTGTACTGATTATATCAGTATTTACGGATTTGTTTTTGAATGAGATAGATAGACATAAATAGATTTTTTTGCGTGTGTTTTGTCCCAATCTAATGTATTTATTGATCCCAAAGAGGGAGATGGGAGATGGGTTTTGCAGGCACACCGCCCCACGCATTGGACTTGGTTGGACCAATCAGAACAGGTTTCAGTGCGCTTTTGTAAGTGGGGACACCAAGAATGTGTGTGTATGCGCGAGTGTATATATATATATATATGTGTGTGTGTGTGTGAGACTTTTCTTCCACAGTTCCACTGTTGCACTCTCTTGGGAGTTATCATTTTTGTCAGTGCTTCTCTTCGCTAAAGCCTAAATATTAATATCGCGGTTTGCTAATATTACCTTTAAATCCAGGAGATCATTTAAAAGGAAACATAAGTTGGAACTAATATTACCCCCTGTTTGACATTGTGGTGGGAACCACGGTTCCCACCACAAACTTAGTTATAAACAGTGTAAAGCTCTCACATGCTACAGTAACAATTTAAAAAATTGCTACAGTGTAAAGCTTTTACATGCTACAGTAAAAGTAGTTCCCACCACCGGTTCTCACCACCTTCCAAACACCCCCTTAGTTTTTCTGTCCTAACTTATTCGTTTTTAATTATATTTTTAAACATTCTAAGAGTATATTTGGTAACATACTTATAATTAAAAATTAAAATGATTTTACTTTAACATATTTGTGTCTTATATTATAACATGTATAAGTTTTATAACACAACCGTTCTAATTATGTAATTAAAACAAGTTTGTTAAACACTACTTAAACAATAGCCAGGCCATAAAATTTGTTCATAGGAACTAAGTAAAATAAAAATTTTATACTACAATTGCAATATAATTGTACATATATATTTTTTTAAATTTTGCCCTTTTTTTTGCCTTCATTTTATCTATTTTGTTATTTTTTTTAATGAGCTAAAGATGTAATAAAATTTAATTCACTTTTTAAACGCAAAGCCTAACAATAAAACATGTTGTTTGGCAAGGAGTGGCATTTCAGTTATAAACAATATAAAGCTTTTATATGTTGGAGTAAAAATAAAAAAAAGTTACTACAGTGTAATAGTCTCACATGTCAAGTAAAAACAGTTCTAACCATCATATCAAATACCCTTTAAGTTTTCATGGTATTTTAAATAGTTTTATTTATTTATTTAGGGTTTTAACTTTAAATTATGAGTTATTTAAAAAAGACGTGGGACATAATTAGAATATATTTTTTAAAACAATTCTACCTTTGTAATGCAATATATAAGATTCGGTGGGATGAGCAGTAAACAAATAGTGAAAATATATTTCTAGGGGCCAAATTATAAGAAGCCATTGGGGTCGTTCCCGTTTCGTCTAATGTAGCTCCCCCTTTGGTTAATAATATTTAAACTAAAACTACATTAATAATTTAAAATTTATGAAAGAAAATACTATACCAAAATTAGTTTACACTTTTTGATTCCAATGTGTATCCCAAACGGGTTTGAAGAGTCTTGAGCTTTTTCTAAAACTAAATCGAGCATTTTTTTTTTGTTTTTGCAAAGAAAAACAAAATACACACATGTCTTAGGATTAGCGTTTAAAATTCGTATAATAAAAATAAGATTTATCAAACATCTTGATTAGCTAATTTAAAAAAAAATCTAAAAACAACACCAAACGAACTATATATTATTTTATGGTTGTCCTTTGTATTCATCAACAATTTTTTTGAAAAGATTGTGTAGTTTAATATAATTATACGTTTTACTTATGATCTTAATAGATTCTACGACTACCACCGTTGTAGGCGGAGAAAATGAGGATACCCTTTATCATTTTTTATTGAAACAATTTGTTGTATTCTTTTTACCATCAATAATTTGCATGTTTTTGGTCCAGTATAATTCTGATTCAATCTCATTCAAATCATGCTACTATTTCCAGTGTTCCGGGTCAGAGAAGATCCTTTTTCTTTTTCTTTTTCTTTTTCTTCTTCGTTGCTGCTTATATCTTGCAAAATTATGTACAGGTCGATTCCTTTTCTTCTTTTCTTTTCTTTTCCTTCTTTTCCCGGCATCGAGTTTCACAGTTTCCCTGCGGAATGGCCGAAAACTTCTGCTAGCAAAGTTGGACGAGGTCAAACATTGAGCATAAGAACATGTTTAGTTAGAATATTTAAATAAAATATTTAAATAAAGATTTAAATTTTTATAAAAGATAATACTATAGTAAAATAATTCAAACCATAATTAACATTTCAACTATATACTATTTGATAAAAATGATTTTAATTCATTATTTTATAAACAATATAAAACTTTTATATCTTATAATACAAATAAAAAAATATTATAATATAAAACTTTCAAATACTACAATAAAAATAATTATAACCAATAGTTCATACCTATCGTATTAAACACCGTATAAGTTGAAACAAAAAACAACCAAAAAAATAGTATTTTATCTGCTAACTTTATATATGGCTGCATTTTTTCTTAATAAATATTGCAATTTCTCTTGTGGGAATAAAAACATATTCATCATTATGTTGCATTTTTAACCCTTAATAAAAAAAATAATTTTGATTAAATTTAACAATTATACTAACTTAGTGAGAGAGTTCAAGGTATCTAAGGCTGCATAAACATATGAAAAGATTAAGGGAAGAGGTGGCAAGAAAATGAATGAACAGACCTTTTGCTGCCATTATTAAAAAAATGGATAAACATGGTCACTTCCAAGGCAAAGAACTTCTTTGGCTTGATAACACAAAGTAAAGAAAATTTGGAAATTTGGATGGTGGCTAAATTACATAAAAATGAAACAAATAGAAAATAAATTATTGCAGTCTGCCCACGTACTATAAACTTTTCTACTATCCCCCCTTTGTCCCATATATATATATATATATATATATAACAAAAAATAAAAATGTAAATTCAAAAGTGAAGATGCTAGACTAATCAAGATGACTGTTGTACGAAAAGAAGGAATGACTGACTTAAGATTATTCTCACTTTTCGAAAATGGAAAAGACAAGACAAGAAAGAGTCCCCCAATGAGGGGTAAAAGCTAGTAATTGATCCCATCTTTATCTCCTTTTTTTTTTTTTTTGGTCTATTTTAACAAATTCTGGAGCAAGATCATCCAAGGCTTCTGCCGCATAATTCAAAGCTGAAGTTGCGATTGTTGAAAAGCCACAAATAGTTGTATTAAGTAACTAATTATGGTGGGGTCCTTCGTGTTTTAATTCAAATGACTTTGGAGGGCTATGGGTCACTTAAATGATCTCTAACTCTCACTTTTGAATCTCATCATCCATCCAGAGTAGACTTTTGAGGTGAGATTGCCTGCAAGATCCTCTTCAGTAACCCAGGGACTTTATTATTTATTATTTTTGTTTTTTAATACATTAATTGGGTACAAAAAATAAGAACTGGATTTTACACGTAACACATATTTTAAAATCGTTAAATTTAATTAAAATCATCTTTTACATTGATTTAAAGATGTTTGACAATGATAAAATCACTCAATTTTTATCATAAATTTAGTTATAAACAATATAAAATTTTCACATGTTACAATAACAATAAAAAAAATATTACAGTATAAAACTTTCACATGCTACAGTAAAAGTGGTTCCCACCATTAATTTCTATCACTCTTCCAAACACCTTATTAATAACTAAAAGATAAATATCAATCCATGAGAATTTTTTTTTTTGGTTCTCATAAAAAAATTGCCATGAAAAATACCATTTCAATATTATATTATTTCAAATTATCAATTTTTATTGAATTATGCTAATTTTACACCTATTATGATTTTAATGTAATTTTAATCATGTTTGATATTAGAAAACACACATCATTAATAGAGTATCGTATCGTAAAAAGATTGTTTTTTCTCTTTTTTTTTTTCCTCTGTCTTTTTCCGTCTTTTTATGCAAATACATGATAATTATAACCTATAACTCTAACTATCCCATTTAATTAGAATCACATCAAAATAAAATAATATGCAGAACAAATACAGATTTGATGGCCCAAAATCTAGTGCATTTGTTCATGAACTGTGTAGAACTCGCCCTTTTAAATTAAATTCTTGGCTTTACTTTCTTTTCTCAAGGTGCCCCTTCGATCCAAGAGAGTCACCCATGATAGTGATGGGAAAACTTTATCTCTCTTCTTCCACAATTGTCTTTTCCCTTTTCTGGATGAAATAGATAGATTGGATTAGACCTGTTGGGTAGAATTTGATGAATTAGTATGCCCTTTTTTTAATCTACCATTACATACTTTTCCCACGTTTTCATCTTTTGTGAGCATAAAATGCCGCAATTGGCGTATTTAAATAGATTATCCATATAAACTTTGAGAAGCCAAGATGTAATTCCACAACTAATCTGGCTTTATGAGTCTACAAGACTATAGATTGGTTTGTTGAAAACTCACTTTTGGTGGATCTAGAGGAAGAAAAAAAAAATTAAAGCAAAATAATAAGCCTCCTCTTATATGTATCCATCCAAACATTGTTATCAACTTCACCAAACTTTTTTTTTTTTGGTTCTTTACAAAGAATTTGAGATGGTTTTAGAGGAATGAAGTGTGATAGATGTACTGCTGAGTGGTGTTACATATACTGTGGAAAATGACATCTTTAGTACTCCCGTGCCCGCCTTATTCATGGTAGGAACCAATGAATCAAAATTACAAAACCATGGGAAAACAATTATTAGTAAAATTGACCCATAATTTCATTATCTTGATAAGTCTCCAAAGAAATATGAGGAAATCTTTTGAGATGACTCATCTTATGACGAAACCTTTTTTTTAATATATATATATGGCAATCTTGGTGGGCTTTGTATGGGAAAAATGCTTTTATAATTCCAGTCTAAGAAAACAGCTTTATACAATAACATATTTTTATTTATACTATAACATTTAAGAGTTTTACATTGTTTATAATTCAAACGTAGCTTTTCAAATACCTTATACATTCTTACTCTTGTAAAAGATAGGCCTCACCTATAGGATCCCAGTAAACCCCACCTTATATGCCACTATTAAGGGGTGTTTTATCTAATTGTACAATCTTGACTTTCCAATGCTAGTTGCCATTTGCCAAGCTCAATTACCTACCTAACCCCACCTCCTTCAAAATAAGCAAGCATTTTGCGTTTTAATAGACTTAGAACATTCCAGCCTTGCCTCTTGCAGTACGCATGCAAGCCAATGCTCTCACAAAAACTATCATTTGGCTAGTTGAATTGAACAAAGTGGCTTTCAACTAAGATCAAGTGATTTGGACAAGTTCTTTCCTCTTGGGTCTAATTTATCAACTTCAATGATTTTGCATTTTGGTTCTCATTATTGGGTTTCAAGACATGAAGTACTTGGTGTGCTTTTCAATGAGCAGCCTCACATGTGCACAAATTCCCTTTGTTTGGGCAAAATTGAACCTCCCTTAACCTTTTATTTATTATTTCTTTAAATGATATTTCACTAGATCAAGATAAATCTTTTTTCGATAAAAATTCTGTTGACAGAGCTATGTTTTTAGCTATTAGGTTTGATTAAAATCATTTTATTTTATTTATTTATACATCTAATCTATAAATTTTTATCAATAGATTACTTTTTTTATTACCGACCCAAAACTTGCGTAGACCCTAGAAATTCAATACAAAAGTTCAGCCAAATGCAGGAAAAAGTCTATGGTGATCAGTTTATTGAAAGAAGTGCTCTATCAGCTTGTTGATTTCCTTGATCCCAAATTCAGTGTAAATCTAGTCCCCAAGGTGGTGGTAAAAGCCTTTGAGTCATGAGTCGTTGCATTGATTTTTTTATTTTTTTTTTGAAAACTTGACTTTAAAAGTGTCTCTAATTTGTAGAATGTGTCTATGTCATCTAGAACTGGGAGATGACTTTATTTTATATAATAAAAGGAATGTGGACGGAGTTTGGATTTTTTTTTGTTAAGGAGCCCAATATTTTATAGGGGTGTTTGACAGTGATGGAAACCACTCAATTTCTACCACAATCTCAGTTATGAATAGTATAAAACTCTCACATGCTACAGTAACAATAAAAAAAATATGCTACAGTATAAAATTTTCACATACTACAGTAAAAGTGGTTCTCACCACTGGTTCCACCACCCTTCCAAACACCCTATATAATGTATAATATTATCCATATTTAACTTTTTAAGGGGATTTTATGCAAATTTTGGTAATTTTTTTAGTATATTACTCATATAAATTTATATTATATAGGTGGAAGAAAGAAAATTGAAGAGGCTTGATCTCTCACTGACTATGAGACACATACGTGTGATGAAGTTAAAATTTATCTTTTTAGAGGGATAAGATGTGTTGTGTAAAAAGGTTATTTTACTTATTTGTTAAGCTTATGAATATTATTTTTTACTAGAATGAAGCTTATAAATTGCAGAATTTCGTTAGAGATATTAGCTATAAAATTTCATCTTTTAATCTTCATATATCTACAAATTACTTATTGTAAAAAGATTCCAACATGGAGACAAGACTAGTTAAAAATGTCCCATGTTGAGAGAAAAGAACCAGATTCAATTTTTTATATAGATATAAATAAAGAAATTAACGTGGATGTTTAATTTGCAAATAAATATATCTTGAAAAATTCAAGCTCTTTTTTTTTTTTTTCCCTTTTTAAATATAGGTCATGGATTGCGTGAGTCTTTGACCTCTATGATGTTAAATCCGCTGGAAGGAATCCCTTTGTGGTCTCACCCATGGAATGAAACTCTGTCAAAAAGCAGCTGTTACACTTGTTAAGAAATACAAAGATGGAAATTTTTTATTAGACAAGCTTGTAGTGGCCAACTGATCAAGAAAATAATTGTGAATGTCACTTAAAATTGTATGAAATGAAGATATCAAAGACCAAAAAAAAAAAACCTTTGCTGCATACGTATAAAAGAGTCTCGGTTATAGAAGGAAATTCATAGGGATGTACTTTTTGTAATTATGTCATGGGCTGCCTATAAAAGTTACTTTTGACTTTTTTATCGAAAAGTTACATATCTAAAAGTGTATTTGAATAAACTGTCATTTTTTTTTTTACTTTTTATAAGTATTTTTTATCAAAATTATAAAATATAACTCCTCAAAAATTACTTCCTCATTATACTTAAAACTTATATTAAAAAATCAATAATATATTATAAGTTTAAATATAACATTTTTATAATTTTTAAAAATAATTAAAATTAATTTAATATTTTATGAGAATATAGTTTTAAATAATTATTAAAAAGTTATAGTTTTTTTTTTTTTTTTTTTTATAACTAACAGCCCCCACCTCTCTTTTTTTTGTTTTTTTTTTTCATGCTCATTATAAAAGATAAAATCAAAACAAAACTTGTAAAAAGTAATTAATTACTTACAACTCTACTTTTCTAAGGGTCCGTTTGTTTCGATATTTAAATCACGGTTTGAATCATTTTGTTACAGTATTTTCTCTCATAAAAATTTAAATCTTCATTCAAATACTCTATTCAAATACTTGAACCAAACGGCCGTAAGTCATTCAAGGTAAAACTTCTTATCATATGCCTCAAATTTCTGTACATAGTAGACAAACGAAATGAAAAGAAGAAGAAGAAGAAGAAGAAGAAGCAGCAGCGAATCTCTCAACTTTGTTGTCGCTCCAGGTATTTAGTGCCGTTTGATGTACTTCTGCAGTTTCCCTGTGTATTGGTTCCGTTTGATTCTTTTGTAGTTTTTGTGTTTTTGTTCTTCCTCGGGACAGGGAGTCGTTTTCATTTCAGTTGTCGTCTGCCTTGCCTTGTCGTTTTTGTTTTTATGTCGTCATCGAGTTTTTGTTGCGTTCTCCTTTTGTTGTCGTTTGCGTTATTGCCTTTTTTAGTTTTCTAACTCTTTTTACGGATTTCGTGACGTTATTTCTCTCTCTCTCTCTGTTTATTTTTATTTTTTTTTGTTTTGGTCGATAGAGTTATTTACTATAATTGTTTTTGCTTTCATTCACAATTTCCATGTCTCTCTATAGTCTGTCCGAGTCTGCCATTGTCGCGTGGAGTTGAATGTCGTTTGGCTCTCGTTTAAATTTTAAGTATTTAATTTCGTTCCTTGACCTTTTACAAATAAATAAAAAACCCTTAAATTTCCTTTATATTTATAAATTCTTTTTGGGTTTTCTTTTAAAAAAATATTTTTTGAATAATATTACAGGTCCCAATTCTTACTCCAAATTTTTAATACCAACCCTTTTTTTTTTTAATCTGACATTTTAATACCAATCAATATATGAATTATCATATTTAGTAGGCGTTTAAAGTAATTTTCAAGAGACACGGGTAAGGCAGGTTTGGGCTTGGGTTTTGGATGATATTGATTCGATTGTGCATGATGTGTTTTATTTTTTTTTTAAGAAGAGATTGTCAAAATGCAAACATTTACTAATTGAAAGATGACAACTTAAAAAAAAAAGTTGTAACCGTTAATAAGATTTGAGTCTATTGTCGATTTTGCTTGATCATGCATAGTGTGTTGTGTTTTTTTAAAGGATATTGTCGATTTTGGTTGATCATGCATAGTGTGTTGTGCTCCGTTTTTTTTTTTTTTTTTTTTTTTTTTTAAGGAAGAATTGAAAGATGACAACTCATATGTAACATAAAGTTGGTATAAAAAGTTGTAATCTTTAACAAAATCGAGTTTTTTCTTGTCCAATTCTCGATATCTAGCTAATCAAATTATACAACAATAATCTGTTATATTTATGCTCCCTCGTTCTCTCAATCTTTTTCAATTTTTCAGAGAAGCAACAATGGTATTCTAACCATATACAAAGGGGAGTTTTTGATTTTTTTTTAAAAAATGTGTTAACATTTTCAAATAGAGAAAATAATGTAAATTTTTTTAAAATTTTATCGATTGTTTTATAAAGCATTTAAAAGAGTAGTTTAAATCATCAGTTTGTATTTAAGAACTATAGCATATGAAAATTTTATATTGTAACATACAAAAGCTTTACACTATTTACTATTTAAATTATTAGTTTTAAAAAATAAAAAAATATATAAAAAGAAATACTCCAAAAAAAAATGTCAATGATAGGTGTCATGATTATGACCGTGAACTTGGATCCACCAAGCCTTCCAACTCCTCTCCCACCGCCCCCAACGGCTAGTTCTTTGAAATATTTTTAATGTTTTTATTATTTTTTTTGAAAAAGTCTTTTCAACGGACAAATCCATCCCCACGTCTGGTTTGTTAAAAAACGCCCAAGAAAATATTACACACACTCAACGGTCCATTTCTTCTTCACTCCACTTTCAGAATTCAAACTCTGTACAATTCTCTCTCTCCTCTCTTTCTCTCTCTACAGTCTTCCTTTGGCTCTTTCTCCCTCTATCTCTGCTCAAACCTTTCTTCTTCTTCGTCGTCGTGACCATGAGGCACAGCAAAAGCGCAGAGGCCGGTTCGGAGGCTTGCTTTCTCGGAAACATCTCGGCTTCGTCGATCCGAAACCTACTTCCGAGATCCATTTCTGGAAAGCAAAAGTCCAGCTCGAACCTCCGAAACTCCAAGTCGAACGCCGAAAACACTCCGCCGGTCGATCCGAACATCATGATCAACAGCGGCGGCGGACAGGTCTCGCCTTTTGTTGAGAAGGAACCGCCTTCGGATGTGTCGAAATTGCAGCCGGAGGTCGCAAAATCGGAAGTTCAGACTCAGACGCGAGCGTCTGTGGATGACGATCCACCGGTGAAGGTACTAGGAAATTAGTATTTTTGTATTTTTTTGGATTAAATTTGTTTGTGTCCGGTGTAATTGCGGTTCATTTGTTTCTTTAATTGATTCAGGTTGTTGTGAGAATCAGACCTTCTAATGGCAGTGAAAGAGAGAAAGATCGAACTTTGAAGAAGGTTTCACCTGATACGGTATCAGTTGGGAACCGGAGATTTACGTTCGATTCGGTTTTCGATTCGAAAGCCAACCAGGTACTAATCTCAATTTTTGTGCGTTGCATTCTAAAGAGCAAGAATTTAGGTTTCAGATCGAACTATAATCTGAATTATGGGCTGTGCCCTATTTTTCTCCATGGAGAGGATAATGCAAAGAGCAGAAATTTGGGGTATGAGTGGAGAACTAAGATTTCTAATAAATTATGTTTAATAAACAATTAACTATTTGTGCGTTCTATTTTCAAGAGCAAGAATTTAAGTTTCATTTGAACTATAATCGAAATTTTGCCCTATTTTTTCTGCGTAGAAGCATGATGAAAAGAACAGAAATTTGGACGTGAATGGTGCACTAAATTTTGTTTAATACATCTACTAATTTTTTTGTCCGTTCTGTTGCAACGAGCCAGTTTTAGGTTTCATTTGGAACTCTAATATGAATTATTTCCTATTTTGCTGCATTGGATTTGGAAGAATAATGCAAGACCATGAATTCGGATATGAATGGAGAACTAAGATTTTTAAATTAATCAAGTTTACTGCTTTGCAACTAATTAAAGTACAAACTTAGGTATGAGTGTCTAAAGAGCAAGATTGGTGTCATTTTGGAATTATAATTTGAATCATGTACATTGCTGCATATAAAGTCAATATATTATGCAAGTACGGAAATTTGGATATGAAATAGATTAGTTTCATTTTGGTTGGAGTGTTTAATATGATGGGAAATGGAACAACTCAAAGTGGAGTGTTAGGGGTGGAGTGTTACTAAGTTTGCCTATAGAGTCGGAGGGTATATGGAGTTCTGATTCTGGGCTATTGCTGCATCTAAAGTCAACGTATAATGCAAGTACAGAACTTTGGATACGAAAAGATTAGTTTCATTTTGGTTGGAGTGTTTAATATGATGGGAAATGAAACAACTCAAGTTGGAGTGTTACTAAGTTTGTCTATCGAGTCAGAGGGTATATGGAGTGCTGATTCTGGGATATTGTGTTCACAACAGGAAGATGTCTTCCAATGCGTTGGCGTCCCGCTGGTTAGAAATGCTTTAGCTGGTTACAATGCTTCCATTGTGTCATATGGACAGGTATTCAAGTATTTATTGTCATGGATAATGTGGATAATTATTTGGAATTCTAACAAAATCAGATCTTTCTAACATGGATAATTATTTGGAATTCTAACCAGAGTGGTAGTGGAAAGACCTACACAATGTGGGGTCCGCCAAGCGCCATGGTTGATGACCCTTCTCCTCGTAGTCATCAGGGAATTGTTCCTCGTGTCTTCCAAATGCTATTTTCCAAGATTGAGAAAGTATGATCCATTTCTATGTTTTTTCCGCTCCAGAATATGTCAAGACGTGGTTAATAAGTATGATCTATATTGTTTCATGTAGGAGCAAAGGAATTCTGAGGGGAAACAGATAAATTTTCAATGCCGTTGCTCTTTTCTTGAGGTATATATTTTCTTGTATTTCACTTTTTGAAGGGCTGTTCATACATTTTGCTTCAGCATTAATGTTCTTTGTTTCATATGTTCATATCATAGATATACAATGAAAAAATAGGGGATTTGATTGATCCAACCCAGCGGAATCTCAAGGTGAACTTCTGTTCATTTTTTTTGTCGGTTCATGACCACTATGCAAGATGGTATAACGAACTTTGTCTAAACTCTTACAGATTAAGGATGATGAAAAAAATGGATTGTTTGTTGAGAATTTGACAGAAGAATACGTGACCGGCTACGAGGATGTCATGCAGATTTTGATTAAGGTAGGTGAAAGGTCTACTTTATTTTCTTCATTTAGTAGGGTGACTAACATGTCTAATTGTAGTACTTTTTGAGAAAGCATACTTCTCATCTCTTGGTTAATATTTTCTGGCCTAAGTCTTTTACTATTGTTCTTGAATTGCCCATTGAGGCTGACATCTCTAGTTGTAGTAGAGTTTCAACTGACATGTCTGCCCGTGAAGGCTTACTTTTTTTTCTTATTCTCTCTGAATATGCAGGGGCTTTCATGTAGAAAAGTTGGAACAACTAGTGTGAATTCTAAAAGCTCTAGGTCCCACATTGTTTTTACTTTCATCATCGAGTCCTGGAGTAAGGTATGACTAGATATAATTACTTTATATCTCATCTTTGATTGTGATTTGTGATAGAAATCTGGTTCTTTAGTTGGGTTGGCTGGGGTAAATTCTGTCCATGTGGCACGTGGCAATCGATATTGTCTTTACAAATGATTATCTATTGAACTTTGGAGTACTTGAATTCTGAAGTTCCTCTTTTCCCAAAAAAAAAAAAAAAAATCCCAAAGTTCCGAAATTTACATTATCTGCTCGTGCTCATAACATTTTCAACATTTTTTTGCAGGATACATCTTCAAAGTGTTTTGGTAGTTCAAAGACAAGCAGAATCAGCCTTGTTGATCTTGCTGGTCTAGATAGGAAAAAAATTGATGTTGCAGGTAGTGCGAAGGAAGGGAAAAATGTTAAGAAGTCATTGGCACGTCTGGGGTATGATTACGAACCTAAATAAATTGGTACTTGTTTCATTACTGATTGGAGATTATTAGTAACATGGAGTGATTGCACACATACATACAATAATTATAGTTTCTTTCTCCAAACAGCATTATTATGTGACTTGTTAGTGTCACATTGGATCTTATACGACTTGGCGACAACAATTTTATATTCCTGTTCTCGTTTATTGCAGACACTTGGTGAACACTCTGGCAAAAGAACCTCAGTCTGGCAAGACTCTATACAGAGGTTCCCGCTTAACACACTTAATGCGAGAATCATTTGGTGGCAATTCTAAACTCACAGTGCTCTGTGCCATCTCCCCCGATAACAAGTATTTTCTCTAGCCAATTATGTTTTCTCTTAAACTTGTCTTAACAAACACATGCTTACCAAGAAACTGTATGTAAACATAAATATGGCTTTGCAGTAGCGATATTCTGAAGCAGTAGGAATTAGAATCTGGGATGGTGGTTGTGTAGTGTTCGTATTGTTGTTATTTTTTGGAAACTTTGCATGAAATCTGCATATGTTTTTACTGTTTTCTCATGAAGAAACTGAACGTAAGCATAACTATGACTTTGCAGTAGCACTACTTTTAGGCATTGAAAAGTAGGATTTGAGATGCTGTTTATGTAGTGTTCATATTGCTTTTGTTCTTTTGAAAATTCGCGTGAAATCTGGATTTGTTTTTATGAAATAAAGGTTCAATGTTTATCCTCTTATTGCAGCAATGATGGAGAAATACTTGGGACACTGCGGTTTGGAGAACGAGTGAAATCTATTAAAAATAAGCCTGTGATAAATGAGATAACAGAGGATGATGTTGATGATTTGAGTGACCAAATTCGTCAGCTGAAGGTAATATGCTATCCAGCTTTGTTGGGATCATAGCTGAAAGGTAATCAAAAGTTGAGGATTGTTTCTGACATTTTTTTTTTTTGGTTGCAGGAAGAACTTATTAGAGTAAAGTCCAGTGCAAACTCAGTTGCAAGTAAGCATGGGTACTTTCAAGGAAGGAATGTGCGTGATAGCTTGAATCTGTTACGAGTGAGCCTTAATCGCTCGTTACTATTACCTCGCATAGACAATGAATCTGATGAAGGGGTAAATATCGATGAGGATGATGTCAGAGAACTACAACAGCAGCTTGACAAGTTGCGTAAATCTTGGGAAGAGAATGTAATAGACCAATCTTGCGATGAAGATTCAACCCACTTGGCTGGAAGTTGTGAGACAGACATGATGAGTGAAGATGATGTAGATGGTCCAGAAGAAACCGAAATCGAAGACAGCAATCTGGCAAAATCTGAGGATGAACTTCACAATGAAAGCATGTCATTGACAGATGATATTACAGGTTGCCCAAACAGCTCGAGGGCTGTCAATTCCGAATTCAGAAGCAGCATTTCAATAAGCTCATACAGACCTGCAATACTCCAAGAGCCAACATTGTCAGAGTCGCCAAAAATTGGAAAGAACCAAAGGAAAAGCGTGGTTATTTCATCAAGTTATTCTGCTGCTCCAAACAATTTTGCAGAAAATTCCAACACCAAATCAGATGAGTTGCTACAGTCTCTTAGCCAGAGTGAATATAACCGGTCTTCTTTGCGTTCAAGCAAGATATTCCCAGGCCCGGCAGAGTCATTGGCTGCAAGCCTTAAAAGGGGCTTGGATATCATTGACCACCATCAAAGGAAATCTGCATCAAACAAATCTTCAGTTTCCTTCTCTTTTGAGCACTTGACACTGCAACCATGTCCAGAAGTTGATAGAGCTAGTTCTCCTGGGAAGACATACCTTTGTGCATCTTGCAAAAGGCGGGTCCCCAAAAAAGATTCCGATGAGACCCAGGATAGTTTAAAGACATGGATTGTACCAGTCAGTGAAGAAGGAAACTCTGAGCAGATGACAGAGGAAGCAAAAAAGGTATCTATCTGTGTGCTCATTTCTAGCAATGAATTTTTTATTCAATGTATCATTTATTTTCTTACTTTTTACCTTTTTTTTTTAATCAGGATGCAAAGAACTTAATGGAAGAAGTTGCCAAGAGAGAAGAGCTCGAAAATCTTTGCGTGGAACAAGCAGCCAAAATTGAGCAGCTGAATCAATTGGTATGGTTTTCTTACTTTGGAACTGGATGAATTTTTTGAGTTTTACACTAACTTGGATCTTACTTGAAAATTTGAAATTTTCAGATTAAGCAATATGACTAACTTGGATCTTGCATGAACATTTGAAATTTTCAGATTAAGCAATATGAACGTGAGGGTCACAGTTCGAATTTAAAGAACAGTCAAGAAATCAGTGCTCCTGATGTTGTGTCTATGAACAACGAAATAATACCCTTTGAGGAGTCTGGAAATGTGGAAGGTCATTCATTAACAGATGAAAAGGAGGTACTAATGGTTATTTTTAATTAAGTGTAGCCCGTTCAAGTTCTGAAAGTTTTCTTACACTAGCTGCTGGTGTTTTGTACAGCTTTTAAGGTGCAGGTCTAATAATAATTATCAGCCAGAGATTATAAAAGAGAACTATGAGGTAAAGGAAGTTCAGAATGAATCAGTTTTTGATGTGAACGAGAAGGAAGCACGTCTTAAGGAAATTGAAATGTTAAATAGCAAGTTGCAGTTGCAAACTGATGCATGTCTTGCAAAGTCTTCTGATAAATTGAGGTCATCTTTATTGTCACGATCAATCGAGCTGCGAAAAAGTGCCATCTTCCAAAACAATAACAGCGAAGAACTCGAGAAAGAAAGACAGCGATGGACAGAAATGGAAAGTGAGTGGATTTCCTTAACTGAAGAACTCAGAGTTGATCTTGATATGCATCGCCGACGAGCAGAGAAAGTGGAGATGCAATTGAATTCGCAGAAGGAGTGCACTGAAGAGTTGGACGATGCACTTAGCAGAGCTGTTCTTGGTCATGCTAGAATGGTCGAACATTATGCTGAGCTTCAGGAGAAGTACAACGAGTTGATTGCAAAACACCATGCTATCATGGAAGGAATTGCAGAGGTGAAGAGGGCAGCAGCCAAGGCAGGAAAGAAAGGACAGGGTTCTCGTTTCGCAAAATCCCTCGCTGCGGAGCTCTCTGTGCTGAGAGTGGAAAGGGAGAAGGAGAGAGAATTCTTGAAGAAAGAAAACAGGAGTCTCAAGATTCAACTTAGAGATACGGCAGAAGCAGTTCACGCAGCCGGAGAACTCCTTGTTAGGCTTAGAGAAGCTGAACATGCAGCATCAGTTGCAGAGGTAACTTAAGAGATTTAAACAAATTTATTTATTTGGAAATTAATGCTTTGACAAAGAAATATTTCTTAGTTTCTCAACTTTATGAAATTTATGCATGAACATGCAGCATAAGTTGCAGATGTAACTTAAGAAATTCCAACAAATTTATTTATTTGGAAATCCATGCTTGATAAAGAATCTCTGTTTCTCAACTTTAGGAAAGACCCATATGGAGATTTAAACAAATTTATTTATTTGGAAATTCATTCTTTGATAAAGAAATCTTTCTTAGTTTCTCAACTTTATGAAATTTATGCATGAACATGGGGCATGAGTTGCAGAGGTAACTTAAGAAATTCAGACAAGTTTATTTATTTGAAAATCCATGCTTGATAAAGAGTCTCTGTTTCTCAACTTTAGGAAAGACCCACAGGGACAAACTTTTATATGTAAAAAAATTTGTAGGAGCTAAATTTTGGTGACACCTCCATTTTCAACCTTTGAGAATAGAGAATGAAAAATATTAAGGTATAAAAGTATGATTTTGAAATTGTGTTCGCCGGTCCGCAGGAGAACTTTGCGAATGCGCAACAAGACAACGAGAAGCTGAAGAAGCAAATGGAGAAGTTGAAAAGAAAGCACAAGATGGAGATGGTGACCATGAAGCAGTACATGGCAGAGAGCAGATTGCCAGAATCAGCACTCCAACCGCTCTACAGGGAAGACTCTGACATACCACAAAGCACAATCCAGGATGATGATCAGGCCTGGAGAGCGGAATTCGGAGCCATATATCAAGACCACCATTATTGACTGCTCGGACGATGAAATGAAAGTTGCACATTTCTGTTGTTTTGGAGTGTGCCTGAAACAGAAGACCGTTTCTTTACCAATTGATTTTATTTGCATAAGACCCTGCTTGGGTTCATGCATTACATAAACTGTATCCTTACCACCTTATATTTTTTTTTATTTTTCAGTGTATGATTCTTTGGTTTGGTTGTGCTATAATTTTTCTTCCCAGGCAAAATGTTGTATTCTTTGGCTTATTTATGCTGTAAATTTTCCTTGCTGTGGTTGTGATTAATTTTCTTACAGGGCACACGGAATTTAGCCCTAATCTTAATGATGAGTATTGAGAATAGTAATTTATTTGACTTTGCAGGACATAACATAATATTTCAAGTTATTCAGATGCGGATGATATTGAGAATAATAATTTGATTGAATTATTTACCTACGGATGTGAATAATGATTTGATTTAGCAGAATGGTAATTTATTTGACTTTGCAGGACATAACATAATGTTTCAAGTTATTCAGCTGCGGATGATATCGAGAATAATAATTTGATTGAGTTTGCAGGTATCATAAAAATTCAAATGTTTCAAGTTATTCACCTACGGATGTGAATATTTTCATTGAATTTTGAATTGAAATTTTTTTCTTCCCCAATTAATTTGATTGCATGGTACCCTACTTGGTTTCATGCACTACACAACTGCATTCTTATATCTTTCGTTGTATGATTCTTTTCTTTTGTTGTGATTTTTTTTTTTTTTTGAATAATGGTTGTGATTAATTTTCTTAGAAGGAATCCAAAAGACGATAATAATTTGTTTGAATTTGCAGGAAATAACGTAAAATTTCAAGTTTTAAACAATGGGATGTGATTATATTCATTGAATGAAAAATGCATTTTTTATTTTATTTTTTAGCAACCAAATGAATTTGCAAAAAAATTTCCGGAACCAAATTGCTACAATAATATATTGACATTGTTTTCATTTTTTTTATTAAATATATGAGTGTAATTATTTTCATCCAACTAAATGCGTTTTTTTTAATTCAGTTACCAAATAAAGAAAAAGTTTGAGAGCCAAATTGTTATTTTGCTATTTAAACGGCCAACAATAGTTTTTCAAATCATTTTATGGAATTCAAATTACCTCTTCATCCTTTTCATTCGATGATTTTTTTTAATGATTTCATTCCACGATTATTACTTTTCTTATTTGAAAATCCTAGTGTTTCTGATGTATAGTTTGTATTTCATGCAAAACATTTGATTTGCAGTAGAGATTTTGTACTAACACTGCATAAACAAATCATACCGTTGGTCATACATGCTATTATTTGCTACAACCCTATAGTATGGCAAAAAACATTTCTGTTTTGAAACTGCGAAAGTTAATTTGTTATGTAAACTTACCTTGCATGGTTATAATGACTTTAATAATAGGACATAAATTTGCCTTTGAAATATCACTTATATATCATATATCATCATTGGTCATCGAGATAATATACATAATATTTCATACTATTACCCATCAAAATTTTATATAAACTATTTGCCACGACCCAACTAGTATGATGGAAAATATTTCTATTTTTAAACTGCAAAAATTAATTTGTGATGTAAACTCATGTTGTATAGTTATAAATGCAACATAAACTTGTCTTTGGAATATCACCCATATATCATATCATTGGTCATTGATTTCATACATACTATTTCATATCATTGGTTGTTGAAGTTTCATACATACCATTTGCTGTGACCCAACTAGTATGATGGAAAATATTTGCCACAGTGGGCAAATATAATTAGCCATGACCTAACTAGCATTGTGGAAAACAACTCTATTTTTAACTTGTGAGAGCTAATTTATCATGCAAACTCACGCTATATAGTTATAATCCCTTTAATTATGCAACATAAACTTGCCTTTGTAATATCACCCATATATTATGACATTGGTTCTCCTTTAATTATGCATCATAAACATGCCTTTGGATATCACCCATATGTCGTTCCATTGGTTGTCAAAATGTCATGCATGCTATTTTATATCATTGGTTGTCAAAATTTCGTCCATACTATTTGCCATGACCCGACTGGTATGATGGAAATTATTATTACTATTAAACTACGAAAGTTATTTTCTGATGTAAACTCACTTTGCATAGTTACAATCTCTTTAATAATACGATAGAAACTTGCATTTGGAATATCACCTATATATCATATCATTGGTCATCGAAATTTCATATATATTATTTGCCACGACCTAATATGATGGTTAGTATTTCTATTTTTAAAGTGCAAAAGTTAATTTGTGATGTAAACTCACGTTGTGTCATTATAATCTCTTTAATAATACGACATAAACTTGCCTTTGAAATGTCACCCATATATCATAGTATTGCTCATTTAAATTTCACAGCCCAAAGGGCATAACCTTGAAGCAAAAAATACCCTGTTCTGTGATGAAAGTGGTCTTTCCTTGATCTTCATGGTATAAAAGTATCTGATTGTAGCCAAAAAAGCGTCGAGGAAACTTAAGATTTTATGACCTGCATTCATGCCGACAAGGCGATCGATGTGAGTTAACGAGTAGCTATCTTTAGGGCGAGCCTTATTCAAGTCTGTAAAATCTATGCACATTCATCATTTCCTGTTTTTCTTCTTTACAATAACTACATTCGCCTGCCATTTTGGGTATTGAACTGGACGAATGAACACAGCTTACAGCAGACGCCTCACTTCTTCCTTCACAATATTGTTTCGCTTAACCTCAAGCCTTCTCCTTTTTTGTCGTTCAGGTCGATGATTACGATTGATGTTGAGTGGGAGTGAAATTATACTTTGGACGATTCCTAGCATATCTGCATAAGACCATGTAAAACAATCTTTGTTAGCTTTTAAAAAAATTAGTATGGAGGATTTTACTTTTGGGTCGAGCTATGAGTCGATGTTCACTATTCCATGTTTATCTTCTGGGTCAATCTGAATTTCATCAAGTTACTCTAATACTGGCTCATCCTGCTCCTAGCTACTTGACCCGTTCGACGGACTTGTCAGTAGTTGCTATAATGCAGGTCTTTTCTGCTTCATTGCCATAGAAAGTAAGATAGCTTTAAAAACTTAAAAAAAAAACTTTATATTAAGATTTTTGTCTTAAAAAATGTATTAAATACCTTAAAAATATATATGTTTTGAGTATTTTTATTTTTGTTTTCATCTTATTTTTTAAAAGTTTTAATTTTTTTTCTCTTTTACTTAAGGATAATTTAGTTATTTTAAAGGTCAAAGTCAACTATTGATTGAGATAATGTATAGATTTATGTATTAAATCTATTTTGAAGGTATACATTTGATGAGATAAAAAACTGAAAGTAAAGTTTTTAAATTAATCTAAAATAAATGGTGTAAAATAGAATTCTTGGAAGTCTAATACTTTTCAAATTATTATAGTTTGGAATTGGGGTTTATATTATTACTTATCCGTGGTATTGTTGGGGCTTGGTAGAACTGAAGGGTATGACATGTCGAGGGTGCATACACGTACATCTTTAATTTATTGGTGGCGACTCCAACAAAGTCAAAAGTCTTAAAAAGGCTCGTAGATGGAGTCGGTAGGACCTCAAACGAAAGTGGAGACAGTTAGGTTCGAAGTGATCTGAAGAAGAACAACTCATAGGACCCACCTTTGTTGCTATTCTCGTAAAAGTATAACCAAAAGAAAACAAATGGAGCAACACGTGAGCAAGATATGGAGGGAGAAGTCAGTAGAAAGTTGATGGAGATGTCTTCCAGAGCAAAGCTACTCTGGGAGGTTTAAAGCTACCAGTATGGCTAGTGGTACTCGGAGGAGGAAGGCACTGGTGTAATTTATATGTTTTCAGAGGAGGAAGGCACTATGGTTTAAAGCTTTCTCAAAAGGAAAGGCCAACTAAGTCCTAAAGAGCCAAGAAAAAGGCTTCCAAAAGTCCACATGTCTGAAGGACACAATGTCTTGGAAGTATCTTGGAAGGATCTCAAAGACAAAGGCTAGTTGGAAATCCTAGAATTCCTTGAGAATGATTTCCAAAAATCATCATGTTTGAGGGGCACATAACTTAAAGTGTATTTCAAAAGTACTTTGGAGGCAATCTTAAGGGGACTTCTATAGTAGCAAAGGTCCAAAGGGTGCATACCTTAAAAGAGCTTTCCAAGTTCAAAGCTAGAAATCTAAAAAGATAGAAAATAAGGAGGAAAATTGTAACGCCCCGAAATTAATTAAATGATATTAGAATGTAAAATAGTAGATAAGTATGCCATAATGAATATTTTAAACTTAATTTGATCATTTGATGAGATTTTTGAGTCTAAAGTTGTTTTCATTATTTTAATGATTTTTAGTTGTTTTTAATCATTTTAATTGTCATTTTTAAATATTTGGGACACAAGAATTTATCAAATGTCAAATATGTTTTGTTTTACAAAACCGTAGGCGGCACAAGGTTTTCACACAGTAAAACTGCCCGTTTTTTCTCATATTTATTCTCTCTCCTCTTCCTCTCTCTCTCCCTCTCACGCTCGTCTCTCTCTCTCCACTCTACCTCTCTCTTTCTTTCTCATTTTCTCTCAAAAATTTTGAGATTTAATCAAGTCCCAAGCTTTGGTTTAGTGGATTGGGAGCTCAGGAACGTGTTTGAGCAACTGAAAACGTGATTTAGAGCTTCGATTCGAGGTTAGTTTTCAAATTTCAAAACTTTTTCAATTTTTCATGCATTTCAAAATTTAAGCTTGATTGAGCTTAAGAAACCCTTGATTTTACTTAAAGGAACTTAGAACAACTAGAATCTAAACTTTGTTTGAATAAAAACATATTTGAATCAAGATTTTTCATTTTTCTCCATTTTTCATCATTTTTGGATTTTCTTAGATTTTGTGTGCAAATCTTGTTTAAATGAGTTTAAAAGTGTTCTATTATATTTTTCTATCATCTATGATTGTTTTCCTTGCCTGAGAATTGAGAAAAACAGGTTGAAATTAAGATTTGGGGTTTGGGAGATCCAAAACCCGTGGCTGGAAAATTCTAGGATTTTCCAGTTCGGCAGGCCAGATTCAAGCCATCAATAGGCCAGATTTATCCGTCTGGCAGGCCGAACCTGGAAAATATTTGGCCGACCGGACCTATTCTTTGGCAGGTCGAACTGTGCCTAACTAGGGGACCGACAGGCTTACTGAACAAGGAGAAATTTGTGATTTTTCATCCGTTTTTACTGTTTCAAACCCCGATTGAAATCCTAACTTTATAAAATGATTTTAAAGGTACAAATGACACACTAGGACACCATGAAATAGTTTAGCAACGTAGAATGTCTTAAATTAGATACTGATAGGCCTAGTTTTATTTAGGGTCGTTCGTGGTTCCGTGGAGCTAACGTATAGCTGACCGAGATTACGGTGTGGGGCACCGGCACAAGCATCGAGGTAGGACTTCTACCCTTTCCTTGGTAGCTAAGTTTTCAAATGATTTTGGTCTAAAAAGGGGTTTTATCAAAATGTTTTCAACGGTTGATTGAAAAATGAGATTTTATCGGTTATTTTTATAAACCGTGAATTGAAGTGGACTTCATAATGAACTCTATAATAAATGTAATGAAAATACATGATAATTGGGTTTAAATGATAATAAAAATGAATATAAGGGCATGATCGCGCGAACTTGGGGGCAGGTCTCGAAACCCAACTGAGCCACTATGGTGGTGTTATTCATATGGTTTGCCCAGGAAAAGAAATTGATGATCTTTTTGGTTGACCAATAAACTGTTTGGGTAAGAATGGTTTTGTTTAAACTTATTTATTCAAGTTTTCTCTTAAGTAATTTCTAGAATAATGATATTTCCTTCTGAATTTAACAAATTTCTTACAAAATAGTCCTACTGAGCCTTTCGCTCACATTTTATTTGTTTTCAAATATTTCCCCTCCCTAGGTGGACTTCTGTTTAGATTCAGAGAGGATTCAACGGACATGACTCAGGAGCAGTAGAAGAACTTAGTAGGTTATTTCTATTATTAAATCAAGGCATGTAACATTTTAATTTTTCCTTCTACTTGGACTGTGGTTGTATTATTATATTGTCAGTATTATGTGTGTGCACAAGATATTGGTCAGTGGGACCTATACTCGTTTCTTTATCTTTTATTATTTTTGTATCAATTGCTATGGAAATTCTATATGTTTAAGTATCATGCAACTGCCTGTTTTAAAAATGTTCAAAAATTTATGCATTTTCTTAATTAATTTAAATACTTAAACTTGTGTTTTAATTAAATTCTATATTAATTGTCTTAATCAATTCGCCACGTCACCTCCCGTACTGCGAGGCGTGACGAAAATGGCCAGAGTTTGGCTAATAGAGAGATCAAGCTGATCTTAGTGTGTATAAATAGGTTTAGAAGCTAGGTATTTATAGAAGAAAAAAAAAAAAAAGGAGGTTTCTTATGCTTGCTTCTAGAAGCAAGCTCTATGTGAAGATTAAACCTATAGGCAAACTTTCCTCCCGGAGCAAATTGATCAGGTGGCTTTCTAAGCATGGCTTTTTCTTGCAAAAGTGGTGTAATTTAGGGACAAAATCCATAATTTATGCTGAGCAAACCTTTTTCTAAATTTTTAGCTTTGGGTTAGGTTGACCTATGCTCAACTTGTTATTTTTGGCCTCAAGAGTGCCAGTTCGTTTCCAAGACCATCGTCTGGCCATATTTGGCCAAACAAAGGTTAGAGTCTAACACGCTCCAAAGTTTCGCTGAAATTATATCTGTAGAGGTTAGGGATGCATGTCAGTGGTGCTCCACGGACAAAGCTGATCAAATTTAATGGGCTTTTTTTTTTGTATTTTTTAGATTTTCTTAGGATTTTTGGCAAATTTATAGCTTTTGGACTAGCTGAATTTTAAGGATAAAGTATGAGCTTTTTGGATTGATTTTTAAGGAATTTTTATAAATGTTATCTTTTAAAATTTACCATTTATAAATACCATACACGTGTATTTATGACATAATTTAACATGTAATATGAATGATAATACGACATAATATTTTTTAAGTGTGACATATTATAATAAACATAACTTTTAAAAGTATAACATAACATATAATTTTTTCTTAATTTTTTTATTACTTGTCCATTTACATCCGATCAGTCCCTCAAGTAGGATTGAAATTAGATTTAATCGAAACGAACAAGTTCTTTTGCTTGCTTATGGCCCACCAAACAACGACCTACGTGAGTGTTTTGAGTATGGCTTAGGTCTACATATCAAGCTCATTCTCGTCAAAGGACAAGATCCTAGGCCTAGGCATCGGGATATATGAGGTATAAAAACAGCCATCAAAATATATTATGCAAGTTAATTAGTAATACATTTCTTGTTTCTAATTCTTCCTTATTGAGCATCTTTCCGCAAATCTTTTAGGCTATTTATTATCTACCACGAAGTACTACCCTTTATTGCTTCTTTTTAACGATTGATGTGAGTTTCTCGAACGTAACTAAGGTCTACATATTGAGCCTATTTTTGTTGAAGGACCAGTGATGTATGACTAGAGGGAGAAAAAGTGGAGAAAAGTAAGAAAGGAAATCTAAGAAATTATATCAAACATCATTCAACTGTCATTTAATGAACAAAAAAAGCCTATTTAAAAATAGGCAATTGAAGGCAAATTGAAAACGAAAAAAAGAAACAAAACAATAATGCAAAACTGAAAATAAAGTAAAATTGCATAATTAATAACTTTCCAAACAATAAACAAAATAATAATTAATTTTTGATTTTATGCTTGGGCTTTGGACAAAAATTATAGCCATCTTTATAGGCCTAGGCTTTCGAAAAAAAAAATGGTACAAAAATAGCCATCAACATGTATTAAGCTAAGTAAATAAGTAATACATTTCTTGTTTATAATTCTTTTCTTATTGTGCATGTTTCTACTAATTTTTTCGGCTATTTATTATCTAACACGTGCTATTTTCCTTTTATTGCTTCTTTTTAATTTGCTCAGATTATTTAATTTTTGGAGAATCAGTTTTGAATATTGTTTATACATTTATATGTATATATATATATAAGCATATATTTATATTGTTTTTGCTTCAATGCGATTTTGTCTAAATAGTTAATAGGTATTCCATGTCATATATTTTACTTCTTTTTTGCTGAGATTATTTTATTTTTAGAGAAACAATATAATCTTCTGTTTGTTTGATAACGTTGTTTCAATTATATAGTTCTAACTACTATAAGGTGAAGATTTTATATACTTCAATATAAAGTAAAAGTAAGCTACAATATGAAACTCTCGCATATCATAGTAAATTGATTCCAACTAATTTCTCATACATACTTTATGTCATACCATGTAAATACTCCATATATAGGTATATATATGTTATTTTTGTTTCTTTTTTATTAAGATTATTTTCTTTTTGGAGAATCAGTTATGCATGTTATATAAATGTTTAATTATATAATTATTTATTATATATTTAACACTTTTTTAAATTATCTTTCTGTTTTTGGAAACTGTAAAAATATCTATTAAATTTATTTCTATAAATAAAAAATTAGACAAAACAACATTGTACCCTTAAACAGTTATGGATAAATATTGTATATGTTTAAAAATATTAAAAATCCTAAAATAAAACCTCATTTGAAAAAATCTTAAGTTTTATACTTTTTTTTCAAAAAGAGTTTGATAGCTTTTTCGATGATAGATATATATTTTTAAAAAAATTTATCAATAAGAAAAATATACTTTAGAAATCAATTCAGTCTTATTAAAATATGTTTGCCTTATTTTTATGTTTTTTTTGTTCAAAAAATGTGCAAGGTATAAAATTGAAACTAAATTTTCAAATTGAATAGATGTCTTTGTAATATCTAAAAACAGGGTGTTTGGTATTTTCAGTTTCAACTAAAATTTTTGATTACTTCAATCTAGAGCTATCACATACTATAATATCAAGAAAAAATAAGTTGTAGTGTAAAGCAAGCTATAGCGTAAAGCAAGTTATAATATCAAGCTGTCATATGTTATAATAATCTTAGGGGTCGTTTGGTTTGAGTATTTGAATAAAGATTTAAATTTTTATGAGAGAAAATACTGTAACAAAATAATTTAAACCTGTGATTCGATTATCGAAACAAACAAACGGTCCTTTAATCAAACTTTATTTAAACTAAAACTCTTAAATATTTTAAAAATCTAATGGCTAAAACACCGAGGCAAGTCCCGTGTAACCCTCTATGTAGATAATAGAGTCATGGCTTGTGATTGGGCCAAAAAAATAACAGAATATCCGGGAAGGACAACAGACTATCAAAAAAATTATAAAAAAAAAACGACCGAGTGAAAAAAGATAACAGAATATCCATTGGGAACGGCGTCGTTTACTCACCCTAGAAATTATCTCTGGAAAAAAAAAAAAAAAAATCCAAATCCAAATCCAAATGCAAAACAAAAACAGATGCAAGCCGCCTTGTCCCGTGTCAATGCTTTTCGTGGATTTTTGATTTTCTTTTCTTTTTGGTGCTCTGCGCCATCAAGACATATAGATATAGATAGGTATTCACACAGACATGGCTGCCAAGTCCGATTCTCCGATTCCCGACTCCGACACCGACTTCGACGCCTCCCCAAACCCTAACCCTAACGCTACCACCTCCAGCTCCAATCCTTCTTCTAATGCGGCGTTGGTTCCTTCCGGCCCCGCCGTCTGCCTTCTCAGGTTCGCCGGTGACTCCGCCGCCGGCGCTTTCATGGGCTCCGTCTTCGGCTACGGTTGTCTCTCCCTCTCTCACTTTCTTCTCTCTCTAGTGCTGGTGTTTTGAGTGGTTTGTTTGGTTTTGATGATGTTAAGGTTTTTCTTTTTTGTGAAATTGTGATGTGGATTGTTGGGAAGTTGAATGGTTTTTTCGGATTTTGCTTAATGTGCGTTGAATTTTGATGCTTTTTTGGAAGATAAGGAGGAGAATTGAAAACAAGTGCTCGTAATGTTTTTAGTGGTTTATTTGGTTTAATTTATAGTATTTTTTTGGGTGATTTTGAGTTTATGATGATCGATTCCATGGTTTGAAAGATTTTTCTCTTCTATTTATGTGAAATTGTGTTGGGGATTATTAGGAAATTGAAAAAATTTCTGAGTTTTTGCTTAATGTAACTTAAATTTCTTTACTTTTTTGGTTGTTAAGGCTTGTTGTACTTGGTGGAGGAAAATGAAAATTAGTTCTCATGCTTTTTTTTTTTTTTGGGTAAAGAGTTCTAATTTTATATTTGTATCAATTTTGGAAGTGATGCGTTTAGTAAGCTACAAGTTTTTGTGGAAGTTGATATAAGAGGTTTGAACTTCAAAAACTGATAATTTTATGAATGGAAATAGTTCTAGGTAAAGGACTCATTTTTGCACATGATTTCTTGTTTATATACTTGTCTCGACTCTTGAGCTTGATTTTTGTAGAATTTGATATTAGGGTTGAATTTCAAGATCTTGATAATCTTATGAATGGAAATAGTACTAAGTAAAGGAATGATTTTGCACATGATTTCTTGTTTTTAAACTTGTCTTGAGTCTCTTGACTCTTGAGCTTAATTTTTATTTTATTAAAAAAAAAAACCCACGAAGAAGCATGTGCTTGAGCTTGCTTTGAGATGATGCATCATGTTCCCGTGCGTATAACTTAGAGAAAAAAGAGGGGAAAAAACTTAAAGATGATATCATGGTAATACAGCTTCCGTGGAGCCTAATAATATGCACGTGTTTCAGGTGCGGGTCTTGTGAAGAAAAAGGGCTTTAAAGGATCATTTCCAGAAGCAGGATCCTCCGCTAAGGTATGAAGAATCCAATTTGTTATCATTGTTTTTGTGTTTGGTAAGACTGTAAGAGGGAAAGAACATAGGAAGGGAAGAAATGTATACATATATATAACTCAAGTGAAGAAAATGGAGAGGAAGAGGAGGATCTTTCTCTCATTTGTGTTTGGTATGGATTCCCTCCTCTAATCTCTCCATATTGGGAGATTAAAAGTGAGGTTCTTTGAAGGATTTGAAATCCCTCATCCAATCCATTCCCTCCCCTTTTCCCTCCTATCAAACAACCATTTATCTTAAAATCCTTTCACTAATACTCAACTCCTATCATTCCTTCCACTTTTCCCTCCCTCCAAAGTCCAAACAAGCTCTAAAGTAGTTTGATATAGTATTCCTTAATTATCTGATATTGAGATTCCCTTGAACATTTTTTCCCTTTCCAGACTTTTGCGGTTTTGTCTGGAGTTCATAGTTTGGTTGTATGCATTTTGAAGAGGATTCGAGGAAAGGATGACGGTATTGTATTTTTGCTATAGAATTGGCGCTTAACATTGTGTGTTTTTTAGAATTATGATCATTCTTTTTTCCTGTTCAGTTATTAATGCTGGAGTAGCTGGATGTTGCACTGGTCTTGCTCTTAGTTTTCCGGGTGAGTATCATCTTCATTTTTGCTAGAAAGTACTATCTTTCTTCACACATTCTTTAGAAACATGTACAAAAGTAGGAAATAAGTACCTCATTAATCGCTTATTTGAATTTTGTTTCCTACTCATGCAAGCATGTTTGAATTGATTTCTGCATAATTGCTCTATTCCATGATTGTATGTGGCTCTGTAAATCTCTTCTACTCAAATTCATGGACATCTTACTTAAGAAGTATACACAGTATATGGCAAGTTCTTGGATAGAAAGTATGTTTATAGAATACATTTTTTGACTCTGAATTTGCAGGTGCACCCCAGGCTCTTCTTCAGAGTTGCCTTACATTCGGAGCATTCTCATTTATCATCGAAGGCCTTAATAAGCAGCAGCCAGCTCTGGCACATCCATTCTCTGCGAGAAAGAAAAGTGAGCGCCTCGATATTCGTCCTTCATTGGCACTTCCTCTCCAATTTGCACTCCCAGATGAACTGAAAGGGGCTTTCTCCTCGTTTTGCAAGTCCTTACAGAAACGCAACCAGGGTGCTTTCCCCACAGCTCACTAAAAAATTATTGGTCTTTTTTTACGTGCTCTTTATCTTCTGTTTTCCGGGTGGTGGTGAGAGAGTGTTAGTTAAGACAAACGCGACGTAGTTTGTAAAGTTTCTGTTGGAGTTACATCTGCTTGTTAAGAATTTTAATTCTGCGCATAATTGTGAAGATCTATGATTCAAATTTTGTTAACCAACAGAAGTTCCATGTGCTATTTGGATGGTTCATGATTCAGTCCTTGCAAACTCAACTACACTAGGCACCATAATATGATTACGGTTGTTAGCTTGTGAGCTTGAGCACCTTGGATTGTGGACTTCAAAATGTTTGGTCTTGGGGGATTTTGCTTGCTTCTCGCTAAGCCGAGGACTGAATAGGGAAATATGATGGGCAAAGACAAAAAAAAAGGAAAAAAAAAAAAGGGGAAGAGGGGAAAGCTTGCCCTAGCATTTTAAAACGAGTACTTGTATGTTTGTCTTCTATACTTTTCATGATTGATAAGTTCCTCCATAACCTTTTAATTTTGGCAAATTGTGCCATGAATTTAATAAATTTGTAAAATGCCCCTTTGTCGATGACGATAGTTAAATTTTGGTCAAAAAGCTAAACTTTTTATGAAATTGACCGGTAACTTGCAACAATCTAAAGAATAACGCGGCAATTTAATCAAAAATGATGGAGCAAAGCGCAAAAAGGGCAAAAACCCAATTAAAAAAAGCAGTAGGAATCTCAAATGGTTATAGTCCTGATTTAATATTTGCGGTAATGGGGAGAAAAGTATCTCAAAAAACAAAAGAAATCACGAGGCATTTTTAAAACAGTGATAGGTTATTTGGTACATAAGTTTAAAACTATTTAAGACAGTGCAAATTTAGAGGTAGTTCAAACTGACGTTTGGTGGAGTAATAACAAAGACCAGTTTAAATTATAGAGGCAGTTTTAAACGGTCAAAACTCCTAAAATTAAACTTTGTCCCTTCAAGTTTACATGATTCGAACCATTTTGTACAATAAAAGACATTCTTATTCTTGTTTTTCTTTTCTAAACTATAATTTTTTAAACACAAGTTCTCATTTTAAACTTGATGTCATGTTTAATTCTCGTTTTAAATTTTTACATTCTAAGCGCTAGTTCAAAACCATTGTTTAAACCATATAGTTTAGAACTCACAATTCAAACTATAAAGTTCTAAACCATATCATTCCGAACCCTCGCACTAAACGAACCATTAGTAGTGAAAGGTACACATACATTTATTTAGTTGACAACATTCGTCAACAAGGAAAAAAAAAATCTTTCATAATGGAGACATGCCCAAAACTACATTGATCCGCTTTTCTATATAAACATCAACTCCCTAAGCCCTTTTTAAAAAAGTTTGTTGCTTTTGTTTAATCCGTAATCAAGAAATAGAAATCAACCTTTTTCTTTACCACTCAATAACATTGGCTTAAGCACTAACTTTAAGGACAGAAACAAAGCAATCCGTTTGTTTCTTTATCCAGTGAACTTTGTTTCAATGGATTCCACTACTTACATGGTTCTCCTTTCTCTCTCTCTCTCTCTCTCTCTATATATATATATATATATATATATATACACACACACACATATATTTTCTCCTGCTTATGTTTTCTTCTGTTGATAGGATTATTTTTATCATTTCTTGATAATGGTTTGCAGAGTTGTGAACTGAAAGTGGACACCAAATTCCACGGATGGCATAGACCATATGACAAGGATTTTTTAGACGTATCAAGGGTTTATTTCCTTGTTTACATCTCTTATTCTCTACTTTCTTAAAAATTCTCTTCTGTTTTGAACACTTTCATTTCTTTCCACATCATCTTCTGTGTTTTTAAGACCTTTTCAGAAGCCTCTAACACCAAGATGCACAACTGAGAATCACATACGTCTTGGGAAGAATCAATCCGCATACCCTTTTGGAGCTGTTCGAAAAGGCTGGGAAACATGCTGCACTCCTCAGGGTTGATTTGGGGCATCATCACTAGTATGGCACAAGATGTTCCATCAACGAAAATGGTAAACATGAGCCAACAGCCTGCAACCTCAACTGACACTGCTGCTGCTGCTGCGCCTTCTCACCACACATGCTATGAGCCAGGTGGTTTTCAGCAGCAGCCACCGGTTACGGATCCCTATTATGATCCGAACGCACAGTTCTTGATCATGTGATCAAAAGATCCATGGAAAAATCACCATGTGTTTAGCCTTGGTGTTATTTAATTTATTATATACATCTATATTATTATCATGTCTATTACATGTCCACATAGGCATGGAGAATTAATGTTTTTCTAGATTGAATTCTGCAACTACTTAGGGAGAAAGCTAAGTGTTCAATTTACTTCTCCTCGTTAGGAGAATTTAACTGACATCTCAGTTTCTAAGGAGGGATCAACAACTTCTTAAACCACAAACTTTTATGTACGTTATAAATTTATGTGTGGATTTTTATTTAGCAATTAACTTCCTTTTGGCATTTATTATTGGTTCATAGCCCTTTGTTGGCCTTCTCCATGAAAAACAAAAACACAAACGAATTACCAATTAGAATGTTTGTCCCGATTTTCGAAGAACAAAAAATACTAGTGTTTTCCTTTAGAAAAATGCCAATCAGAAGTTACTAGTTGCTTGTGGTTATTGAGAAAAACTGAAGAGGAACAGTAGTAATAGCAAACTTAAAGCGTCTATTATGTCATTTTACCAATTTTGATGGAAGAAGAAAATAGCCAAAAACCCTTCAAATACCCATGTCACATGTACATTTTACACTAGTTTGGCAACAAACTACAATCATGTTATTGAGATCGAGTGTAATCATTCCAGAGCAAATGGCTACACTATGTTCAAAATCATTTGAAAACAAACTCAACCATGTAAAGAGTATTTATTGAATTGTTTCAAAGTAAATTATGAATCTGAAAAAATTATGTACAAATTTGATAAGGAACTACAGTTCCCAATACAAATTCTTCAGATTTGTACTTGATTGTATAGAAATTCTGCAGATTTGTATATGTAGAGCCCGCTTGTTTCGTGGTTTGAATCATGGTTCGAATCATTTTACTACAGTATTTTTTCTAACAAAAATTTAAATCTTCTTTCAAATACTCTATTCAAATACTCGAACCAAACGGACTCGTAATGACCTGTGGTACAGGAACAAGATAATCTTCTTTATGATGAACCAGATTCCACATGTTATTGAGTTTACAATGGTATAGACTGTAGTACATCCCAATTAGGTTGATAGCGAAACCTCTTCACAACCAATGCATCAACTCGAATTGTTATCATGAAATTGGTCCATTTTCACTTCTCAATTCACTTTCATGCCTATGTCTGTCGGTGTCACCAAGATGCAGGTCATAAAATTCAGCCAAATATGCTAAAGCCTCAGAGTTGTTAGCACAAACCTTCCATAGAGATTCAACCTCCCCCTTGAAGACTGTACCCCAGACCTCGCAATCGTCAAGAAACTCCAGCAGCTTTGAGTAATAGGAATCGTAGTTCATCAATAGAAATGGGACTGGAAGCTCCGTCCCAATTCGGTTCAGTTGAATCAATGCTAAAATTTCGAACATCTCATCTAGAGTACCAACCCCACCAGGAAGGGCAACAACAGCGGTTTGGTCTGAACTGCTACTTCTCACCACAGCGTCAACAAGACCATGTTTCCGAGCAGAGAAAAACCTACATTCATGAAGCGTCTTAGTTTGAGAGTCGTGCTGTTGGAAGAAGTTCTAGTATCACAAATCTAGTGTCTGAAAATGACTGCAAAAAATGTATTAATGTCTGTGCAAAGTATGTTTCTACAATTTTTCTTAAATACAATGCAAAGGACACAAAAGAAATACCAAACTAACACAAAGCAACTTTGTAGTGCCTCAAAACCCAATGCTTGTAAGCTTTCTAGCAGTGGACTTTGCATACCTGCATGTAAGATATACTTCTACTGGTAAGTAGGGATGGAAATTCGACGTTGTCCATTCCCCAGCTTCTGTACCAATCTTGAACCCACCAACAGGTTTTCCTGCTTGAAAAGCACCTTTTGTAGCAGCGTCCATTAGCCCCGGGCCAGCCCCTGTCCATGATGTACAGTCCAGAAGAGTTGCAATCTGTTAAATAAGAAAATATGACAAAAAACAAGTCAAATTTATTCTTGGTATATAAATGTGTGTTCAATAAAAAAAATAAAATAAATAAAACTTACCTCTTTGCCCAATTCTAGTGCCCGTGAGTAACGCGAGTGACCAGGTCCCATCCTTGAAGACCCCAAATACACTACTCCCCTCCCAAGTCTGTGTATGAGTTCATAGCATCTTTCTATTTCTTTCTTGACCTTTCAAACAATGAAAGAGGCTATTAAGTTACTCAGTAAATATGGCGACTATGAACTTGGTCAAACATTATGCAAGTACTTCATTCATTAAAACCACTCTCTCTAGCCAAAACTGGTGAATTACACAGCCTTTTTCAATTTTAAAAAGAAAAAAAGTTGGTAATAACCCAATGAACTCCATGATTTCCGAATAACATCAACCCAAAAACACAAAGATGACTAGCAAAATTACTAACAACCCATTACCAAAAAAAGAAAGAAAAAAGAAAAAGTTCAAAACTTTAAACCCGGTTTACCTCAGATGGGCTTGTTCTTTCTTCAAAGTCATACGACTCAGACTTGCCCGAAATTGCTCGTCCCGGGAGACGCCCAGACCCGGAAAGCTTGAAATTGAAACCAATAGTATTTCTTCCTATGTCACTGAAATATTGGAACTTTACAACATTCTTTCCATAAGAATTCCCAACAAAAACATGTGAACCCAATGAACCCAACATTGAAAACCCCATCTTTGATCCTTTAATCTGTTAAAAATCCCTCTCTTTTTTTACATTGAATTGGGCGAATTCTTTGTGGGTTTCCCTTTTTTTTTTCTTTTTTTTTTTTCTAGAGAAAGAGAATTATGCTTTAAACAAGAACATGGCTTTTAGTTTTTGCAATGGTTTGCAAGTTGTGCTGGGAAGAATAAGCCTTTTTTTTCCATTACTGCAACTTGCAAATGCTTTTCTTTGGTAAAATTTTTTTTAATGTCCTTAGTAAAACATTAAACAATGTAATTATATTGTTCTCTTTTGGAGGGGAAAAGACAATGTAATAATAATAATAATAATAATAAAATATTATTATTATTATTAGGGGTAAACGGCGGGCGGTTTAATGGTTTTTGGGCGGGTGCGGTGCGGTTTTTTTGGATGACGGGTTGGCGATTAACTAACCCGTAAACCGCCCACCACATGGCGGGCGGTTTTGGTTTGATTTTGGGTGGTTGCGGGCGGGTGAGGGCGGGTGCGGGCGGGTTGAGACGGTTTAGACTTATGCTATTGCCCAATGTAATTTTTTGGACCTTTTTTTTAGAAAGTAAAGAAAATTTATAGAAAATATAAGATGATAATACATAAAGCATTTCCAACAAGTTTGATGCTTAAAAACAGTGACCATATTCAAAAGTACAAATTAAGAAACATAATCATTCACTGCAACAAGAAACATCAACTACATATAAAGTTATGAACAAAGTCAAGAGTCCATAAAGATTAAAACCTATTCACTGGGTTCGAAAATAATAGAATTCTACAAATGAAATGATGAACAAAGTCAAGTGTTCTTTTTTTTTTAGGGATTTTTCTACTAACTTACTTGATTTGAATTTTGATCACTTCACAAATATAATAGGAGAATTTTCAGTTTCTAATATGTCAAGAGGCAGCCGAGCCCATGCTTGAAGTATTGGATTGTTCAATCATCTCTAAAATAAGAACAAAATCAAATAAATGATAAGTTTTTTTAAAAAAATATATAGGCAGGCGGGTACGGGTTGAACCCGCCCTCAAAAACTTAAAACCAAACCCGTCAACTGAATATATTGACCCGCCCACCAGTAGGTTGCTAACGTAAACTCGCTTTTTTTAAGAGGCACGGTTGACGGGTGCGAGCGGTTGGCGGGTGCGGGACGGTTTTTGTACAGCCTTAATTATTATCCTCATATAATAATGATAATAAGCATTAAACTTTGGCATTTCGAAGAAAAATAAAGGGTATTTTGGTCTTTTCATGTATGGGATGGGCTCACAAAGCCTGGAGTGTCGGCCCAACTTGGCATCACATTCCGGCCTCAACTTTTAAGGCCAACCAAAATGACGACGCGTAGAGAATAAAACGCACAGTTTTATTCCTTAGGGAAAGTACGCTGATCCTCGAATCTCGGCCGTTGAACACTGCTCAAACCATGACAATACATCTTGACCATTATATCCTTTGCCTCGCACGAAACACCAAGGCTTAAAGGTAATTTCGGTCACTAGGGTTAGCACAAAAACTCTCGCCTTCTTCTTTACCTCTCTCTCTTTCTCTGCTTCCAAAACCCTAGCCTGCTCCGCAGATTTTCACCTCCAGTCACTCCATTGAGGCAGGGAGAAAAACACAGCCAAAATGGGTAATAGTCTCTCTCTAAAATCTCTCTCTATAGCTTCTCAATTTTCAATCTTTTAACTCAAAATTTTCCCCCAATTTTGTTTCTGAAGCTTTGATTTTTCCCATGATTTCGCAGGTATTTCTCGTGATTCCATGCACAAGAGGCGTGCCACTGGAGGCAAGAAGAAGGCTTGGAGGAAGAAGAGAAAGTAAAAAACCCTAGAAAAGTTCCCTATTTTTCCATCCATTTTTTGTTATTTTTCTTTAAAACCTTAAAAAAATTCCTAATATGTAGTCTTTGATCCATTTTTATGTGTTTTCTTTCTCAGGTATGAGCTCGGAAGACAATCGGCGAACACGAAGCTGTCGAGCGACAAGACGGTGAGGAGAATTAGGGTTAGAGGAGGGAACGTGAAGTGGAGAGCTCTGAGGCTCGACACGGGGAACTACTCGTGGGGAAGCGAGGCCGTGACGAGGAAGACTCGTATCCTCGACGTTGTCTACAACGCCTCGAACAACGAGCTCGTCCGTACTCAGACTCTGGTCAAGAGCGCCATTGTTCAGGTCGATGCGGCGCCGTTCAAGCAGTGGTACCTCCAGCACTATGGTGTTGATATTGGGAGGAAGAAGAAGACCTCTGCTGCCCCTGCTCAGGTAATCCAATCGTTTTTTGTTCTGATTATTTTTTAGTTTTTTCTTTTGTTTTGTTATTACGTATGATGGGATGAAGTGGATTTGAGATGAGTTGTCATTGGTTTGATTAGTGGCGTTCTTTGGTTAAAGTGACAAGCGATTACTTTTTATGATCATGTCAAATTTATTGCTAATGTTTATATCTTCTATTTGGTAGTGAAGAAGTTGGGATTCGGATGATGGACATAATTACTTTTCATGATTATTTCAACTTTATGAATGAGGTTATTTATTTTGACTATATATAGAGTATATATTGGCTATTAGATTACTTCTCTCTCAAGATGGGTACATGTAAAAAATGATGAATCTATATCTCACCTATCTTCCTATATTTTTGTTGTATGTGGGTTATTGTATGCTAATGATGAACTGAGCTTAGAAAAAGGGATTGGTTCACTTGTTATTTTTGTTTAATTTTGTCAAGAAGATTTTTATAACGGCATGTAGATTTGATGGTTTGGTCACTTGATAGTGTTTTTAAAAGTGGTTTTGTGTTTTGGGATTTGGAAATGGTAATTGGTTTGGATAGAGGGATTATCTGGTGAAGATGTTTGAGATTTGACTTGGATGGTGAGTTTTTGCGTTGTTTTGACCTGGTATGTAATTGATAGGAGGGTGATGCTGCTGCTGCTGCTGCTGCCACTGAGGAAGCCAAGAAGAGCAACCATGTGGTGAGAAAGCTTGAGAAGCGTCAACAAAACCGGGTTCTTGATGCACACATTGAAGAGCAATTCGGTGGTGGGCGTCTATTGGCTTGTATCTCTTCTCGACCTGGCCAATGCGGAAGAGCTGATGGGTACTTCTCCTATTTTGTTTATTTGGTTTCCAGATATATTTACAATGATTGTGTATTAATATCTGTGGTAGCATGAAATTCTCTAATAACGTGTTCACATAATGAGATTTTGTTGTTTGCAAGTATGCAAATTCCAAATGCTTAGAATCTCCACTATTTGCATCTTGTTGTCAAATGAATGATGATTTAAAGTAAAATGGCTTTTGTGGGAGAAATTGTTTTTTAGGTTGTGTTTTTCTTTTCTTATTATCTTATTCCATTCTACAAGGGGAATGGTGATGCATGATCTCGCTACAGCCTTGCTGACGATTATGTAAATTTTGTTGCAGATATATCTTGGAGGGTAAAGAGCTCGAATTCTACATGAAGAAGATCCAGCGTAAGAAGGGTAAGGGCGCTGCCTAAAATTTTGGTACTTAAAGATTCTAGATGATCCAACGAAAGATCGTGCCAAAATTTTAGATGATCCAGCAGAAGATCCAGAGGAATGCTACATGAATTATGTTAATTTTGTCAGCAGATACATCTGAGATATGAGGTTTTTTTTGTCTTTTAAAGTTTTGCCCAATAGACAAGTCAACTTAACTTTTTATCCGTTGATTGGCTATTCTGTTTAGTTGAAACAATCTTTTTCTTGTTTTATTGATGAATGTTTAAGTAGCAAATTTTCGGTCTTTTCGGTAATGGTTCTTGGTTGTGTGATTATTGAAAGATCAATGCCTTGGTTTAGTGTTGTTGATGATCGCTAGGTTTTTTTTTATTTAATGAATAACGCTTTTCTTGGTCGCGCGTAAAAGTGCACTTTGAATCACACTTGCCATTTCCTCTCGGGAATGGGACCTTCTAAGGACATGTTTGTTTCCTACATTTTTTAAATTCAATAGATTCAATGTCTATATTGTATGTTTTTTTAAGATCATTAACATTAAGATTTTATTAGATTTATTAATAAATCAAAAATTATTTTCGTTATTTTTTTAAACACAAATTTTAATTTTATTTCGTACTCATATTAAAACTAAATGCACGTCTAAACATAAATTCGAATAAAAATTTAAATTATTAATTTAAATCTTAATTAAAATTACAGCAACTTAAATTAAATCACTAATTCGAATACATTTAACAAATGGACCTTTAGGTATTTTTTGGACCTAATAGATTCAAATTTGGATTTGAGTATCAAGAATTTTTTACCCAAAATTTGAATTAAATGAATATCAAGAATTCAAGTTTTTAAAGTTTTGACCCTCCTTAAACTTTTAATATTTAGATATCTTTGCTCTTTCTCCTATATTTGAGTGAAAAAAAATCGTAATTTCCTCATTTGATATTTAATTATGATAATCTTTTTTATTATTTTTTTAGTGAAGAGAGATATAAATTAAGATTCATATTGTATATTTTTTAGGATCATTAATCTTAAGATTTTATTAGATTTGTTAATAAATCAAAAACTATTTTCACTATCTTTCTATTTATTTCATACTTAGATTAAAATTTAAATACACATCCAAACGTCAATTCGAATAACAATTCGAATTACTAATTTAAATCATATAACTTAAATCAAATCATTAATTTAAATCCATTTACCAAACAGACCTAAGTTTTTAGGCTTCAACTACAAAAAAGTAAAAGTGGGAACTGAATTAAGGCAATTAACACATTTTGTAAAGCAACAAATGTTAAGGGCACCAAGGCTAAAATGTTAAAATTTATCAAAAGATTAAGTCATGTCTAAAATGTTTTAAGTGTAGGGTGTTTTCTTCTTTGTGGGAATGCTTCTATTTAGTTTCGGAAATTCATTGATAATATTAGAATCATTGGCGCTTTATTCTGATCTTTATTTTCTTTGGTAAACTCCCTTTGTACCTTTTAAATTTGGTAATTAATCTCTCTCTCTCTCTCTCTCTGACTTTTCTTCTTTTGGAGGACTAATTACTCAAAACATTGCAATGCAGCTGCTGCAATCTTGGTATGAAGTTCAGTTTCAGTTGTAAAACTCTCCTGGGCAAAGTTGGTTCATGTGAAGTACAGCAAGTACTCAATCCCTCTAAGCCATACCCGATATTATTCCCAAATTAGACCAATTTCCATCCCCAATCTAATGCATCCTAGAATACATGCCAATCACATTAAGCATATCCATTATTAATTTAATCAAGACTGAGAGACTAGTTCAGATGTATACAGAAAAGTTAACAAAGATATCAGAGGATTTAATCCTGCATACAGCACAATCACATAACCTTATTTGCACAAGCATAGGAATACGCAGGAGAAACAAAACAAAGGTCATGAGCAGCAACAACGATCTACTACCACGTTCACACGGGAAGTCAAGGAGCAGTATTAGTATATTGAGGATGATTAAATTCATTCCAATTTGGTCCATAAGTTTGAATCCTTGAAGTACTTGGCTATCCATGAAAAGCCTGGAATACAATTGAAAAAAAAAACAAAGGAGAATTAGGCATCGGTTTAGGAAGAAGGCGTGATGTATTGGAAAGAGCTGCATCGGTATTAAGTGTTTAACGTTTAAAGCAGCGGACATTAGTGCTTAACACACTGGAGAAGGATAGCCTGTCAATGATGAACAACCTTAAATTGGACCGTGCATTAACGAAGACCCTTTTTTTTTTTTTTTTTTTGTTTTTACTCCTAAAACAGTAAGACAAGTCTAACAATCCATTTTAAAGCATACCTCCAACGTCAAATACCCTGAAATACCAGTAAATCTTAATAAATAAATAAATAAATAACGAAGTACAAGGCTTGACAGAAATAGAATGGAAACAAAAGGACTAAAATAATGCAACAAAGAAGAAAGATAAATGATGGAACAAACCTGAACATCTTCAATCAGTCCACAATGTCATCCGTGAAGATACTACTAGAGAAACTCAACCGATTAGCATCAATTTGTTGAACAATTGAGGTTGAAGCTGATTCTTCTTCTTCATCGCTAAAACAAAACCTGAACTGAAGGTCATGTTGTGTGACAACATTTCTGTTTGTGGCTAAACCTTGCAAATGGTGCAACAGGTCCGACTCCCCAAGTGTGTATGAAAGATAACTTCTTCCTTGAACTCTGTAACAGAAAAGGATAGACGGTATGTGTTGAACCTTCCAATAAGCCGAGCCTCCATTTGGTTGCATACTATACACAAAGTCAGTTGGCATGTCATAGTTTGTAAGGACTTTTAGACTTCTTAGGCGTTCAATGCCAGAGGGCACCTCATTTAGAAGTGGGATGGATCCAATCGTCAAATCTTCAAGAATAGGCAATGCTCCTCTTTCTATCTCTATCATCCTTAGTCCATGCAATTCTGTCAAAACAAGTTGCTTGAGCTTTCGAAAACTGCCTTCCTCGAACTGAAGTTGCTCACCATCATATGCTTGATGAAGCAAAAGAGAAGATAAGTTGGGCAAACATGTGAGGGCTTTTAAGGGGTCAACTGTTAATCTTGAGCAACTTAAAACCAACACGGTTAGATTTTGAAGTGTCAAGAGCCAATCGGGCAACTTCTCTAGACAACCCTTAAAGATGAGGCGTCCTAGAAAAGGTGGCGGTGCATGCATGGATTCCAATTCAAAAGTCTGAAAATTATTGGATGAGTATAAACTTAGGGATTCTAGGTGACTCATCTTCTCAATCGAAGTGCAAAGAGCATTCATAATGTGTGCATCCAATTTTGAAATGCTCAAACGTCTTAATTGTCTCAACTTCTCCAACTCTTCTATCACCCCAAATCCGCTATTGTGTGCGTCCACAGTCATTAGCGTTTGCAAGTTCTCCAAAGAACTAATCCCTTCCTTAATCCTCACTCCACGAATGGAACTTGAGAGAACATTGTCATTATGAGCACCAGCCAAAAGGTGTTGCAATTTTTGGAGCATTTGGATTTCTTTTGGTAGCTCACTAATTAACGTATTTCTAACATCTAGCATTTGTAGATTGAGTAGCAGACCCACGGACTTTGGAAGCATCTTCAATTTTGTATTCCTTAAGTTCAAGTGCTTCAAGAAGAATAGGTTTCCCACTTCTGTTGGGAGATCGTCTAGTGGAGTATTTTCGAAATCCAACAACTCTAGAAGCTTGAATCTTTCAAAAAAACTGCCCACCAAAGTCTTTGTCATTGTTCCCTGGACATCAAAAAGAAAAACAGAACGGACCTTGGATTGGTTGACAGTGATTTTCAAAGTATTTATTGCTCCATTGTGGATTGATAGTCGACGACTTTTAGGGTCTACTAAATGATATAGAGTCTTTCTCCTCAAAGATCTGACAGATCTCAAATTGTTTGGCCTTTGATACAAGAATTTCATGCATGAAACCATGAACTCTACACATTCTTTCAGCGCCATCATTACTTATATGTGAGACTTGGACCAAGTTTCTATTTATGAGCTCATTCAAGTACATTTCTGCAGCTTGTTCCAACGTCTTGCCAATCTCTTTTTTAACAAAACCCTCTGCGATCCACATCTTGAATAGTCTTTGGTCAGGAATCAGGAACTCCTTGGGTAAGATACCAAAGTACAAGAAGCATAGTCGAATATGGAAAGGTAGATCATCATAACTCCGTGAAAAAATTCTTGACGTTATTGAATTGAGTCGGGGGTTCTCTCTAAAACCTTTATTGAAATGGTTTAGCATCGTTTCCCATTCAGACACGAAGTGCATTTTCGTAGACAGAAAAACGGCAATAGCCCTGATTACAAGGGGCAAGCCATGGCATTTTCTAACAATATTGCGGGACAACTCCAATAAGTCATGTGGGCAATTACCATGCTCAAATTCAAAAGCCTGTTTGCAAAATAATTCCCAAGCCATTTCTTCAGAAAGAGGTTGTAGACACTTGAAAATATCACAAGAAGCAGCAGCCGCATTGTTACGTGTTGTGATAATTATCCTACTACCATTATTACTATCTGGAAAAACACGATTCATAACTTCCCAAAAACCTATTTGCCAGACATCATCGAAAACAATCAGATACCTCTTTGTCGACAAATGTTGCTTCAAGCGGCTAATCAGCTCTTGCTCTCGCATCATGTCCACTTCCTTCTCGTCGAAATCAGCATCTTGGAGGATCTTCTTCACTAAACACTGGAACAGATACTCGAATTTACATGATTGTGACACTTTGATTTTCATGACTTTGATCCAAGCATGAAAATCAAAGTGTTGTTGAACCTCTTCACTTTGGTAGACAGTATTAGCAAGAACGGTCTTACCAACTCCACCTAAACCAACCAATGAAAGCACCAAGCGTTTGGATGGTTCTCCAACCAACATGCTTACAAGTTCTCCTTTTTGGGACTCGGTGCCCACAAGTCCATCTTCTTCAATGAAGCTATCTGAGACAATCTTCCAGAAACCGACATCTTTAAGAACCAATCCCTGTTCCTCAACCATTCCTCGTGAATAAGATGAAGTCTTGAACGATGGAGAGGGACGACAATCTTTCAACTTTAGTAATCCTCCTATAACCTGTTGAATCTTGTAAGCCACCTGTTCTGGTTTCAACCTTTTAATCAGGTAGTCACCTCCTCGGAGGAGCATGTAATTAAATCCGCTCTGATGCCGGCGTTTGGCAGCCTGAAGAAGGTACATGTCCAAGACGTACTCTACGTGTTGCGCCGCCTTTGCTACCTCCATCAACCATTCTTCCGTAATCCATTTCTGTGAGTTTGGGTTCATGACCAATTCCCGGACGCTCTCCAGCTCCAGTTTCAGACCTTCGATGTCGGTGTTGAAGTCTCGGAACAAATCTGATTCTTCTTTTAGCAAGTCAAGTACCTTGTCAATGGCATAAATCGTTGCACTCAGAGCTTCCATTTTCTCTGATCAAGAGCCAACGACTTTGAATGTGGAATTAGAAGGAGCTTTCTCCCAACCCAAATGATCAGAATTCAGATTTAGCAGCTCTTTGCCGATTGTTTCTTGTGGGTCCCACGACCACAGGGGACACGGTGCAAAAGAGAGGGGCGTGTGGGGTAGTGAGCGTCGCCCAAAACAAGTCAACAAAAAGAAATAGAGGGGCAGGTGCAGGGGAAAGTGAGTGAGGTTTTTCTTCTTTTTCTTCCTCTTCTTCTTCTTTTTTTTTTTTTTTTTTTTTAATTTTGAAGTACGTAAGATCAAACGGTCAATCTTCTTTCGATCTACAAACATATCAAAAAAAAAAAAAAAAAAAAGAAAACCGAATTTACAAGATCGATCTACATTATTATTTGTACAAGTCAAAGACGTAAATTAGATTCCACAAATTATGGGCTGGCGACAACTTCTCATGTTTAATACAAATTGACGTATCATTACATGGGAAGATTTTGACAAAAGGATCAAAAGAAAATTCTGGTCTTTTTTTTTTTTAATCAAAAAATATATTTTTTTATGCAGATAAGCTGTTACAGTTTTTTTAAAAAAAATAAGAAAAATGATTGTAGCAGAATAAGAAATCTCAACATGAAAAAAAAAGAACCGTTTTGATGTCTAAAAAACCTTTTTTTTGATGTCAAAAACTGTCTAAAAAAAAGGGTCTATTTACCAAAAAAAATTTTGACTGGAGGCCCTTTTTAAAAATCCCTCCATTACATGAGGTACATAATATAAACGAGTATTTTAAATGTCTTTACTATGTATGAAACTGATTTGAATATAAAAATGGATATAACCTAAAAATTTTATTAGCTAGAAAACAAACAAACAAAAAAAATTAAAGAGTGTATTTGACAATATCGGATTCAATCAAAACTTTTAGTTGTTATAATATAAAGCTCTCATATATTACAGTAGTGAAGCAAAAGTGAGCTATAGCACTCGCATATTCTATGTGGGGATTATCGTCATGCTCAATGCTGCAATATTTATGCTTTATCACAAACGTTCACAGGGGAAGTCAAGAAGCAATCTTAGTATCTTGAGGATGATTAATTTCATGCAAAATTCGTTCCATCTTGGTCCAAAAGTTTGAATCCTTGAGGTATTTGGCTATCTATAAAAGCCTAAAACACAATTGAAAATGTGAGGAAAATTAGGCATGAGCTTAGGAAGAGAGCGCGATATAATCGGAAAGAGCTGCAACAGAATCAAATGTTTAACATGTAAAGCAGCAGACATTTGCGCTTAACACATTTGAGAAGCATAGCCTGTCAATGATGAACAACCTTAAATTGGAATGAAGCATATCAGCAAGGACTTTTCTTTTAACCTCAAAAACACTAAGTCTAACAATTGTGACAAAAACGCCATTTTGAAGCTTACCCCTAGAGCTATACCCTGATCCACTAGCAAAATGTTCTTTTAATTTTTACCCAAAGAAACAAGTCTTAATAGAAATAGAATGAAAACAAAAGGACTAAAGAATGCTTGTAAGCAGAAATATAGTTAATGGAACAAACCTGAACATCTTCAGTCAGTCTTCAACGTCATGAGCGAAGGTACTAAACTCATCACTAGAGAAACTCAACCGACTGACATCATTCTGCTGAACAATTGAGGTCAAAGCAGACTCTTCTTCTCCGTCACTAAAACAAAAACTGAACTGAAGGTCTTGCTGCATGACAACATTTTCTTTTGTAGCTAAACCTTGCAGATGGTCCAACAAGTCTGACTCCCCAAGCGTGTACGAAATATAACTTCTTCCTTGAACTCTGTAATAGAAAAGGCCCGACGGTACGTGTTGAACCTTCCAATAATCTGAGCCCCCATTTGGCTGCATACTATGCACAAATTCGGTTGGCATGTCATAGTTTGACTTTTAGATTTCTTAGGATGTTCAATGCCGGAGGAAACCTCGTTAAGTAGTGGGCTGGGTCCAATAGTTAAATCTTCAAGAATAGGCAGTGATCCTCTTTCTATCTCCATCATCCCTAGTCCATGCAACTCTTTCAAAACAAGTTGCTTGAGATGCAGAAAACTACCATCCTCAAAATGAAGTTGCTCACCATCATATGCTTGATGAAGCAAAAGACACTCCAAGTTGGGCAAAACCGCGAGGGCTTTAAGGGGTCAACTGCTAATCTTGCGAAACTTAAACCCAATATGCTTAGATTTTGGAGTGTCAAAATCCAATCGGGCAACTTCTTAGATGACACTTCATGATGAGGCGTTCTAGAAAAGGTGGCAGTGTTGAAATGGATTTCAAATTGAAACTTCAAAGATTATCAGACGAATATAAACTTAGGGATTCTAGGTGAGTCATCTTCTCAATCGAAGTATAGAGAGTGTTCACTATGCGGGCATCCAATTTTGAAATGCTCAGACATCTTAACTGTCTCAACCTCAATTCTTTTATGACCCCAAATCAGCTACTTTGTGCTTCCACAGTCATTAGCGTTTGCAAGTTCTCCAATGATCCAATCCCATCCTTAATCCTTGCTCCACGAATGGAACATGAGAGAACTTTGTCACTCTGAGAACTCAAAAAGTGTTGCAGTTTCCGGACCTTTCTGATATCAATTGATAGCTTACTAATTAGCGTATTTCTAAAATCAAGCATTTGTAGATTGAGTAGTAGACCCACAGACTTTGGAAGCTTCTTCAAATTCGTATTCCTTAAACTCAAGTACTTCAAGAAGAATAGGTATCCCCTTCCATTGGAAGATCATCTAATGGTGTATTTTTGAAATCCAACAACTATAGAAGTTTGAATCGTTCAAAAAAACTAACCGCCAAAGACTTTATCATTGTTGTTCAACAGTGAATTCCAAAGTATTTATTGCTACACTATAGATTGACAATCGGCGACTGTCAAAATCTACTAATAATGTAGAGTCTTTCTCTTCAAAGATCTGACAAATCTCAAATTGTTTGGCCTTTGATATTAGAATTTCATGCATGAAACCATTGACTCTAGACATTCTTCCAGGGCCGTCATACTTTGTGTGTGAGACTTGGACAAAGTTTCTATTTATGAGCTCATTCAAGTACCCTTAAGCAGCTTCCTCCAACGTCTTGCCAATATCTTCTTTGACAAAACCCTCGGCGATCAACATCTTGAATAATCTTTGACCAGGAATCAGGAAGTCCTTGGGAAAGATACCAAAGTACACGAAGCATAGTCGAATATGGAAGCGCCGATCATCAAAACTCCACTGAGAGAATTGATGAAACGATTGAGTTAAGTCGGGAATTCTCTCTAAAACCTTCGTTGAAATGGTTTAGCATCACTTCCCATTCAGACACAATGTTCATTTTGGTAGAAAGAAAACCAGCAATGGCCTTAATTACAAGGGGCAAGCCATGGCGCCTTTTGACAATACCAAGTAACAACTCCGATAACTCATGTGGACAATTACCATGCTCAAATTTAAAAGCCTTATTATGAAATAACTCACAAGCCATTTCCTTAGAAAGAGGTTGTAGACACTTCAAAATATCACAACAAGCAGCAGTTGTATTGTTACGTGTTGTGATGATTATCCTACTACCATTATTACCATCCAGAAAGGCATCATTCATAACTTCCCAAAAATATGATTCCCAAACATCGTCAAAAACAATTAGATACCTCTCTGTCAACAAATGTTGCTTCAAGCGACTAATTAGCTCTGGCTCTTGCATCATGTCCATTTCCTCCTTACTAAAAGTATCCATCTTTGCTGATCATCTGTAATAAATGCCTGAGCAGATTCTTGAAGTTTCATGATTGTGACACATTGATCCAAGCATGAAAATCAAAGTGTCGTTGAACATCTTCACTCTGGTAGACAATACTTGCAATGAAATCACCAAGCGTGTGGATTGTTCTCCAATCAAGTTATTCGTTAAGTTTAGACTCTTGTTGTCTCTTTCGGCCTCTCGGAACAAATCTGCTTTATCTGTTAGCAAGCGTAGCACCTTGTCAACGGCATAAATCGCTGTACTCGCAGCTTCCATCTTCACTATTCAAGAGGCTAAGAATTTTGCCGATTGTTTCCTATGGTTTGCAGCCGTTGACTTCTGTTGTCTTTCCCTTCTTTCTTTATCTCCGGGTATGGCTTGCCCCTGGCCGTGTTGAACGTTTCTACAATGAATTTACATTTGCAGACCTGTCCATAGACCATATGTGCATACAACGAGCGCAAAAGATTAAGAGGAAAATAAAACGATTAAATCTAATGGTAATTTCCTTTGACGAGGTCCTTGCACATAAAATAAGTTACATCAGACTTGCTGGAACTTATTTTATTCCAACTTATAGATTTATCAACAATACCAGAAGTTTTCAATTTCTGAATAATGGCAAGTTTATTCTGGTTATTTTATTTGAAAGGACCATAATATCAACACCAAAGGAATTATTACCATGGCTCCCAGCAGCAGAGACGGAGTCACACACGGACATTTATGAGTTTTTGAAGTTTGAAGAACGAAAACTTTTATGGTGTCGGGAGAAAAATTCTGAGACATCAAACTGTGAATTTAAGTTAAAATTTACAAATTTCGAACATTAGAGTTAAGTAAAGTTAAGTAAGTATGTATTTGTAAATTTTGAATAAATATGATATATTGTAAATTTATGTTGGAACTTGCAAACTTCAAACACCGAAGTTGTAAAAGTTACAATAAACCTATGAATCGACACTATGCCGTGAAGGCACCCTAGAACAAAAGATCTAACAGGGCCAATCTTCTTGCCTCAGATTTTGGTATGTTTTTTGGACAATCTAATCTACGATTTTGTATGTTTGGATCTTTGCCTCTTCTTTTTATTGTTAGTATTTTATGACAATCTAATCTCTGGTGACCTTGGGTTTCGTACTTCCTAATATCCGATCAACGATCCGAAACCACCTTCTGACTTGTGTTTCAACATCCCGAACACAATGGTGCCCTCCGTTTGAGCTAATTCCACTTCATTGAAAATCATCTAAACCAACTGCACGTAGATTGAGGCGACACAGACTATAGTAACGGAGTCTGAAATGACATTTTTAGCAATGTGTGATCTTTAAGTAGCAATCTTAGTCACCCACGGTCGCTCTAGGACCACTGTGTAGATGTTTCTTGGACTATAGGAACGATGAGATACATTTGGACCTGCTTAGCTCGGAGTCCAGGTAAGTAAGAATCTCGTTTACAATATGAACAGATTTTAAATAAATTATTCTACATGTTTTCATAAATATATTTTGAGATGCATGATCAGTGATTTGTCACGTCGTGTTACCTTATAATGTGTTGTTATGTTATGATATAATTATAATTTATTATGTTCATGCCATGCCATGTCATGCTATGTTGTCATTATGTCATGATGAATATATGATATATGCAATAATATATTACATTGTTTAGTCACTTTCAAGTTAAGCACGTTTACAAGTTATGATTTATGATTTATGAAATTGTGATGCTATGTAGTAACATGTCATACTACATACACACAATAAAATAAAATGACATTGATAAGACAAGTTAAGGGTATCGTACCAACTTCTCAATCTACGAGGAGGCTTCAATACAGTCCTGTACAATTCATGATCTTGGTGCTGTTAGGGACCTTACGAATCCTGACTTCCCGAAGATCGCATGCAACTAGTACGATCACTTGAGCCCAATTAATAAGATAAGTTAAAACTTAAATAATTAGGCATAAAACAAGTTGATAAGCAAGCATAAAATGTTCATGTATGTTTTTATTTAAATGATTTTAATTATGTTTTGCGAGTCTAATTTCCTCCTTTTTGAGCAGAAGTTCATTTAAGTATGTTTATGCTATAGGTAATAAACCTGTCAGCGACACTTGGTAGACAGTGGTGAGCGGCAAAGAAATGGTAGAGAGGTAAATAGATAACGCTCATATAAATGTAATATTTCCACATTTTTAAGTTAGGAAATTATGTATATTTTTATTTTTCAAAAATTATGTATATATAAATAAGTAAATAAAATTACGTAATTATGTCTTAAAAAACTGAGGTTGTACAACCTTGGTCTAGAGAATTTTAAGATTTGAAAATATTGCAGTGGGAAATGTGACAAATACACGAAAATTTTCAAGTAAAGAAATTATAAAATTATTTAGAATTAGAAATGTTTATAAGAGTTTTACGTTAAATTAAGAAATGATTTTAATGAATATATTTTATGAAATTTATTATTATAAAAAGATTATGCTTTAATAAACTAATATGTTAGACTTAAGTGAATAAATTATAAGAAATTATTACTCTGTTAACTTTAAAAAAGAACAAGTTTTAAGAAATCAATATGTTAATGTTAAGATAATATATTATAAGAAGAGTATAAAGATAATTTAAGGAAGGATTTAAAAGCATTAAAAATAGGAATTTATAATGATATTTAATTTAGAATTATTTTAGATATAATAACATATAAATTAAGAAATGTTTTAAAAGAAATAGTTTCAAATAATTATCTTTATGTTCAAAAGAAAAGATTTGAGGAATTATTGTTATTTTATTTTAAGAAATTAATGTATGATGTACCTAAAGAATTAAGTATTTAGAAATTATGATTATATTAAAACGTAATAATTACTATTACGTTATTATTATGTTTAAAGAAATCAATATTTTCTTTAAAAGAAATATTTTACCAAATCATTATCAAGGTTTTGTTTTAGAGAAAAAAAATATTCTACAATTTAAATACTTTATGTTAAAATATGTTTAAGTTTAAAATTATGTAGTTAAGTAACGACCATGTAGGTAAAGTCATTACAGTAAGAAATTATAACGTTTAATTTTTTGAAATGTTTTTAAAAGTTTATTTGATTTTAAGACAAATGTTTAAAAGAAACACTTTTGAATAATTATTTTTATATTTTAAAAGAAAATGCTTTAATTTAGAAATGTTTTAGTAATAAATGTTTCTTAATTTAACTTTAGAAATGTAATTAAAAGAAAAGTTTTAAGAAATAATTATTATACTAAAACATAATTATTATTATTACGCTATTATTACATTTTAAGAAATCGATATTCCTTTGAAAAAAATATTCTCGAAAATCATTATAAAGATTTTGTTGTAAACTATGTTTAAATTTACAATCATGTAATTTGAGTAACGGCTACGTAAGTATGATCATTATAAGAGTCGTTACAACTTTTTCAATACTTACCGAAAAAAATTGCCTTCTTTTTATTTAAGCTTTTTTCTCCCTTCTTTCTCTCTCTCTCTCTCTTTTCAAATTAAAGAATGTTCTTACCTCCGTCACCATTATCGTATGCTACAATCTCGACAGAAAAAATAAAAATAAAAATAAAAAAAATAAAAACAATTTTTTCAAGAAGATTAAGTGAACAACTTGGGTTAATTATTGTAGATCAAAAAATTGTAGACTACTAATAATCTCGCTACCTCTCACCATCCTGTTCACCGATTATATATCATCCTAGTAGCAGCTCAACTATCTTTTTCTTAGTAAAGTTTTTTCCATTTGTATTAATCAGCTCTGAGCTATTTTACTAGTTTTTCTTGTTTGTAATTTGGCTCTTTCTAACAAGATCATCAAAAGGGCAGAAAGTTGACTTAATTTTGGCTCTTTTTACCATGTCGTCCATAAATCAGAGATTGAAATCAAAATAATATGAGATTTTCTCATAATTTCATCCCACCAAATAAGCTAATTTTTCCTGTGTAGCTATACTTCCGTTTTCTTCCTGGTTACTCATCACATTCAGATTTTTTTTTTCCGTTAAAAATTAAAGAAAACAGGGGAAAAACAGAGTCAAAACAGGGCTCCTTATCATCTAAACGTTATTTCTTTGCCAAATTATGGCTTCCGCAATGTCATCTAATCACAACTTTCCACCACAACATGAACTGTATTGAAAATGTTTTTTATTCAAAAACTCGGAATTGCAATATCTACAAAAAACAAAAAAAAAAAAAGCAAAAAAAAAAAAAGAGGAAAAGAGAACAAAGAGGTTTAACATGGTTCGGTATTATGCCTACATCCACGGACTAGGAAAAAATAGAGTGATTCACATAAACAACAGTATGAATGAGCTTCATTTAGGTACACATTGCAAATCACGTAAACAGATAAATTACCCAATACTAAAATCATTATTTTTATAATATAAAATTAAATACAAATAAAGTATTAATAAAGATTCTTTCCTTAATGCCATTAATTAAGAGGGTTCATAATACTACAAATTTCAGCAAGCAACAAACACTCCTGCAGAGAAGGAGATCAGATTCATGGCGGACATATATTTAATACAAACGGAGAGCAAACAAGGTTCTGTTTTAAAGATAATTAATTATTATAACCTGCAAAGACAAAGAGAAAGATTAAAAAAAAAGTTCAGAGAATAATAAGTATGGACATATACGCATTTGATATGTATCAAGAATATTTGTAATTTAAAGTAGAAATACTAAGCAAATACAAAGAGTAAAGTAATCTGACTTCCATACTGTTGATGTATAAAAACAAAAGCCGACTTATAAAGACATTGCGCCACCCACTCAACAAGTTTCCCTTTTGAAATGTAAGCCCAAGTCATTAGAAGTCTAAATTATACTTGGTTACAATTTACAAGGATAAGAATTTAAAAAAAAAAAAAAATTCCAGTTCATGTAAAGCCAATGCTGTAACTTAACTACAACAAAACCACAGTTAAAGTTCTCTGAATATCCCTGCCAAACACTAAACACACACCAAAACGCTAGTGTTTTTGCTTTGTTCGTACTAAACATGTTAAGAGTAAAAGTAATTGGGAAGGCAAAAGTGTACCTGTGAGGAGCAAACAGAAGTAAAATTAAGGTTTGCCGTACTTCTGTCTCAGTCGTTCTTTTACGAAATCGTTTCGAGCTTTGATTCGAGCTTGTTGAGGCGCAACATTGACATAAGAGAGATGCAGGCCAAGAGCAAAAAGGGCAGCTCCAGTGAGGAAACCTCCAACAGTCATGGCAAACTTCTTTGGGGTAGACGGAAAGCACATCGACATTTTTTCCCCCTCTTTAAACCTAATGAAGCCAAAAATAGAAAAGAAGAAAAATTTGTAAACACAACCCCACATTTCACCATACAATTACAAACTCTGAAGCATCATAGATCACTATATTCCCATCGGAAAATCTCAAAGAAACCTGCACAAGATGCATACAAGGGTGCAAAGTAACTTTCATTGATACTTTATACGTGTAAAACATTTATCCCTTTCATGTGAGCCTACGTTTAATCCAGTCCTTCTCTGGTGGCTATTCCCACCAGTAGTTCACGTTGTTCAGCCGTCAGATCTGGTCAAAATCTTTTTTTTTTTTTTTACAGTTCTTACGTCTAAAGAACAAATACCTACAGGTAAGTTTCTTTTTCAGTAACTATCGGAGAAATCTCCAAGTTTAATCACCATCTGCGAATAACAAGAAAACCCATATGCAATAAATCACAAATCTTTCTGGGTGGCATTTTATCATACACTTAGGAGACACTTCTATTTTATCACACACTTATAAGCATTCTTCTATAAGAAACGTAAATGCCCACGAAGACTTATCATTCATTGGATCGGAAAACGACAACATTAATGATAAAGTTGAGGATCATACCTGAGAAAGCGACGCTTTTGGGAGATTAGAAGCTGAAAAGGAGTGGATTTTTTGATTGAGAACAGAGATATTTCTATTACTTTGAAATTGGGATCTTCAACTACGATTGTACTGCAAGCAAAAGTTCTGTTATGAATCGAACTGTGAATCTTATGATCTGATTACCGAGAGACGAAATATGAATTTGCCCATAACGTAAATTTGTGTTGAGGGTTGAGGGCATTTTATAATTTGCCTTCCTGACAAACGACGCTATGTTGATTGTCGTATGTCACAAAGATGGAAAAATATGATAATGCCACGTTCTGTTACATTTTTAAATCCAGTTACAAAAACGGCTAAAATTGGAAAATGAAAAAATGGCGTAAAAAATAAATAAATTCGTGGGTAATATAATGAAATTAAAATGAGAAAAGACAAACGTGGAGAAACATGTAATTTGATATATGATACATAAAGAATTATCCGATAAGATGTGAAAAGAATACTCCATTAGTATGATTTGTTTTTAACTGCCAGATTTCATAATAAATTAAGAATAATATAACAATTAATTGAAATTGATAAAATCAAACGGTTTAGAAAAATATTAAGAAAATTTTCCCCCGTAAAATTCTCCACCATGCGACATCTTTCCTTGTTCACTCTTCCTCCGAATTAAAGAGGAAGATTTTTAGGAGAATTATGTATAAACCAATATGCAAATCTAAGAATTCTAAAGTGAAATTGCCATTCCATATTGACGCATGTAAGATATTAAGTTTGATAGGACGGTATTGACCACTAACTCAGTTATAAACAGTGTAAAATTCTCATATGCTATAATAAAATGAAAAAAATAAATCATGCTATAATAAAAACAGTTCTAACCAATGATTCTAACCAACATGTCAAACATCATTCTCGTAGAAAAACGGTACATGATCTTCAAAACAGCACAATACATACTTCTAAACCATACAAAGATTCTAAAAAAAAGACAAAAATAAGATTAATCTCTAGAAAAAGGACGTGAATAAGTATCTTATTTTGTATTCCAAATATTATGCTCAAAGTTTGATCTGTTCCATGTTTTATGGTACAACAAGAGAGCCGTGTTAGGATAAAAGAATTAAGTATTGAAGCCTCAAGCTGTTGTCAACCTATATGATATAAGATGGAAAAGAAAATAAATGAAAAAAATGATGTTGGACATTTGATAAAATACACGACATTGTAATGACCTATCTTATCTCTCACTGATTGGGACCACTCATTTTAGTTATTCACCAAACTTTCCCCAAAATGCCCATTTAAGTAACAAACAAGGCCACCTCTTTATCTGCATTCCTTGAAAGCCTCCTCCTCAGTTTCAAGTTTTCTGCACCAACTGTTAGAATCCGGAATCCCAATCGAAGACATTTCATGTTCTTTGGCATTTATGCCCGAGAATCTAAGCAAGATCGTTTCATTTCGGTTTCCATAATAAAATATGGACAAATATTTAGCCAAATACCTAATCACTTATCAACATCCAAGGCTTCTAATTATGCTGCTAAGTGTCTCGATGACAACCTGCGGATCGGCAACTGATCCGTCGAGATTAATGGCATGGTAATCCAACCCTTTCCACATCGCGATCAACTGAAAATGAGGCCGTCGAAATTGGCTGCTAATGATCTCCAAAACTACTGTTTTGGGCAACGCGGAGACAATGTGCGTGAGACCAGCACCATGTGCACCAATAATGACATGAGCATCCTGAATAGCCAGGACTTGTTCCTTCATGGACATGTGAGCAAACAATCCATTCACAAGGTTTATTCTGCAATCTTTGTGATTTGATGCCCAACCTTTTAATGAATTAAACACGTCTTCTTCGTTGCTAAGCCTCGACTCAACCTTACCACCATGACGGGGATGGGCCAAGTAGTCTTCTCGTCGAACAAAGAGGACGTTGTAACCTGAGACCGGCCTTTCAATCCGATGTCTATTTACTGGGAACTGAAAGGCAGCTCTTATCATTTCACCAAACTCAGATAACCGAGCAGTTTTTTTGTCGTCAGGGTGTTGCCATAGATCTTGTGCTGATGTACCCTGACATCTTATTTCTTCAGACAGACCCTTGAATAAAGCGGTTTCGTATCCTAAAGGTGAAAGAACCACGTGACGAAAACAAACAGGACCAGTAAAGTTCTTGGCATATCTGAGGCTAGAAAACAATGCTCCCCATGTTTCTTCCAAGGGTGCCTGAAAAGATTATACACCAGAGAAAGACCAGACCAGCAATATTAGACACCAAACCGAGACTTGTTCAAATTTCAGAAAAGACAAGCATAATTAAAAAAAATCAAACAATTGAATGTGAAGTCGCATAGGGTGAAAAACAAACTGAGAGACCAGCAATCTTTGACCGGTACATCTCACAATCTCAAGCTTACTCCATCCTATGTTCGAGAACTAGTTGTTAAGGCAAACACATTACCAAACAAGCAAACATGATAAGAACTCAGCTTTCATGTCTCATTACCTACAGATCTTCTACCCCTTTTTTTTACTCCAAATATTCATAAATATGTAGCATTTATGCTAAGGAATCTCCTTAGAAAAATCAAGGCGTTGATAGTCGTTCATAAATGAAAGCGAATTGCATCAGATCAAGATCAAGTTTTCTACTTGTTAGCATCCCCACAAGACTTGCTCAAAATCAAAGTCGTCCTTGTTGCCAAACTCTTAACAACCTTGAAAAAGTTATCATTTTTTTTGGTACATTGGCTTGCTCCACAATAAATTACATGACAACTAGATTCGGACTTTTGAGCTCTAGATATTAGCTAATGTTAATCAAACATTTGTTTTTGTTAATCAACCAAAAAAAACCATTTGATCCATACTATAGCAATAAAACATAGGATTATGCACACATACCCTACAGTGCCCGTCTAAAAACACCAGATGAGGCCGATTTGGCAAGCCGGTGACTCTTGAAGCCACATAAGCACTATACCAATCCGTAACAGTGTGAAAAAGATTTGCATATTCAAAGCGTGTAACCAGAAGTGTTGGCTCCTCAATCCACTGCAAATAGAAAAACTCTTCCACGTCAGGACCTCAAAAAAGCAGAACAATAACCACAGAAACCATAGCAAGCAGAATTTAAGCTCATGAATACAATTTCAATAGGCACAAATTCAAGTTTATCTCATTTACTTCAGAAACTTCCCTATATGGTTTAGATCCCAGCATGTAGCGGATAATAAGCACAAATTGCCCCATCTCATCTGCTTCAATAACGTTTAAAAAAAAAAGAAGATAGAACAACGTATATATGTTTTAAATCCCTGCATTTAGCAAATAATAAGACTACATCTATGGCATAAAAGTAAATTCCAATAATCAGGAACTTAAAAACTTAATCATCTTTCATTTAATTCATCAGCTAATGATCCAGATCAACAAAAACCCTAAGGATTTCATGTGGAAGGCTCAAATTAGGTGAGTTCCAAACTTTAAGAGAAGACTGAATCAACTTCCACCTAATGGGAAACTCAAAACTTCATCTCTTTCCGAATACAAGTTCTCGGAGAATCAAATGTGTAAAACTTCCACACACAAGGCTTTTGAACTTTAAAATGACAATTTTCACCACCCAACAACAAACCGAAGCGGTTAAATCAGTAAAGTTTCAAACTTTAAACCAAAATTCAACACAATCCCAGATACCAATCACCACCAAACAACAAAAGCAAACCTTTCGAACAGTGAAGTTTTGAAATTTAATTGAAATCAGCATAAGCTCAAAAACCAATCATCACCAATCAACAAACAAAAACCTTCAGAACAGGAAAAGTTTCGTACTTTAATTGCTGAATTCAAGAGAAACCACGAAAAGTTTTGAACTTTAATTCTAGAATGCAACATAAACCCAGAAACCAATCACCACCAAAGAACAAACACAAACCACAAACTAGTAAAGATTTGAATGTTGAATTGCAGAATTCAGCACCAACCCAAAAACCAATAATCACCAAAGAACAAACACAAAACATCAAGTAAGAAACTTTTGAATTTTAACACCTGAATTCATCATAAACCCAAAAACCAATCACCACCAAAGAACAAACACAGACAATCAAGTTACGAAAGTTTTGAACTTTAAAACCAGAATTCGCCACAAACCCAATAATAAATTATAAAATAAAATAAAATAAAATAAACCAACCTCCTGGCACTCAAACTCTCTAGCAGGAACAACCCAAGCAGAAGCAATCAATCCCCTCATAGTATGCTTCCAAACACCACCTTTTGGCACAATCTCATTCAAAACCTCTTCACTCACAAGCTTTTTCTTCTTCTTATTTTCTCTCTCTTCATCACCACCATTAATCTGAAAAGCCCCATCTTCAAACTCCGGCAGCTCCTCCTCCTCCGACCTCCCCATGACCTCTTCCAAGCTCTCCCCACCCCTCGACATCCTCACCTTCTCAGGCGCCATTCTGATCGCCCCACCTTCGCAGACCGAGCTCCTGAGGGTCCCACTGAACCAGCACCTAAACCATCCGGAGTTTGGCCCTTGTGGGCCCATCAGATCGACTTTGCGAGTGAAGCCGTTGCCGAAGTAGGCCTCGCAGGAACCAAGGGGAGGTGGGTTTTGGGTCTCGGACCATGGGAGGTACGAGGGAAGGATTGGCCATGGCTTTGAGTATGTGAACTTGGATTGCCTGTTATGGTGGTTTTGGTTATGGTTGTTCAAGGTTAAGGAAATATGGTGATTTGGGTGGTTGTTGCTGCTGTTGCTGTTGTTTGTGTGAGAGAAGAAGTAAAGGAAGAGATAGATAGAGTTGAGGAAGAAGAAGAAGAGAACGATCTTGACCAGCCTCGCTTTTTTTCTGTTCATGGCGGTCTAAAGCTCTTCTCTCTTTGTCTCTCTCTCTCGCTTTTTTTCTGTTTTTTTTTTTTTTTTGGCAGTCCTTAGTCTTTCGATTTCTAACCAGTATTGGAGTACAGGTACTTTATACATGTTTTAATTTTTTTCAGCCAAAAGGACCCAATCATGGCTTGACAACTGGAAAAAGTCTCGTCACTTTAGTTTGGACTTTTTTTAAATTTTAGAATTAAATTACACTTTAGTCCTTTAACTCTTTAATAAATAATACTTTAGTCTTTTTTTAAAAATTTTGACAAAGCCACCCCAAACTCTTTAACTCTTAACAATTAATACACTTTTGTTAAAATCCATAAAAAACATTCGTGTGCAACACATGTGGTCTATAATCAGCTCCTTGGGTGCGTGGAAGAACAGCTCCATACTGGGTTGTATACGAAGACTTCTTTTTTTCCATTTTTTTGTGTTCAAGGATACTAGTGGGAATTCTGGTATACATCCACTGTATTGGTGTAAATATGTGTTAAGAATCGCAGTGCTTTTTAGTTCTCAAACTATACTTGTGTTTCCATGAAATCTTATATTTATCTGGCTACTCATTTGAAAAGCTGATAATTTTAGCTTCAACTTTGACCATTTGATGGCATATTATAGCAAACAGAGTCGTTGATTTCTCCTTTCCATTGCCTGATTGTTGTCGTTCAATTCTCGTTGGGGAGATTATTGTTAGCGTGATCTCTGTGCTTAGAGCCCGTTTGGTTTGAGTATTTGAATAGAGTATTTGAACGAAGATTTTAATTTTTTTAAAAGAAAATACTATAACAAAATATTCGAACTGTGATTCAAACCACGAAATAAACGGGACCCTTAGTTTGGTTTAAGAGTTTAAGGTTGTCTTATCAAAATTTTAAAAAGATAAACCAAAGCGAAATAGAAATTGAGATTTTAGGGGGCTTTAGTTTGGTTTTAAAATACATTTTATTTTTCGGTCCAATTATTAGGCTTTTTTTTCTTGAAGGGTCTGATATCTTTTCTTTTTTTTTTTTTTTCCTTTTTTAAGAAATTGGATATTCTTAGGGCGTGTGTTTAAATGATAAATTATGAAGTTAAACAAGTCAGTTAGTTGGGTTTTTAACATATTTCGTATTTTTGGGTAGTTCTTAAGTTTGAAAGATTTCTTTTGGGTATTTTTATTTATATTTTGAGTTTTGAATTTTCATAAAGATCTCTATAATTTAGACATTCTCAAAATTATACCTTTAAATTTTAAATTCATTTTAATTTTGCAAAATTTTTAAATCAAATATTTTGACATAAATGATTTTGTAGCAAAAAATAAACTAGGCATGATATTTAAAATCAAAATATAAAATATAAAAAAATTGTATATTTAAGCTAAGTTGCAAAGAGAAAAAGTTCGTGATATGTTTATTTATAAGTTAAAAAGGCACATGTGACATGAAATTATAATTTGAATATACTATTTTGCTAACATCTAAAATAGAAGAATATTTTTTCGATAAACTCAAAAAGCATGGTATGAAATTATAAATATCTCTTTTCTATTCTTTTGTTTCTTTAGAGACTTCTACATTAATATATAGTGTGTGTTTCCCAACATTAAATTGGGAAAAAATCATGCAAATTAAAAAACTATTATTATAAAATTAATAAATCTAATAAATATTTTACAGTTTAAAAAAGTGTCATATTTTTTCACACACCCATTAAATAATTCATATTTTTATTCTTTGAACGAGTTTGAGCTTGTTTCCCAGATTCCCTCCTTTGATGGGGCTTTCAAGAACAAAACAGAATGGCAAAAGCATTATTGTTTTAAGGAATACAAAACTCATTTTAATGTTTTACAGCTTGGCAATTGGCATTTTCTTGTATTTGCTGTATTATTATGTCACACCTAGACTTTACTTAATACTCTTGAAGGAAAATGGACAATTTACTCTGTCAAACTTGACTTTTGAATATTATTATCATTCTTTTGGAAGAAAAAAAAGATGAGATCCAAATGAAGTTTCTTTATAATCTTAACGGGACAATTTTATTTTATTTTATTTTTTGGAAATCTTGTTAGTTTGTCACAATTTTACAAGATCCAAACTTCACCAGAAAAGGAAAAAAAAAAATTTGCAGCTCTTTATCCATATAGTGATATGTTGTAATGTACAGAATCTGATTGATCAAGAATAAATTCTTTTCCCCTCCTTCCGGAAACCAAAAAGAATAGTTTCTTAAATGACATTACAAGTGTGCTAAAACCCAAGCCTAACTGCAGCCTCAGATCTCCAATGCCTCGCCTTCTCGAATCCATTCGTGTAGTTATCGAAATCTTCTATCGTCTGGTTAATTTCCTCTTGCGTGTTCATCACAAAGGGCCCCCATTGCGCCAACGGTTCACCTAATGGCTCGCCTCCTACCAAGATGAATCTGAGGGGCTTGGAGGACTTGTTCCATGCCTCCAGGCTGTCCCCAGATCCCAGAAGGAGAAGGTGGTGGGCCATCACAGGCAATGACTTTGAGATGCCAAAGACTCCTTCACCTTCTATGACATATACAAATGCATTCCATGATATTGGTATTGGTTGTTGAAGGTGGGCCCCAGGCTTAAGACTGAAGTCTAAGTACATGGTTGGTGTTCTTGTGTAGATTGGTGACTTGGTTCCCAAGGCTTCACCTGCTATGACCCTAACCTTAATCCCATCTTTTGATACTTCTGCTATGTCCTTGCTTAGCATCTCTTGATACCTTGGCTCAATCCTGCATGTGTATACAAAAAAATCACATTTTATAAATCAAAAAAATTATTGTTTTATTGCAAAGACAAAAGTTTGTGGTTCAAAATTTTCATTTCAAAAGAAAACGGGGAAAACAAAAGTACTTCCACTATGCTAGTCAACCATTTAGCAAAATATTCTGGGAGACTTTAAAAATCTTGAAGTTAGAGGGAATAGCACTATCTTATGCATGTCATTATGGAAGATTCTTACCTACCATGGTATAGGGGTAAAAGAGCACATAGTTTTTGCACATACACACCAAAAAAAAAAAAAGAAAGAAAGAAAGAAAGAAAGAAAAGAAAAGAAAAGAAAAGAAAAAAGAAAGAAAGAGAAAAGAAAAGAAAAGTGTTACACTGCATTCAGAGCACCTTTGGAAAAAAGATCACTATCATGAAGAATCACTAAAGAAATATAGGAATAGGACTATAGCATATATTGATTGGGGCAAAAAAAAAACAAAGAACAATGTAATGGTAAGGAAGGGACTTTCTTTGGAACTAAAATTGAGAAATGTCATAATCATCTGGTTACATCATGTTCATGTCATGCTTTCTCTTTGAATTTATGCTCAGCATTAGTGAAGGGTCATATAGTGATATTGCTTACATTTTGTGTTTTGAGGACAAATTTATCCACAACTGAAGACCCTTTTGGGTTCCTTGGGCAGCAGGCATTTCTGAGTGCATAATCCCTTTTCCTGCAGTCATCCATTGCAGATCACCAGCATGTATTGTCCCTTTATGCCCTTCAAAATCTTCATGTGTCATAGAACCCTTATTGAATCAAGCCATTGAATTTAGATTAGATTCTTTTTGATAAAGTGTTCCAATAGTATGGCTACAAAACAAGACTTTTAAGAGATAATTGACTTTTCATCCAATGGCCTGGCAAAGCCAACCTAATATTTAGCCTGTTTTGCTGACCTTTTTTATGGTGTCATATCGTAATTAAACATTGATTTCCATTTAAAAATAAATAAACCATGCAAATTATTAGCTAATTATAGGTTTAGGTGGTGATTGAATTTTAGGTGAGAACTTTAAATTTTGGATGTACTATGCAGTTCAAATTTTAGTCACTGGATGATGAGAAAAAATGATCTTAGCCATAAGCCGCCAAAAAATTTCCAACGGCTCTGATCGTTTCTTCTCATTAATTTGGAAAATTAAGATGCATGTTTCTCCCTAAATTTTATAATGATTTTAGGTAGATTGCTAAAAAGAGAATTATGTTATAGGCTTATACCTGCAACATATAGGTCACTGTTTCAAACCCTGTTGACAAAAATGGAAAGAGTTAGAATTAAGCCAATATTTTTCTCAAGATCAGAATTAAGTCACAAAAAATGAGAGGGTAAATTAAGGAATAGTAAATAAATGTAGTGATCATCAAGACCTCTGTGTGGATGATCAGGAAACCCAGCAGGAGCAGTAACTGCAATACATAGAGACCAAAAACATAAATCTCAAAAACCAGACAAAACTCATTGCATTTGTATAACAATCACCACCCCCACATATATTATAAGAACAGAAGAAAACAGAGACAACCCACCTGAGAATTCATCAAGAGCAAGAAATGGATCAAAGTATTTCAGCTCAAACCTGAAAAAACCATTCAACCCATTAATCCAAACATCTCAAATTCGTCAACCACTTATTCAATTTCATCCAATTCCAAAAACAAGACCATTATATATATATATATACATATACATATTGCTTACCTTCCTATGCTTTTCTTAACAATGGCGCCTAATCCTCCTTGTTGTGGCCTAGCCAAGAATTTCCTCACCACAGTTCGTGGTTCACTTACAATTCCAGAGTTCTCTCTCTCAGGCATTTCTTTCCTTTTCTTTTTCTCTATATATTAGCAGTTAAACTATGAATATACAGAGTTGGTTTGAAAACAACAAAACTGTTTTTGTAGATGTGAGAAACAAAGGCAAGATATTTGAAGGTATATATACACGTTTGCAAAGGAGAGAGAGAAGGTTTTTTTTTTTTTTTTTTTGGTTATTAATTTTGAAGGTCAAAGTGTTCTAATAAGACCCGCATGGACTTTGCTTGAGATCAGGGGGATTTATTTTTTGTCTTGTATGACGTCAGCATAACGATGTGATGATGCAATTCATATTTGAGGGACTTTGGATCCCATCCTTTGCATGAGTACCAAGTTTTTTTTTTTTTTTTTAATTCTTTTATTTTTGGTTTCATAAATCATGGTCCGAAACCATGCCACTTTTTGAATTGGATGGTTATGCTTTTGGTTATCTACAAGTGCCACATTGAGATAGGCATGCATTTTGTGGGTGTAAGACACCCAAATCTTTCTGGCCCAACTATCCAATTAGGTCCACAAAAATACCATGCTAACTACTTTTTTTTTTTCATTTCTTTTTCTTATTTATTTTTTTCATTTAACTTAAGAATAAAAGGTAGTAATGTGAAACAAGATATAAATATTAGGCAATTCAAAATATAAGATTAGGGTCTTTCTGAGCTGACATTTCTATCACAAATATATGTTTTTAAATCATTATATTTGATCAAAATTACGTTTTTAGTAGATTTGATTGGTGGAAATAGTCATCTACAAGTAGGTTACTTTGATATCCATTGGAGAAATCTGCATAGGATTAAAGTTATTTAAACTTTGAATTATTTCAAGTAATTTTATATTTATCAATTAGGATTTATTTGAAATTTGAATAGTTTTGAGAGTTCGATCAAGATTAAGATTTTATTCTCTATGAGTGGTTTAGTGATTGTTATTCTTATTAAAATTATGATGCATGAATGATTGATAAGGTGTTTGAAAGAATAGTTTAAATTAATAGTTTGAATTGTGAATAATATAAATTTCTCGCATGCTATAATAAAAAACTATAGTGTAAAGCTCTCATTTACTATAGTTCTTAAACTTAAACTGATAGTTTAAACTACTCTTCCAAACACCCTATGAATCATTTCCCTATGTGTCATCCTTCTCTCTGATTTCTCATCCTTAAATCTATTTTATCTCATTGTATCTCGTTTTTTTTCTATTTCTCTCTGATTCTTCTTTCTATCTAGGGGTGGCGTCAATTGTAGACGAGGGTGGATGGCTGTCCCCCTGAACTCTTGTTTTCTTTTAATTTTGTATATGAAATTTTTTAAAACTTACATTTCGTCTCTTTAAAATTGTATTTTGCCCGCTAAAATTTTACCTTACTTTATTAGTTTCGTCGTACCCTGCCACTTTTGACTAATTTTTTCCCTTGGTTCTATCTATCCTACATCAGGGTAGTTATGTTTTGATAAACATAGAAGGACTTAACATTAAGAGGTCACTATTTTGTCATGTATACCTCATGTTTTTCGCAAAGATTGTGTCACATATTAGCTCATTCTTATTATACCTAGCAAAATCATATAAAACAATTTAAAATAATTTCTATATATATATATATATTATCTATATATAACTAAAATCGTGACAACCCATGAACAAATCCGATATATAAAATGTTCTATATTTCAATGTGAAAAGAGATATTTAAGTAGATTCTTCCTTTTTTTTTTTACCCTGAGAAAAGGGGTATAAAGCTCAAAACACCATCGATGCGATTCTAAAGCCAACGAATATAATAATTATGAATCTGTTAAATTCAATGAGTAACTACTCTTGTCTTAAATCAGCTTGATTGAACCTATAAAAGTCTTCAAATTATTTTCCTTTTAGTGTTTTTCACTTTGTTTTAAATGTGGACAACAAAAAAAGAAAGTACTCGGAAGGATAACAAGATAACTAATAGATCTCCAAACTAGAGAAAAACAATAACAAATATCTAATCATATGGCTGATTAAGTGTAACTGTTCAATTGCGTGTTCACTAAGCTAAATAATGAAAATTCTATGGTGGGGAATGAAAAAAAATCTATTCTATAGAATGTCATTCTAAATCAATAGATTTCACATTTTATTAAATTATTATATTTTCGTAATCTAATATGGTTTGATAGTTCAAATATACTATTCACATAATTTTTGTTTCCTAAACTGTCACACAAGACAAAATAAAAGTAGAGAAAGAAGACAAGTTTTTTGCTAAGGAAAAAAAAAAGGAGAAGGAAGACAAGTTTTCAAACTCAAAGAAAGAGAGACTGGAAGGACATGTTTGGGAGGGCTTCCTTCAAGTTGTTTTTGGCTTTTTGTCTGAAATTGCTTTTAAAAGTATTTCGATCATCTGTTAGTCTAGAATAGACTTTAAACTTGTACTAAAATTTTAATATAATGTTTATAAATTTCATTTTAATATTTTTATTACTTACTAAGCACTTCTAAAATCATTTCGATGCATTTAAAATTGTTCAAAATATGATTTTAGATATTACATCTTAAATAAGAGAAGCTGTTGCTGTTCTTCTAATGACTAAAAGCAATTATGAAAAAAGGGCCCGAACCGAAGAAGAAGAAAGAAGACAAGTTCTTGGAAAACGGAAATTGTTTATGGGACGGCGTAGGTGTGCAAAAATGATGAGTGGTTAAGCAATCATCGTCAATTAACCAGGCTAAAAACACATGAGTGGTCTGTTGTTTTTTGGTGAGTGGACCCCATTGGGGGAAAATATGAGTTGGGCCCGATGAATTGGGTGGGCCCGTTGTGACCTCTTGTACATCTGACATCATCGATACAAAAGCATGACGCTAGGACAACCGTTGGATAATTCAGAAAAACAATCTCTTAGCCAAAAAAAAGGGAAAATGTTACAAAACAAAAGAATAAAAAGAGAGAGAGAGCCCAACAAAAAATAACGTAACCCCGTTTAATCCTGGCTGTAATCCAATGACGTGTTGAATTTTTGAAAGCCATTCAAACACAAGATACACACGAATATGTGCTCTTTTTTTTCTGCTCTTTTTTTTTTGTTTTAAATTTTTAAATGATGATTTAGCAATTACGCATGATGATGTCTGTACCTTTCCAATGAACTTTTCGTCGTTTGGCTTAAGGTGTTTTGTTTTGTTTTGTTTTTTTATTCTTTTTCGTTTCAAAAAAACAAGTAAAATAAATATAGTATCATGTAGACAGTACTGTCATACCTATGTAATAATAGTTTTCTTTTGCTTTTGTTTTAATTCTCTTCATGGGGTTTCTTTTCTAATCAAATATAAGTGAAGTCTTGCATTTGAGTAATATATAATATATATATTTGTATAGACACACACATATATATGTAGATAGATAGATATACTACTATACATAAGCAATGCCAAGTGGATATCTCTTTTGGGTTATTCTAATTATGATGCTAATTATGTGTTTCTTATGGTATAATGATATCCTGTCTCCATTAAAGGAAAACATGCACTCATATTTTTTTCTGCATTTGAGGACTGCAGAGCCCAAAAAGAAGAGATCATTAGCATCAAAATTCATATATATTTACCGCCAAAACCAAGTTTTATTTTATTTTTTCTTTTCCCCTCTTTTTTTTTTTTTTTTTTCCTTTTCTTGTTTTAAGAGGCTGTAATCTAAAAAGTAGATTTGCAATCCAAAAATATCTTTTATCCTTTAAGCGAGTGCATTTTCCATCTTATGTAGGTAATGAGCATTACAAAAGTCAAAGAACAGGCTTTTTTAATGCTCGGATGACCAAAAACTTTTACAATTACAACTACAACAATAATAATAATAATAATAATAATAGTAAGAATTTCCAAGCATCTTCCCACAAAATGCAAGATCAGCAAAGCCAAACTATGCTAGTTGATGACAAATTTATAGCAAAGGGAATTGAGGAAACAGTGTAATTGCATGGTAGTAACATAATATTAAGTGCGAGCCAAAAAACTAAGAAAAAAGAATTTAGAGAGAGAAAGAGAGAGAGAGCTTTAAGTTTAAAATGATCAACTTCGAAATTTCGTAGATATTGCATTAAATCCTTACAAGTACTAGCACTAATATTGCCTAAAATTTCTAAGAGATACTTTATTATTGTGGAAATTTTATTAGCTGGAAATGTTAGGGTAGATCGTCAAATAATAGGACTACTATAAGCAAGACGGAGGTTGTTGTTTGCCGTAAGCAGCACCTTTGACATTACTACATTCAGAGGTTGCAGCTCCATCTTTGCCGTTATGAACGAGATTGATGTCTTTGAGCTCGATTCTCTCGCATGGTTTGCTTTTGCTGCAATTGAGAGTAACTGCAACTTTTGTGCTTGAAGTCCCCCATATGTTTCTGAATTTTACATCATTGATCTGAACTTGAGAAGAACCCTATCAACCGAAAAAAAAAAAAAAAAAAACAAGGATTAGGTTTATTCTCGTGATTTTTTATTTGTACAACATATTTGCTACATGTAACATGCTGTGACATGTGTATAGAGCTCGTATTATAATCAATAGCGATGAAATGCCACTGATGAAAAATGGAAATATTATTAGATATAACATGTAGCATTAACATTAAGAGTGATTAATAACAAATTTATACATCATTAAAGTAGGCCTACTTGCATGGATGCCCTTAAACTTATCATGCTTGGCATATTAGCACCTAAATTAAGATTTTTTTTATTACTTATCCCTTAAATTTAGATTTACGTTGCTTCGTCGACCCTTTAAATCATTGAGTAGATTTTGCACGTGAATCACGTGAACTATCCCTAAGGGCAATGTTGTCTTTTTAATTTTTATATAACATACTAATATAATGATAAATTAATAATGGATAAAATAATAGGAAATAGAAGGTACCTGGGAAGTGCATTTATCGTATGGGCAATAATCTTGGTCAATGATAATAGGGTTGTCGACATTGTGCACATAAATTCCCCGAAATGTGACATTTTTAACATTGCTTGCATGAGGGAGAGCCCATGTTTTGATCCTCACCCCATTTTGGGTGCCAAAAAAACTTGAGTCCCTAACTTGAAACCCTTCAACGTCTTTCTCATTAGGGTACCTTCCTAGGCTTCCAATGCTGATTCCGTGGCCAGGGCCACATAGAACTCTCCAAATTTCAACATTGCTGATTCCTGGGCCAAAAGACAAGCAATCGTCGCCGGTGGAGATGACGGAATCCAAAACCTTGATGTTGGTCGATTCGCCGAAGTGGATTCCATCGGTGTTGGGGCTGTGCCCTGGAGCCATGATGTGCATATGAGCCAAATTTATGTTGCGGCACGAGGAAATTTTCATGTGGAACTTCTTGCTGTTGATCAGTTTTATGTGACTTATCCATGCGTTTGTTACAAAATCTAACCTTAGAGACTATAATGAAATCAGAAGAAAAAAAGATAAGAAGGAGAAGAAAATGTTAGCTATAAGTTGTGCAACATAATACTATATCATATCAAATGTCAATGATAATAATTAATAATATTCCATTATCTTAAAATTAAGATGTGAATCTCTAATTAATTAAAATCTAAAATTAGGTATGGATCACACCATTTTTGTTTAATTTCTTTTGACTTTTCTTTGTTTTATAATAGGTAACATTATTTCATTTGACAATGTAGAACTAGTTAAAACACACACACACACACAAAAAAAAAAAAAAAAATCTCTAGTAATTTACAAGATACTAGTTAGTCTTAACATTACTACCATCACGATAGTCTTAAAAAGTAAATAATTTTTTTCTTTATGTATTTGTTATTTAAAAAAAAAACTACTGAATAAATTTTCTATTTACTATAAATATATATTTTCAAAACCCACATGTGATTGATTACAAACTAGGATATTAGTTAGTTATATACGATACTTACCATGTTAAGTTTTTACATCTTTGTTCCGATATAGAAACTTATAGTCATATACTATGTACCACCCAAACGTTCGAGACTTGCATAGATTATCATTCAATGTGCTGTTTGGTTCACTAGTTCATCACAACAATGTTTTTTGCTTATAGTTTTTTTTTAGTACGAACCGACAATCTAAGAAAGTTTACAAGTTTATTTCTCTACAAGTTAATATACAAGGAGTACGAGGCATGAAATTGAGAACTTACTGCAGGAAGTATTTTGCAATATGGATTTTTATCGCAATCGTTGTAGGGCCAAGCAGAAGCTCCTTGACCATCCAAGGACCCACCGCCATTTATCTTAAGGTTGTCAATGTTTTGAAAGGAGATCCAACGCTCAGCATCACCCCAAGATTTATCATAAATAGGAGCCTTAAGATCACCATTTAACGTAAAGACCATTTCCCCCTTGCATGGGCCCATCAACACCAAAGAATTCACAAAATACGACCCTTTTGGGATCAAAACGACGCCCCCACCAATGGATTGACAAGCATGGTCCCATGCATTCAAAATGGCCTAGAAGATTTTTTTTTTTTTTAAATGTAGAATAACAAAATTATTTGAACTTAAAAAATAAATAGCAAAAAAATGTAATGTGAAAAAAAAAAAGATTTATCAATACTAATAAGAATAAGAATAAAAATAAAACCTTGTAATTGTCAATTTTTCCATCAGCAACAGCTCCATACGACATCACATCAAAAACTCTATGGACCGTGGAATGTACTTTGGTGATGGACATTAACAAGAACAATATGGAAACACAATGAACCAAGCTTGAACCCATGTTTATAAAAACTATTAAAAAAAAGCACTAAAGAAAAGGAAAACAAAATTTTTATGTTCTGCCTATTCATTTTGCAGGCTTGGTATTGTTAGTACTTATATAGGATGTTTTTCATGGATGAAAATGGAATGTTATAAAACTGAGAATTTCTTCTTTCCTTTCATGTTTGATCTAATTGAAAAATTGAAATCCCTTTTGGACTGTCATGAAAATTTCAAAAACCGAATATTTCTATATCCATATTTTTATCCAAAAATTTCTGCCAATTTTGTTTCATTTCTATAAGCAGAAAATTACTACAAATAATTAAAAGTCAACTGTTACCACGCTTTGTTCATGAAAAATAATCCAGGGCTGTTAGCGCACATTCTTGCTTATTTGGAATTACCATAAAAAAGGAAAATCTCCAACCAGAATTATCAGTTTGTTATGATTTTTTACTTGGGAAAATTTCCTAAATAGAATTGATCATGTCTACAATCATGTTATATTACAAGATTTGTCCTTAATTAATTCATTTAGATTTGTCCCATTCTACTAATGACTGAGGATGTTGTGCAAGTCAAGTGGCCATTTTTCTTGCACGTTCTAAACGTGAATTTTTTTTTAATTTTTTTTGCAAATAAGTAGAAAGAGATTTAATACTGAAAAGTACTACTTTTTTCCTCAATATTCAAGCCTGTATTATGTTACTGATTAAATTCGTCAATTAAGAAATTTTGATTTTATACTAAAGTAAAAAGCAATTTGCATATCTTTCCTTGGGATTGAAAAATGTGACCAAAAGAGTGATACTCCGAACGCCTAAAGATTCCTTAGTGCAGTGAATTCAAATATGATAACTGAAACAGTTGACAAAATCCGCTTTAAAATTATTTAAAAAAAAAAAAAAAGACACTTAACAATATCGTTTTGAGCCACGCTTGTTCTTGAAAACGTTTAATTTACCGTTCAAGCAAAAAAAAAAAAAAAGTTTAATTTTCGGAGCTTATTTTTTTAGAGACACCAGCAGAATTGAGACTTTTTAAAACACTTTTCAAAGTCAAAGTCAAGGACACAAACTTGAAGTCATAAATCATAAGTCCAATTTCAGCGCCTAAAATGATGTCTAATCAACCAAAACCACCCCTCATTATCTAACAAATTTAAAATGTATTTTAATTAACTTTTCATGCTTGCTCATTCAATGATTTGTTAAAATATGAGTAATTAAATACTATTTAAAATACTAAAAATTAGAAAGGTGATTTAAATTCCAAACACAACTCAAACTATTTCACCACGCGGTGACCTCCCTGGCAACCATCGCCAAAGTGGTACGAAAATGTGAACATTAAACCGTGTGAAATGTCACCGGTAAGAAATGTAAAGAGACATGTTACTTTGTCTAAATCTAAATGGTTAAACAATTCTACCAATTTTATTCCATGGTTATACCATCTGGTATTTAGAATATGATAAACAATTTGGTACGGGTAAAAATATTTCATAAAACAAGTGGTCAGTGGAACATTTAACATTGGAAAAAAAAAAAAAAAAAGGAAACAAAGATGGATAGAAGCATGAGATCCAGACGTAGATCATTCCAGCTGAGCACTCCAATTTTCATAATATAATACAGGCTAAAGAATAATAATAAGTATGGCATACAACCACCGAAAAGATGGCGAAAATGCTAACTAAAATCTGACAGGTATCTCTCAGGAGTTTATGTCCCTAAATTACACTTCGGAAGAATGAACATAACTACAACATCAACAGGAGGGGAAAAATCACCAACATCCAGCAAAAGGGACGACCAAAAAAATGGATTAGCCGTATAATCAGGCAACAAAAGGCTCCAAACTACACCAAAATCAAGCAATGATAATGGCAAATACATGCGCAAATGATGAACAAAGGGAGACCGATACCGTTTCAGAACAGAACGAGTGGAGCAAGGAACATGGCAAGGGTCAACAGCAAGTAACAAGCGGCAATCTTAGGCTGTGCATTGGGTGACACTGGACTGGGTGAGGTAGATGAATTCGTGCTAGCTGGCGGACTAACTGGTGATACAGAAGGCAGAGGTGGCTCCGACACTTCCTCTTCCGTCAGGATCGGGTTTGGAGCCTCAGCTGGTGGCATATAAGGAGCAGTAATGAGTTGCATTAGGCTTCCAGGCTGAACGGGGCTCATGTAACTAGGTGTGTTGTTGCCAAGACCCAAACATCGGTTTACTGCATTAGGTTCAAGCACCATCAGTTGGCTCTATTTACCCCTAAAAGCACCCAAAATACTAAACATAAAGAGGAGTACGAAGCCAATGAATATTGTACCTTAAAATTTTTTCCAGAAAGAAATTGTTTGCATTATTACATCAGCAATTCCAGTGTCAAAAAGCCAAATGACAAATGATATAGAAGCATAATATTAGGCACGTAGTATTATATTACAGCAAGCATAATTTATATTATTATTGACATACTTTATATCAGCATCGTTATAAACTACGCTAGCTGGTGAATTGTTATTTTTTCCCCAATTTTCACAAAATAGGACAGATTCAGATACTTTGATACTGGAATGAGGCAAGGCAGTTTCAATACCCATGGATCGGAAAATAATTGAATAACCAAAATGCAGGCAAGGGTTGAATACAGATTGCATCATTCAAACTTATAACCACAAGAAGAAAAAGAAATTGATGTAAAATCTATGTACTTACTTTTGTATCTGGCAGCTGTCTCAGGGAAGCCCGTGATTACGCCGTCAACGTTGGCTCCAGTAACGTAGGAATTGATCTCTACAGTTGCATCCGAGAAGAAGTCCCATGCTTGGGATACAAACTCATTGTTGAAGGTTTCTACGTAAACAGGAAGTTTATATGATTGAAGCTCTTGTACAACATCCGTAGAACCAGTCAAATATAACATGTTATCTGGAAAGACAGAGGCCTTGTCGATAACCACAGCGTCAGCAAAGCTCTTGATGTCCTTCAAGGTAGCATCATCAATGCTGCGGATTTCCTCGTCAATTTTGTATACAAGTTTATAATTATTTTTGTCCTTGAATTTCATTAGAACAGAACTATTACTAGACTGAATCAGGACTTTTAGGGCTGTCTGATTGTCAAAACCAGCTTTGCTCAGGGCACTTGTGACTGCATTGGTAACACTTAAGCTCTGTTCTTCCGCAAGATAGGCTGCATGCTGAAAAAAAAATGAAATAAAAGAAAGCATCATCAATATGGGAATGTTAATTAGGATCCCTTTGTACCGTAGTTATCCATTATAAAATTTAAAAATTTTCTGCATGCACCAACATAATTTATTTGCTTGTATATGAATGAAAATGCACAGATTCACTATGAAAGTCCTTTTAAGATAGGTTTGTACGAGACTAGCCCGTATTTGTCACCATATTCATGTCTAGGCTTGCAAATGCCAACCTAAAGAGGATGTTGGCCTAAACTGGCCTAACATGGGATTATTCATGAAAGTCATATTATGATAGAGAACAAAGAGATCAGACATATTTTAATTCAACATCCCTGCTATAATATCATATTAGAAAACCACCCATCCCAAAAAATATGAAATTAGGCACGGAAAAAACTCACTTCTATGACGATCAAGATGCCAGAAAGAGATCTTGTGTTCTTTGTCAAGCCCAAGAAATCAGACAATGTAATGAAGTTGCCAGCGTTCATGTTCCTTGGATTCCGGAACAGAGTGTATCCTGAATAGGGGCTTCCTATAACGGCTACATGCAAACATAAAATAAGTAAAAACAGGTGTTTGATTTGATCTCCAGTCTCAATAAAATATGACGTATCTTGTATGAATATTTTAGGTAAAGCCATTTCCTGACAAAGACAATAATAAACGAGCACAACACCACCTACAATACGCAAATAAGAATTATTTTGAACTTACGTGTCAATTCTTGAATTTCACTCCATGTTAGGCTAAAGGTAAATATTCCATTGCCAGACTTTATCTGCGGAACACTCAATGTACGGCTGCTATACTTTGATTGAGCAGCATCTGTGCCATCTATGAGATTTATAGAGCTAAAACAAAACGGTATCCCATCCTTTGACATTTGAACTGGACAATCAAGTACGTCCACGCCATCTTCAATTGCTTTCGTGTATGCCTTGTCGGTACAACCAGGATAGTCTCCGCTTGCTCCGAATTTTGAGATAACCAATGTTTTAACTGCAGAATAACAAGATGAAAGAAACAAGTTAACAACAAAATAAAATAATTCCAAACTTGGAAAATAAGATATTAGCATACAGCAATTAAGCTACGAAAAGCAAGAAAGATGGTAATATACCTTTTTCTGTAGCATTTTTGCCTAGGTGAGCAAAACAACCTGCAGTGTTATGGAGAAGTTAGGAGCCAGAAGTAGATAACAATAGCTAACATGAAAGGAAGGTTTTACCAGATCATTTCCTGAAATTCTTCCAGTATGGTACATGTAAAGAATTAAGCTACAGGTAGCTGGTCAAGCTAGGCATTTTTTTTTCTTCTAATGATTATTTCTTAAAAAATGAACATGAAAAGCATGTTGAAAATAGGTGAACCATTGTTTTTACATCTGGAAGAAGACAAATTACCTATGGCCTCTGATGGAGATATTGGGAAATCAGACACCACCCCATCAACACTGAAGTCACCGTTGTCGATGAAGTTCAGGTACTCAGCTACTGGATCATAACTATAGTTGTAGCTCAGAGGATAGTCATTCACAAAGCCTGATCCAAAAACCTCTAACCCTTCTTTGTGAGCATCCGAGACAAGAGACATATGAGGTTGCAGATAACTTTTTGCATCTACGGGCCATATGTAATCTTTAGGGACAAGAATTCCCGAGGCAAATGTCTTAATAAACGTAAGATTTTTCAATAGAGAACCATATGTCTGGTTGGTTGTGGGCTCAGTGTCATCTTTTCCAAGAAAACGAAAGACCAGTTTTGTTATCTTGGGGTTGAATCTTGATTTAATACCGTTCAGGAAAGCCACCTCCGGTGATGAGATATAACTGACAACTACTTTTCTTGATACATTAAGCACAAAGTTTCTCATACTCAACTTGTGTTGTGTGAAGAATGCATCATGCTGCAAAGTATTAGAACAGATGAATTTGTTCAAACAAATATTGTAAACCAGAATCTAGAAACCTGAGTAAAGTTCAGACACACAGCTGATATAGTTTGACAAAATGCATGCTCTATCATACACCTGAATGTTCAACCATAAGCCTGCTGGTTTAAATTCCTTAGCCACATATTCAGCAGTGAGAATTTGGAACAAATTGCCATCAAACTTATTAGAGCGAGAATAGATTCCTTGAAGAACTGTAAGGGAACCAAAACAAGAAATCAGTAAGAAGCATTAATCTAAGCTAGACAATCCATGCAATTTGTCCTATCCAAGCGGTAAAAAAGGTAGGACTCGTTTTGACGCTTATTTATTTGCAAATAAATGATTATTAAATGTGTTCTTATTTGAAGAAGAAAAGATCAACAAAATTAAAAGAAACATTTCAGTAACTTCTTATATTCAAAATTAAAACCTATAAATACAATAAACACTTCGTATACATATATGAGAATGTTGATCAAGTATATAGAATAAAAGTAGGCTAGTTAAAAAAATACAATCCCAATATCGGCTTTGCTTTCTTTCTTTCTTTTTTACTTTTCAATTTTCACCTTTAAATTCTTAGACTACACATCTCAAGTACGTAAAGCTCCCGTGAAGTTTTAAAAAATATTGAAGATTCTATGGTGCAACAGAAAAACAAAACTTTTGCCACAGGGCAAGAGAAACTAAGAAACAATTCAAGTAGTTTGCTTACGGAAGACATTTGATAATTCACTGGAAGTGAAATCCACGGAAAACCATCCTCTAGTAGCAACCCCGTTAACAACATACTCCTTAGCCCTATTTTTGAAGACATCTGATATATCAGTACAATTTTCCAGCTTAACATCTGGAGCGCAAATTCCTACGGAATCTTTTGTTAGTTGCACGTCACACCATAAGACCAAATCAGATAAACTTGTCATCATTGCTAAACTGTAGGCAGCATAACTCGAATCGGGAAATAGCCCAGAAAATCCACCGCGAGCTACAGCCTTAGGTGCACCTCCTGCCAAAAAAAAAAAAGGGAAACTTGTGGCCTTACGAAGAATATGGTCAAAGAAAGTGCCAGCCAAATACACTGCCAGTTATTTAAATTTATAATTTATACAGCCAATTTAATTGGAAATTAATTTTTCTCAACGAAACAAGTTTATTTACGGAGCTCTTAAATATTCCTTATATTCTTCACCAATTGATGCACAAGCACAATCAGATTTTAATGTCAAGCATTTCAAAGCAAACGATCTTGCTTCCAGCATAGACTTCTAGGCTATCCAACATTTCATCGGTAAATGAGAAAAGTGACCCAGCTAGGCGGTAAAGATGAATTCTATGTTAAAAGTTAAAAAAAAAAAAAAAAAGAAATAGAAAAAGAAAACCAGCAAGACAGCCATTGATTTCAACAGTTCCTCTGCTCGAGTCGCCAAAAAATTACGGGAAAAAAAAGAGAGAGGAAAATGAGCTGGAAAAGTTAACACAAATCTCAAACGTCACTGTTATCTTCTTCATCTTCCATAGTTCTTTGGGCAACCAAAACGGAATTTTATCAAGAAATTCTCCATTGTTCTACAGATAAAAAATGCAAGAGATTAAAAAAAAAAAAGCAACCTTCAATTCTCTGTAAGAGTCCAACCCACTGAGCCTAATCAACCGTAATCAGCTCATTCTAATACCAATTAGTACCAAAGTTCATTCGCCTCATACTTCCACTTCTTCTTTCCTCCATTTTCTCGGCAACCAAACAATCTCTCTCTCTCTCTCCCTCTCCCTCTCCCTCTCTCCCTCTCTCTAAGACAAAACTTCAACTAAAACTCTAGCAGCAAAAGCCAAACAAAGCAAGAACTACAGAGTCCTAAAGAAAACAAAGAAGAGAATCAGAAAAATCAGTACCGTTAAGTGTTTGCCATCGACTCTTCGAACCAGATCCCTGAGCTGAGACCAGAGCCACATGAAGAAGAAGAAGAAGAGTTGGTACAACTAGAGCGCGTGAGTTACACATTGCCGGAGAAAGCCTCGCCGGCGATTAACACTTCTTTCAAGCTCCGGAACTCCCGGCGGCGATATGTCTCCTGCTGAAGTTCAGGTTTTCCTCGGAAAATGTGCGAGATTTGCTCAGGTCAGCTAGAGATTGAAAGTAGAGAGAGAAGCAGAAGAAGGAGGAGGAGGAGTTTGTGAGCTCTGAACCTTTTTTAGCTGGCTTCTCTATCGATTCTAATTTATATTATTTGGAAAAAAAATTAATTATTTTCACGATAATTATTAAAATGTCTTAATTATTTTTAATTAAAAGTTTCGAATTTTGTGACGACCTGTCCTTTTTAATTAGTGTTTAATTTATTTTGATTTAATTAATCAAGCCGGTAGTTTTCATTTTTAGTACGCGTTTTCCACTTAATTTTCTTTTTTTTTAATGGAGCCGAGCTGTCTTATGGAGTCGGCTCGAGCCAGCCGATTGAGCTCGGGTCTTCCCGCGACGATGTGGTGTCTAGTTGTGGAAACTGTATTGAAGTGGTGGAAGAATCATGTGAGGGAGGTTCGATGTGATCTATAGTGTTTTCTCTTTCAATCAAGTCTAAATTTTTTTGGATCCTTTATTGCCCTGCAGGCTTTTAGGATGTTTACGAGTATGTTCAAATTATAGGGTTAAAAGCTTTTAAAAATTTTATATTGTAGCTTATTTTTGTAATATTATAAAATATAAAAATTTTATATTGTATCAACTAAAAATTTTAATTAATATTGAGAATATCAAACACTCTATTACTTTATTTCTATCATTTTATAATGTAGATCTTATGATTTGAAGACAAATTTCAATCGATAAGTTATTTTTTCGATACTTATTATAAAAAATAGAGATTTTAAAATTTTTTCACGTTGATATTTAAGATATTTAAAAAAATAGTCTAAACTATTAAGTTAGAAACATAGACAGTGTTAAGTTGTATAATATTACAGTATAAAACAAAAGTAACATATAATATAAATCTTTCGTATATTATAAAATTATGGTATAATTTTGATGGTTCAAGGTTTGAACCACCCTGGCATTCCAATTAATGTATTAAAAATTATAGTTATCTGTCTTTGTGGTGGTCTTGTCCATGTTTAACGTGCGTGCACACACACAATCATTTATAGTCTTCGATGATGACCCAAAACATATTACAAATTCTTCAAAAAAAGGTTTTAATTTAAAGATGTATAGCTTTTTTCTCTTTTTGAAAATAGAGTAATCACAACTCAAACTCAATGCTTTGTTTGATGACGTATGAAGTAGACTTTTAGATCAGGCTATCTTTAAATAGCCGTCATTTACTAACTTTTTTTGGCAAAAAAAAAAAAAAAAATCTTTCCTGCAAAACAAACAATTTAAGCTTGCCAGCCGATTTCCACCGCAATCAAATGCGCGTCTTCGCACCCGAGTGTTACCCCGAGGCCAACTACCGTATTGTTTAGTCAATGACCGGGTAAACGGGGTTTTAATCACCTGGCTCGAGCCAGATACGCGAAGCCGATTCAGTGGTGGGGCTCACCAAATTGCTGAGGAGATGATTGGACGACAGCTATTGGCGGGCCCCACATACAACATGGGTGTCCGATTTCACAACAATCTGACGGTGACGACGTGGCGCGCACTCATTGGGCAACTTACCATGCGGTCAGCAAGACGCGCTAGAAGGGTAATTTTCAGACGTGGGACCCAACCAGCCACCACTAAAGCCCTCTGTAAACGACAATTGAGTTCACGTCGTCTGGGTAGAAAAAGAGAGTCAATGCACTTAAAATTGCCAAGTCTTCCTTCATAACGACCTTTATTGGAAATTAGCAATTTGATAAGTTTTAGATGAGGAAATTTTGTTGTTTTCGTTGTTAATTATACAAAATTGTCTAATTTTTCCAAATCTAACAGTCTTAAGGTGGAAATTATATTATGACCGTCCACAAAAACCAGAAACCAAACAAGGACCCAGTAAAAACCCTTTTTTTATTTGTGGAGAAATATGGTGGAAAAAGAAAACAAACTTTACAAGGCTTTGCTTTAATTTTCCATCCTTTTTGTTTACTTTCAAAATTTTTCAGAAACAAAGATGAAAGTTCAAAAACGTGTCTCTCATTCTCTATCAAGTGGGAAAAAAACGTTCTCTTTTTAGTGGGAAAGAGGATAAGAAATTAAAAAGTTAAGCAAAAAATTAAATAAGTACTACTAAAACTCTTTATGATAGAGAATAAAATTTTGTGCTACCAGTGGAGTGGAGGTGATTGTTTTAGCAGTTAGACTAATATTTTAACAATTCTATCTACGACCATCTATGTTAAATTTATCGTGCATGATATAGAATTGCTTCTAATTACGTATCAAACTAATAAAAAATTTAATTCAATAGTTAAAATGCCTATTCTTCGCCGGTGGTTCAAGATAGCATCTTCCACCATAAGAATTTCCCTCTAAATTAATTTACATTTAACTAAAACTTCTTTTAGTTACAAAAAAATTTTACCATTAGTCTTTGATGCTTATATATATATATATATTTAGGTAAACTGATTGGGCGCTAACACTAACTTTTCTATACCTAGTTGCAAATGGGTCTTTTAATTTCTCCCCAGATAAGGCGTTGAAAGCATTTTGCTAAATTGAGCACGCCCTCTGAACAAAAAAAAATGAAAACAAAAAATATAATTATTTTTTTGTAGAAAAAAATAACAATAAATAAATCTGTTCAATAGACAAACTAACTACATGACCCTCCCAAATAGCGTAGTATCTTAGGGTCTGTTTGGTAAATGAATTCAAATTAGTGATTTGATATGAGTTGTATGATTTGAATTAGTGATTTGAATTATTATAATATGAATTGACATTTGGATGTGTATTTAACTTTTAATCTAAATATGGAATAAAATTGAAATTTATATTTGGAAAGACAATGAAAATAGTTTTTGATTTATTAACAAACCTAATAAAATCTTAATGTTAATGATCCTAAATTCAATATGGATCTTAATTTATTTCCCTCTCCACGAGGAACACAATGAAACAAGAATCATCTCAATTGGATATCAAATGAAGAAGTTATGATTTTTTTTACTTAAATATAAGAGAGAATTTCATCCTTTATTGTAACGATATCCGAGTATCAAGAGTTTAGGGGAAGGTCAGAACTTCAAAAACTTGAATTATTGATACTCATTTGATTCAGATTTTAGAGAAAACAAACATGTATCCAAATAATCTTGATACTCGAATCTAAATTTGAGTCCAATAAATACATAAACCAAACGGTTATTCACATCTCATGGGCTAGCTAATCCATTATTTTAGTTTTCTAAATTGCAATTTGTTTTTAATTTTTTTAGGGAAGCAGTTGGGTACTTTTTTGGTAGAAGTAATTAGGCTCTAGTTTATGATCAATTAAGGTAAAAACTTTCATAAGATTAACCAATAATTCTAATGTTCTGTTGTGTTCATAATTTGTAAGAAAGCAGAAAATAATATTTTTTTTATAAAGCCAAATAACTTGTTGTATGTCCAATTAATATAAATTTAGAGACAGAATTTGAATTTATCCTACATCGTTAAATTATTAGGTTATTATAGTTGTTATAGTGTTTATAAGAGATTCTTTGTCTCTGATTCTCTATTGAATATTTATTTTTTTAAAAAAAAGACCTCTTTTCTCATGGCAAGGAGGTAAGAAATAAAAAAAGTTACAAAAAATAAGAAAGTAGTGGTAGAAATTAGGTTACATTTTAACTAAATATGGCTTTAGATACAAAAGTTTTTGTCATTTAAGCGCCAAAAGAGCTCTGAAACCAAGGACTTATCACCTTCCCGAAAGACTTGTTCATCAATAAGTTTTCAGTTGATCAACTATAATTGTAACTTTCACAATTAACAGTAATTGCAATATAACATAATCAACAAGTAATTCTAATAATCCGCTATGTTCATAATGTGTAACGCTTGTATAGGAGGATTAGTGTTACATGATTTTGAAGCCAAACAACTTGTATATCCAATTGATACAAATTTGAGAAAGTGACCCAGATTAAAATAAACTACAACTAACAATAAGCAATTAATCTAAAACAACGTTAAGAATGTTCAACTCATGAGCAAATAATTGAAATTACCAATGGTTGAGGACAATCTTACACCTCAAGCAAGCATGACCAAGTCAAGTATATGGTTAATTTAATTACTAACCTAACAAGAAATCAATCTAGAAACGTATATCTTACTACTCGTGAAGGGTTTTTGTCCTTGATGCTTTTTTTTTATTTATTTGTTTTCTCAAAAAAACAGTTGGTAGTATGATTTTTGGCTGGAAAATTCTCAGAACCTCTAACAAAAGAAGTTTATCTGGCAGCACATGAATGAAAAAACAAAATAAGAAGAAGATAATCAATCAAACGGCTCTTATTGGTCTACTTCTACAAATGCTTTGTAGGATTCCAATTGTTTTGCAATTAAAAACTCCAAAACTGGTCCCACAGTAACGTTGACTGTCTCTCTCAAACTATTTTTTCCAAATCTCACACTCAAACATTTATATACTTGATGTTTAGGGGAGAAAAATATTAGCTAGATTATGAGAGATATTTGAAAATTAGTGATTAGAATCGTTCAAAGGACAGCCATAGGCAATGAAATGAATGTCTATGTCTTGACAGGAACCTTCATCTCTTTGTATGACTTTTGGTTACACTTTTTTTTGGATCATAAAATATTTAGACCAAGACAACCTATAAGGATTTGTTAGCTAATTGACTTGGGTTGACATTTCAAACGTCTTTATTTGAGCTCTAACTTGTGTTCATGTTTTCATTTCCTTAGTTTACACAACAAAAAATATATAACAAATTTTAGAACATGAAACATAATTTCTTTAGCTTAATCTTATTATGTGTCTCCTTATCACAACATAAGCAACTTGCACAATTTACATACCACAATACCCTTTTTTAATCTTTAAAAATTTTATGGTAAAGTATAAAATATACCTTATATGTAAAAAAAAAAATCACAAAATATTTTTTTTAAGTTGCTTTTTTTTTTTTTTTTTAAGATTTTGATGGGCATAGTATAAGAAATAGTTTGATCCATGCTATAGGTTCAGAAACCTCTTTGGATATTCATACTTTTCCAACGGTAAAAAAAAAAATGTCCATCATTAGGGCTCACCTAGTTTTATTGCCCTGTGGGACTTTTACTTCATCTTGAAGTCAACAATCAAATCCAATGAAAACCCATTCTCCCTTCAAAAACTTCCCAAGATTTTATCTGTCTTTTTTTTTACCCCTTCTGAGTCTAAAAATAAGGTTTGTGATGATTGCTCACAAGGATGTTTTCCTCTGTGAAAGGAAAATGAATGGAACATGGGGGAGTGGGAGGAGATATTAGAGATCTAAATGCTTTCTGCCCCATTGATATTGATTTTCCTGCAACAACGTGGTCCAAGAAAATTGGCTTTTATTAAAAGAAACCAAGAATCTTTACATCAAAGAAAGCGAAAATGCAAGAAGATTGTTTCTCATTTTGCACAAGCCTTTGAAATGGGTATATGGATATTTTTATCAACTTTGAAACTTGGAGTGATTGGCTTCTTTGGCCATGAGTGGGACCCAAAATACTAAATAGTTTTGTACCGTAGATGGGCCTATGGCACATGGGCAAAATAATGTGGACCTGAAATTTTTATCTTATATTGTATGTGGCGGTATTGATAATTGTCTCTAAGTAGTCGGTACTATAATGAGACTGAGGAGGTGGGCATGCTGAAATTGATAACTAGATCAAGTAGATAGTAGAGTTAATCATGTGCACTTAGTACTCATGTTTTCTTTCTTTCTTTCTTTTTTTAACAAGTAGTACTCAAGATTTCACTGAAAACTTTTTTGTTTCTCTTTTTATCCAGTAAAAACGACAATCTTTTCAAACTAGGATTTGCTTGAAAGAAAGGAACCCAAAAAAAAAAAAAAAAAGGTAAGCAATAAGGCAGAGCTGTTTTGGGCCCTTCTTTGCCAATGTATTAAGAAAAAATTATAATACCTGTCTAAATTATTTTTATGAAATTAAAATCTAACACAATATTTAAAATATTTTTAAAATATCTTTAATGATATAGTAATTATCTTAATAATATTATATATTGTACTATATTATTACATATAAATAAATTTAATGATATTATTATAAGATGTTTATAAAATTTTTATAAATTAGAGTCATATTTTAACTCAATAAATGTAATTGGACCAATTATCTCGTTAACCCATGTATTAATGCAACATATGTGTGTTTATGGCCCAGAGAAAGCTTAGAAAGTGTTAAGCATTTACTTGAGGCTGTGAAAGATACGCAATTAAAGCCCCAATTTTCAAAGCTCTTGTTTAGCTTGCCATTTGTATGATCTTTGTTTAAAGGAAGAGAAATCAACAATTTTTTTTAGTAATTATGAAAAATATTTACCGGAGAATATTGTAATTTGGTGATTGCTAGACATGGAAAATTAGATATTAACACAGTAAATAAACAATAATGGCTTCACTTTGTTTTTCAAAAAAAAAAAAAAAAGAAAAATAATTAATTGTTGGTGCTATCTAAAGGTATCATTATGACCAGACCTTACAAATTGACTGGACACGATACGACACGATTATTAAATAAGACTCAACCAAAAACACTTATTAAATAGGCCTTACTTGAAACCACTTTTGAGCATGAAGTAAGTTATAACACGAAAACAGTTATTAAATAGGCCTTACTTAACACGATTTTTAAGCATGAAGTAAATTATGGTAAGATACTATTGTTCTTTTATTACATGTGCTTTTTTCTATATCATTTTCTTATCAAACTTATAGGCTAATTTTCCTTACCATGACTTTATCTCATTTAAATTTTTGCTTGATAAGATTTTCAATGTTGCAGAAATCTTTTTAATATTATGATTTGTTTTATTATAAGTTGGTATTTTTATTGTATTCAAAACTTATTAATGCTTCTACTTCGCGTTTCGCTGAGTATTTATTCAATTACAAGATAATGTAATTACATATTCGCCGCTTCTTCTTTTTTTCTTCTGTTTTGCGACAAAGCCCCTTCAATTGTCTTTTTTTATAGGACGCCACTTTAATTTTAGACTTTCTGTCTTTTAGGCCCTAAATGAAAAAAAAATAAAATATATATATATATATATTCACCAAACTGCAAGTGGAAGACGATCAAGACAGGGCAAAAACAATAGGACGAAGGGTGGGCAGCCGTCTTCCTTAAACTTTTTTTTTCTTATTATTTTGTATATAAAATTTTATAAAAATTATATTATGACCCCTTAAAAATTACATTATGTCCCCATTCTTTAAAACTGTATTTCGCCTCCTTTAAAATCAATTTTGCCTCCACTTTATTAGTTTAATCACACTTTCATCCTCCCCCTCCCTCCTTCACTCTTTTTTTTAGCTCCGTCCCTGAATAAAGACGATGATAAATATTTAAGGGAGAAAGCAAACAATCAATTAACAATTTTGCATTTAGAAACTTGTAATTTTTAAAGATGTAGTTACTGCATATATGTATAGGGTGGTTTTTGACCTTTTTCTTTCTAAGAATGTATGGATAAAGTAAAGTATAAAACAAGTTGGTAAAATGGCCACAGGATAAGTCAAATTTGACATATGTAAAATTGTAATAAAATATTTAAAATTATGTTAAATGAAAATATGCAGTATGGTTCGGTTAATTGCGGTTTTGTAAAAATTCTGCAATGTTAAATACTAGTTAGATCCTAAACAAACTACTAAGTAAAAACAAAACAAACACACCACTTCGTGAGGTTGCACAAAGTGGTGTGGTTTGAACAGTCTAGCAGTTATTTTGTACACAGATAGACGCATGTTCATAATTTAACAACTTGAAATTTTAACAAAAGAGTTGTGTAAAATGCAAATATTATAGTTTTAAAAGGAGTTCAGTGGAAGGAACAATATTTTGCACATTCTATTATTGTAGAATAAAATTTTAGATGCATTGGGCACAAATTAATTTTATTATTATTTTTTAAAATTATCAATGTATAATTGGAGATCATCATGCAGTGTACTTTTCACACGAGTAATTAGCCATAAAGAAGTTAATCGACCAAACCTTAAACCCCAATCCAAAAACCCTTTAAGAAGAACGACAACAAAGCCTTTACATAGAACGACATATTGTTGATTAAACGACATTAAAGTTTAGTACGTAACGCCACAAAAGTCAAATGGCACGGTGTTGAGACAAGTAGAATTTTTGCGCATGTTGTTTTATCGACAACGGGCTTGTAGGAAAAACGACACATTAACAAACACAACTGTTCTATTGACACGTGGAATTTTCCTGGCTGGAAATAAAACGAACAAAATCCAAAAAATACCACTTTAAATCCAACATATGCCCTTTTGATTTTATAATCTATATAGAATCCTTTATGTTTTTAAATTATCAGAAAATTTTACCCTATGAATCTTTAAAAAAAAAAAAAACCTTTAAGTTGTCAAAGTTTTTGAAATACCAAAAACAATCTTAATAATTTCTATTTATTATTGTATCATCAATTATTTGAATGTTTTGAAAAAAAATAGATTTAAAAGTAATGAAATTAAGAAAAAAAAAAAAGAGCTGGTGTGTTCAAATGACTACAAAGATAGACTCATGTAGGTTTGGCTAGTACAATAAGTCCAAATTCGACCAGCCATGTGTAGATGTCACAATGACACTAATTCTTTGTAGAGCTAGACCAATATGGCCTATTAAGTTTTAGATTTTTTTTAAAAAAATATAGTTTATTTTTATTGAATTTGTTTACTTTTTTCCTTTAAATTTAAGTTTTTAGTTATAAATATTTAAAATAATGTTTAACTATTGATAGTTAATGACATTTTATGTTATTTTTGATAATTTAGCCAATTAAAGTAGACATAAGGTATATTTTGGATTATCAAAAACATAAGGGTTAATGTGAAATTTAACTAGAACTCAGATGATACTTTTGGATTTTCTTAAATAATGACGGATCATAAATGATTAGCAAAGATGTTATGAATGCATCATTTGCGGCTTTGTCAGCAAAAATACAAGGTGCGTGTTAAAACAATTTAATTTTTCCATGACAACAATCACATTAGCTGCAAGAAAAAATTACAGATATTGAATTATAATTGTCGTCATCGTCATTATTGTTATTTTTTCATAAAATCATTGCCTTTCTTGTTTCCCATGGAAAACACATCATCATCATATTTTATCCAGAAATTTAAAAAATCAACGACGTTATTTATTTTGTTCAAGGGAGCACCTTCATAATTTCTGTAAAACACGGGAAATGTCAGTGTAAAAATTCAAAAAAAAAAAAAGGCCTACGTATAATAATTTTGGAAGAACTATGATTCTTTCATATACAAAATCGTGCCAATGTAGAGAAAATATAGGGCTTTGGACATACTCTAAGCCAAGAAATAGAACTTAGCATTATTCTAGACCATAGTTGTTTTTATAAACTAGGAAACTCCTTTCAAAACTAAAACAAACCCCCAAAAAACACTAAACGACTCCCAATATAGTAAATAATCCTCGAGTGTGTTTAGGAAATCAGTTGGTAGTATGTGAGAGCTTTACACTGTAGCAAACTTTTGCTTTTCACGGTAACATATAAAAACTTTACACTGTAGCAAACTGAACTTTGTTTTTCTAATGTGTTTCTCAAACGAAGCCTTCATCACTCCTTCATAGGGTAATGTTGATAGAACAAGATTGTGATGAAAACCATCATCACCCAGGATTATTCATGTCAAATCACCAAGAATATTAATAAGATGCAGAAGCTAATCTGAATCTATAGGTACAATGTAATTCTAGAGTCTGTAGGTTCAGGATCTTCCAAGTCTAGTACGTAAATCTTCCTTCAAAGAATGTCTCTATAATTTCTCTGTAAATGAGGAATAGAAAAATAACGTACATACTGACTTGGGGACCATAACCCCTTTATATAACTGCTAAACCCTAACAGTTATCCTTAATTACCAATTTAGCCCATCATAAAATTAGTAATTATATTTTGGTTTCTACACATAGGAGGCCTACACTTAATGATGCAATAAAAGTCCAAAACCCAAATTGATCATTTTTAATTGGGCAACCTTACTGATAACCTTTAATTCATATTTATTTAATATATCAACTCATATATTGGATTAATTCCAACAATCTCCCACTTGGGCTATATATGAAACTTTATAAATATGAATTATACCTTATGAGCTCATAAATTTTGCTATCAAAACCTTATGCATCTCAACAATCTTGTCCATTAACCATATCAATATAGGACCAAAGCGACCTTCGTTACATATATCGTAACTAGACCCATCAATGATCACATATACCAATACAACTAATGACAAGATCAAGCATGGATGTGTAGCATGAAAATTTCATGCAATGTGATCTTAACATGCCTATTTTCAACTGGTCCACTTGAAAACTTTAGTGAGATCAAACCATACCAAAATCAGAGTGTGAATAAACTGAAAATTTTATTTCTATAGAAAATAACCTTAAAATATCCATAAACTAAAATAACTGAAAATATGTCTATATTATAAAAGCATCTAAAATTACAAACTCCCACTAAAACTGAATATCCTGAAATGATATGATACTCGTACGAGCAGTGTGCTAATGAAACATTTTGGGTGGCAATCCCTTAATAAACGAATCCACAATCATGGATTTTGTACCGATATGTTCTATAGACAACTGTCCACTATGTACTTTTTCTTTCACAACCAGAAACTTGATCTCTATATGCTTTAACTTCGTCAAGCTCCTGTTGTTGTTGGAATATAAAACTGCTGACTTATTGTCACAAAATAACTTGAGTGGTCTTTGAATACTGTCCACTATGTGCAGTCCTGTGACAAAATTTTACAGCCATATTCTATGATTGGATGCCTCATAGCACCCTATGAACTTTACCGCCATGGTAGAAGATGCTATAAGAGATTGTCTAGCACTATTCCAGGAGACAGCACCCCCAGCCAGAAGGTAGACATAGCCCGACGTAGATTTCATGCTATCTTGGCATCCAGCATAATCAAAGTCTGTATACCCAATGATCTCAAGCTGTTCCGACCTCCGATATATGAGCATGTAGTCTTTTGTTTTCTGTAAATACATCAAGACTCGTTTGGGTGCTACCCAGTTATCCTTTCTAGGATTGCTTAAGCAACTACCCAACATCCCTATAGCGTACGCAATATCCGGATGCGTACAAACCTGAGCATACATTAGACTCCCTACTATTAACGCATAAGAAATCTTCTACATTTTCTTAACCTCAAAATCATTCTTAGGACACTAATTGAGACTAAACTTGTCTCCCTTAGCCACAAGGGTATCACCTTGTTTACAATCCTGAATGCCATATCTTTTAAGAACCTTTTCGATATAGCCCTTTTGTGATAATCCAAGAATACTCCAAGAGTGATCTCGGTGTATCTGTATACCCAACACAAAAGAGGCGTCACTAAGATCCTTTATCTCAAATTTCTTTGATAGAAATCTCTTGGTTTCGTGCAATAAGCCTATATCATTGCTAGCAAGTAAAATGTCATCGACATATGAAACTAGGAAAATATACTTACTCCCACTGAACTTGTGATATATACAATCATTAACCATATTTATCTCAAAACCGATCGAGATGATAACCTGATGAAATTTGTAATACCACTGACGAGAAGCTTGCTTAAGCCCATAAATGGATTTTTTCAATTTGCAAACCATCTTCTTTGCATCTTCCAACACAAAGTTTTCTAGTTGCACCATATAGATTGTTTCATCAATGTCACTATTGAGAAACGCAGTCTTAACATCCATTTGATGAAGCTCAAGATCAAAATGTGCCACTAATGCCATTATAATCCTGAAAGAGTCTTTCAAAAAAACCATAGAGAAAGTCTTTTTATAATTGATGCTTTCTTTCTATGTAAAGCCTTTAGCGACAAGACGAGCCTTATATCTCTCTACATTACCTTTCGAATCCTTTTTAGTCTTAAATATCCATTTGCAACCAATGGGTTTCGCACCTTCAGGCAAAGGGACAAGATCCCAAACGTCATTGTCCTTTACAGACTTTATCTCCTCATACATGGCATCAATCCACTATTGAGATCTAGAACTTTACATTGCTTGATGAAAGTTGATTGGATCATCTTTCACTATACCAATGTCAAACTCATGTTCTTGGATAAATACAATGTAATCATTTGGCACCGCACTTCTCTTTTCCCTAGTGGATCTCTTTAATGGCATAGATTCTTGAGGTGGCTGAGTTTGTTCTTCTAGAATAATTTTTGGAATGGAAGGTTCTCCAACATTGTCTTGATTTTAATTTGCTTTTTGAATAATGTCAGGAATAGAAACCTAATCAATGTCAATAATAGCTGTGGGAATATCAACATATTCCTCTTCAAAGACAAAGTCCCTAACTATATCTCTCCCCGCAAACTCAACATCCTCAAAGAACTGGGAATTTCCTGTCTCAAATATCGATTTAGTCGTGGGACCCCCTGGATCTTTCATAGTAACCAATAAAATAACAACTTATTGTCCATGAGTCCAGTTTCTTTTTATTACGCCTATAAGGCCTTGCCTCAGCTGGATATCCCCAAACATGCAGATGCTTTAAACTAGCTTCTTGCCCGTCCAAAGTTCGTAAGAGGTCTTGGCAGTTACTTTAGTTGACACCCTGTTAAGGATATACGCTGCAGTCTTAAGCACTTCTCCCCAGAGTGATTCTAGCAAGGTAGAATGAGAAATCATACTCCTCACCATGTCCTTAAGCGTCCTGTTTCATCTTTCAACAATACCATTCATAGTGGGCGAACCCGGCATAGTGTGTTGTGGGACGATACCGTTTTCCTCTAGGAATTTAGCAAACGGCCCTAGACGTTGTTCACCTGAACCGTCATATCTACCATAGTATTCACCACCACGATCAAATCTGAAGCTTTTAATCCTTTTGCTAAGTTGGTTTTCAACTTCAGCCTTATAATTTTTGAACCCATCCCACGACTGTGACTTTTCATGAATGAGATATATGTAGCTATATCTAGAAAAATCGTCTATGAACGTTATAAAATATTATGGACCATTCCAAGAAGCCGTAGGAAATGGCCCATAAATATCTGTATATATAAGTTCTAAAACGTTTAAAGTCCTGTTGTCTTCAAATCTCTTTTATTGGTTTGTTTTCTCTTAATATAGTTAACACAAATATCAAAATCTGTAAAGTCTAAGGGGTCGAGAATTTCATCTGACACAAGTCTCTCTATTCTCTTTTTGGAGATATAACCCAATCTCTTGTGCAATAACGCAACTGAATTCTCATTGGTTAATTTTCTCTTTATACCTCGTGTACTTAATTACAGGGATTCATTAAATGAAGGAATTGTATCAAGTAAATAAATATTATTATAACCTGATAAAGAACTGGATCTAACCAATTTTAAATCATGAAACAAACTAAATTTTTCATTTCCAAATGAACAAGAATAACCAGATTTGTCCAAAATGGAAATAGAAATCAAATTTCGTCTAAAAGATGGTACAATAAATGTCTCATCAAGATCCAAATAAAATCCAGTCTTTAACAATAATCTAAATTTCCCTATTGCTTCAACTTCAACCTTTTTGCCATCACCTACGTAAATGTATCTTTCACCATCATTTGGCTTTCGGCATCTCAGGCAATCTTGCATAGACATACTGATGTGAGTAGTTGTACCAAAATCTATCCACCAAGTGTGTTCAAGTACGAGGTTAAATTAACCTCTGAACAAACCAAATGAAAAAGCATACTTTTCCTAGCACACCAAGCGTGATAATTGGTGCAATGCTTCTTCTTATGTCCTGTAGCTCCACAAAAGAAACAACCCGTACCTTCTGGATCAACCGGTCTCTTTTGTTGTTTCTTTTGAGGTGCCCATAACTGCAGCTTCCTTATCGTTCTTTCTTTTCTTCGCTTTGTCCTTAGAAGTATTAGCCAAGTGAGCGCTTTCTGTCTTTTCTTGCTTCAACCTTTCTTCTTCTTGCACACAATGTGAGATGAGCTCATTAAAAGACCAAGTCTCCCATTGACAATTATAGCTCATCTTAAACTTACTGAATTATGCAGGAAGAGATATAAGAATCAAATGCACTCGCAAGTCCTCAGAAAGGTTAAGCTCAAGCGCTCTTAATTTTGAAGCAAGATGAAAAATCTCCATAATGTACTCCCTAATGTTCCCCTTACCTCTGTATCTCATTGAGATGAGGCTTGCCAAAAGTGTACTTGTTTCAGCCGTTTTATTTTGGGCAAATCTCTTCTCAATGTACTCGAGGAACTCTTTAGCTGTCTTTATCGTTTTCGATATAGTGCCCCCGAATGCTTCTGGAATGGCCTTCTTCATGATCATCATACATATGCAATTTGACTTCTCCCACCTTTCTATGTCTCTCTTTTCATCAGAGAAACTCTTATCCGTAAAAGGTGCCGTCGGAGAAGGAACCCGTGACGCAAGGTTGAGATCCATGACTTTGAGAACTATAAGGAGGTTCTCTTGCCATGATTTGAAGTTGCTATCATTCAGCATAGGAATTGAATTGATGTTGGCAGTAATGTTAGAGGCAGAACTAGTAGTTGAAACAGAGAACAAAACAAACAAACAAACCAAAAACAAGCTCACATAAGAATCCAAAATAACAATAATAAATCCAAATAAAGGTAACCCCATCTCAAGATATCGGACATTCCATTAATACTTAGTCTTTGGACAGAAATATTAACTTGTAAGTGATATCTTGGTGTAGTAATCAAATACTGACAATAAGAACATGTCAAACAATAAATCTTCATTTGGGCCGTGTTGAGGGTAAGCTCGGCGCCACCACCGAGGACTGACTTTGGTGGTCGGCAAATAAGCTCGGCAGACATTAGCTCTACCGCCCGACCCGACGAATCACACTCTTCCCGAGGTGCCTTCCACTTGCTCAAGGGCACGCCCCGAGAAGACTACCACCTCGAGGATGTACTGTAGCTCGGGTCGGTCCACGTTATTCATAAGGATACGTTACTGCCCATCCTTGTAGGCAGACACCAGGCAAACGTGTTGCCGTCCGATAGAGTCCAATCCATTAGGCGATGGACGCGACACTTGTCACTTACTGCTTGCCACACTTTGATGTGACACCTGGGTAATGGGCAAAACCCATCTTGCGCCTGATCCAGCTGGTGGCCTATAAATAAGATGCATTTATGACGTTTTAGAGAGAGAGACTTCTTCACACTTAATTAGCTGCCGAGCAATACTTGCCTTGAGCATCGGAGAGCCCTTGTCTATTGACTAATCCCATTTCTCCAAATCATCCTTCTCGCAGGTACACATTCCCGGTCAGGGGCAAGCCTAAGAAGAGGTCAGAACGTGCACAGCTGCACGTGGGTGTTGATTCGATGCCGGACAACGGTAAGCATCAACAGGCCAATTTGTTGTTCACATATAAAAACGAATAATCATCATGTGTTTAATTACCACAGGTGTACATGCAATTCTGTCAAATATTGCCTTTATTTGGGCCGGTCAATATTCACATAAGTTGCAAGGACACAACTGTTTATATTCCAAAACAAATTAATGTTCACAAGAGAGGCCACTTTGGTGACATTGTTGCTTTAATTAATTCATCTCAAAATATATATAAAATACAAATATTTGAATTTAAAATTGCACCAAAAATGCACAAAATTAAAATAAAAAAAATAAAAATTTTGGTCAAAGTCAACATGGTCAAAGTCAATTGGTCAAAGTGAACCAGTCAATATGACTGGTCAACTTTGACTAGGTCGAGGCTGGACCAGGTCAGGAGGACCCAACCCAGATCTTAACCCAGCTCCCCCTTTATTTCCTTTTCTTTTCCTTGTTTTTTATTCTTTATATGGCTGCCGTATGCCGCCACTTTCCCTGCATTGCCGCGGCCTCTGCTTCTTTCTGGCGCGACTGTCAAGGCCGACGTCGGTTGTGGCAGGGCCAGCCACCAGCAAAAGCCTTTAAAGTCTCCATGTTTTTTCTCTCCTCATGCGGCGGCTTTGGCAGCCGCTATCCTTCCTCCGCTGCAGCCTCTTCGTCTTTTCGTCGCGGACTGAAGGCCGCAACCGGAGTCCTTTGCCGACGGCAGTAAGGATTCCGTCAGCCTTCCCTTCAACGAAGACATAAATATATATATATATATATATATATATATATATATATAAACCAAGCATTCTTTACAATTATGTATATATAAAATTCAGGCTGTTCACATATATATGTATATGTATCTTATTTAACCTTTTACATGAAAAACTGCATCCAAAACCATATGAACTTCATATGTGTTCAACCAAAAAATTTTACAAAATAATTATTCTCAAATTCAACAATTTTAAAGAAACCATAGATTGTTAAATTTGATAATTTTTATACAAGAATTACATCTAGAAATTTATTGATTCTCAATGATTTAACATGAAGAGACTTTAGATACCACTTGATAGAACAAGATTGTGATGAAAACCATTATCACCCAGGATCATTCATGTCAAATCACTAAGAATATTAATAAGATGCGAAAGCTAACCTGAATCCATAGGTGCGATGTGATTTCAAAGTCTGTATGTTGAGGATCTTCCAAGTCTGGTACGTAGGTCCTCCTTCAAAGAATGCCTCTGTAATTTCTCTGTAGATGAGGAACAGAAAAATAACGTACTTACTGACTTAGGGACCACAACCCATTTATATAATTGCTAAACCCTAACAGTTATCCTTAATTACCAATTTAACCCATCAAAAAATTAATAATTATATTTTGGTCTCTACACATAAGAGGCCCACACTTAATGATGTATTAAAAGCTCAAAACCTAAATTGATTACTTTTAATTAGACAACTTTATTGATAGCTTTTAATTTATATTTATTTAATATATTAGCCCTTATATTGGATTAGTTCCAACAAATGTTTGGCAGTCCCGACGAAATGCAAGTCACGTTTGTGATCCCGTATTTGTGAAAAGTGAACCTCGGCTTTGTAGTAGAATCCCTCCATGTCTTTCAGCGTCAAAAGAAAGTTATTCCACCACAACAACTAGATTCTCCATTCGCTTTAACAAGCTTCTTAAGCGAAACGTCCACAAGCTGAGAAGACAAAATCCAATTAATATATATGTGTCATGTCACGAGCCTATTTACAACCATTGTTGGAACCATAAAATTGGGCTCAAATCAGTTATGACTCAAATATTATGAAAAAAAACACTATAAAAGTTTGGTTTAAACCACAATTTTATAGTCCAGATCGCCTGCAGTAAAAAGAATTTATTTCTTTAATAGAAAAGGTCATGCAGGCTTTATTAATCGACAACTAAACATTCAAACCAGATCTTGGTTGTGCTCTTCCAGTGCAAATCTTGCTGCTTCTTGAACGTCCTCTCTAAATGCGTCTACTGCTCCAATGGGAGGAATAAATTCTTGAACTCGAAAATTCATTCACCTTATCAAGATGAAAACCCTGATAGGAAAAAAAGTAAGAATAAGCATAATTTAATGCATTTGAAAAAGAGAAATTTGAAAAAGGAAATAAACAGGTTTGTACCTCAAAAGCCTCCATTTGCTGGGAAAATTTGTTTTCGTACAGAAATTAATCTGGATAGAAGTAAATATATCATCCTCCATTCCCTGCTTTCTGACCTTGGAATCAATGTCAATAGTAAAACACAATGTAACATAACAGCAGACAAGCTTGTTTGCCAAACCAATACACAAGAGGCACAAATTTCCACCAAAGTTTGCCAAACCAAGGCAAACAAACAAAAGAAAAAAAGAGGACTTCCTCTAAAGTAGAGACGAAAATTGCGCGAAACCAAATGCAATATATTATCCTTAAAAATCTAAGAGAAGATTTTATATACAACTAAACACAGTAATATAATATATAAATGTTTGGTAAAAATAGTCTAAATCATTTTTTTAATTATAAATAGTGTAAAACTCTTATATATTACAATAATAATAAAAAAATTATTTCAATATAAAATTTTAATATGTTACAATAAAAGAAGTTCTAACACCCTTTTATGTTATTTCTGAAAATCCAAAAGGAAAAGCTTTGAGTTTTCAAAAGCGTGACTTGTGGGGTGAAAAAGAGCAAATCTTTGCCAAGTAGGTGAATATTGAAAGACACTCTCATTTTCTGACTCACTCAAAAACGTAAGCAATCCACGTGTGAACCCTCCAGGATTTACTGCACACTTGTCAACCCCACCTTAACACACTGGTCGCTAAATACTCAACGTCCTCTCTCAAGTGAGTCACTACAGTGCGTCCACTGAAAAATACCAAAAAAAAAAGTACGATAAAAATAATAAGTTGTTTCTCTTTTTCGATTATATTAAGGAAAGAAATTCATTGTTTGAGTGTGATATGATTTAGTAAAAAAAGAAAAATAGAGAGAGAGAGAGAGTTAGAGAGAGAAACTAGAATGGAGATGATGCAAGGAGTAATGGAGTTGCAAAAGAACTTGGCAAAAGACCATGCACAAGTGGTGCCCATATCACTATTTGTGGCTGTTCTTTGTCTCTGCTTGGTTATTGGCCACTTGCTTGAAGAGAATCGTTGGGTTAATGAATCCATCACAGGCATTTTCATAGTAAGAAACCCACCAGAATTTTTTTTTTTTTTGGTTTCATTATTATTTTGTGTTAATTGGTAATGTGAGTTTTGAGTTATTACTTGTTAGAAAGTGAGACCTACTTCTTAATTTAGAGGCCAAAAAGTAGTTTTAAGAGGGCATTTGAAGGGAAACATTAAAAGGTTTTTTAAGCTTAGTATCTTGGAGGAATTTCAATTTTACTCTTGATATTTTTTTTCTTTATTTTCATAATTACCCTTTTATTGGTGAATGGAAAAAAGAAAGATAAGAGTATATTATGAGAAAGATATTTTGACATGACTTGAAAAGTAGACCTCCGTTCCTTTTCTTCCATTTGTGTAAAACAGTAAAAGCCATCTCAAATAGCGGTATATGCTCTTAGTTTTACAGGGAATGAACTTTGTTTTGATGCCTTGGGATGGCATAGAAGATGTTGTTTGGATTTTTGGATTGTTATCATATGTGCTTCTGAACTTTAGAATCATTTCTACTTTGCCTCTTGAATTATAGAAACTCCCATTTAGGCCACGATACTTCCCACTTGAGGCATTTTTATTTTGTTAAATATAGGTTGGAAAAATAGGAAATTAGCTGTGGTCACGTGGTCTTTTTTCGAATATTTTTAATGAAAATTTTAACATAGGGGCTAAGTGAGAGTAATTCAAAATTTGGGGTGCAAACAGAGAATTCTGAGTAGCAAAGTGGAGCACCAGAGAGAATAATCCTAGTTTTTGTTTTACACTGGTTTGAGGAAAGAAATTTTTAAACTGTAGCATGTGAGAACTTTACACTGTAGCTCACTTTTTTAGATTACTATAGTATAGGAGAGCTTTATACTGTAACAACTAAAAGTTTTGGTTAGAGCTAATTTTGTCAAACACCCTTTCAAGGGGAAAGATTTGGATGCTTCAAGAGTTTGATAGCATTTTTTAGGGGAAAATTTGTATATAGATTTTGAGCTGTGAATAGTTCTACATTTTTGTTTTGGTGTATATGCTATATGCATTGCTTTTTTTTGGGTTTCATTTTGAATACATTCTCTCCTCCTTTATGTGTACAGTATAAAGCTATCTCAAATAGGCTAATGGTAATTTTGGCAGCAAGAAGTCCATCTTGTGCTTTTAATTTGGAAAATTATTGGTTTTTTTAAATAAATATGCGAAGTTATAAAGTTAGTGTTAGTGGATTTAACTTGTTTATGATTAACAGGGATGCATAGCAGGAGGTATCATAGTGGCTCTAAGCAAGGGAAAGAGTTCTCATATCCTGACTTTTAATGAAGAACTCTTCTTCATTTACCTTCTTCCCCCAATAATCTTCAATGCTAGGTAATTAATTAAACTCACCCTCCTTTTAATTACTCATTTAAGATACCTCTCGCCACCTTTGAAGTTTTAGTCATAATAATTTTCGTTTTTTTTTAATGTCAGTTTTCAAGTCAAGAAGAAACAGTTCTTTCAGAACTTCTTAACCATCATGCTATTTGGGGTTGTTGGTGTTTTCATTTCAGCATCAATCATAACAACTGGTAATATTTGAATAAGTACTTTTTATGTATTATCTGGTCTCAAATATTTCTCAAATTTGTCCAAATGTTGTGTATAAATAATTTTTTGTTATTATTTTTTGTGGGCTATTCTAAATTTGTTCAAATTACATTCGGCCTAGGGAGCTGGTGGCTGTTCCCAAAGTTGGGCTTTGGTGGTCTGAATGCACGTGACTATCTTGGTTAGATGATGCTTATTAATTTATGTCATTTTTATGGCTTCAAATATAGAGATAATAACCTAAAATTGCACATGAATTTTGTGGTTTGGTTTAGCTACAGGAACAATATTTTCGTCAACTGATACAGTGTGCACTCTGCAGGTTAGAACATGAAATTCGAGGCTTTAATTGGTAGTCCTGTTCTATTTAGTTTGTTTTCCCTCCAAGTGTTACAATATTTGGATCATACGTAAATTTAGGCTCTTCGCCAAGATGAAACCCCTTTGCTATACAGCTTAGTATTTGGGGAAGGAGTCGTGAATGATGCGACATCAGTCGTACTATTTAATGCGGTCCAGAAGATCGATGTTAATTGGCTTAGTGCCTTGACTTCGCTTTGCGTCATTGGAGACTTTTTACTTGTTCTTAACAAGCACTGTTCTTGGGATCACAGTAAGTTCCGACATGCCAATGCGAAAGAAAACGAATGTATGATCAATGAAATTACCTTACAATTATAACTTGTACTGATATATGTTTTCTTGAACAAAATAATGCGTCCATGTATTCTTAAGCCTTTTTTTTTTCCCTATTTTGCAGTCTGGACTTCTGATGGCGTTTGTCCTCAAGACCCATGCTTTGGAAGGCAAGTTAATCTTTACACTTCCTAACCTCGACAAATATAAGGAAAAATATCATGTTACTATATATCGTTAAATGTCTGAGCTTAAGGTGTTGATTTAGTTTGGTACCTACAACAAAATATAAGTCTGAACATCGAATTTTCTTGCAGACACTCAAGCATTCGCGAAATTGCTTTGATGGTCTTAATGGCTTATCTATCATACATGTTGGCTGAGGTAACCATGTACTCGAAAGTTCGTTTCGTTAAGTTTGTCCTTCAAAAGCTCTTCCGCTATAAATGTTCTTGGTTAGCAGAAGTATTAGAAGTTAATTTTATCATTTTCCCACATTCTGAGTCACTAACATTTTGGATACATTCTACTCACATTTTGATCCATATTACCGAAACTTTTACTTTAAGTTATAATCAATCTTAGTTTCTCCTTGGCAGCTTTTTGAACTGAGCGGAATACTCACCGTCTTCTTATGCGGGATTCTTATGTCCCACTATGCGTGGCATAATGTCACAGACAGTTCTAGAGTCACAACCAGGCATGTGTGGAAAATTATATCAGACACTCCAGAAATTTCCTTGATTAGTCTTTACATCCAAACTGTTCTGCCTAAATCTTTTTTTTCTCTTCATCTGATCACATGCAGGCATGTATTTGCAATGATGTCTTTTATAGCGGAGACTTTCATCTTTCTTTACGTCGGAATGGATGCTCTTGACGTAGAGAAGTGGAAGATGTCGAAATTAAAGTACTACTTCCTCGATGAATTTAACTCGGTCGTGTTAATGTTCTGTTTTGTTGTAGTTTGGGAACTTCATTAGGCATCTGTAGTACCTTAATCTTACTAATATCAGCCACACGTGCCGCGTTCGTTTTTCCTTTGTCCGCTCTGTCTAACTACATGAATAGAGCACATTCTGAGAGAGGATCTAAAATCACATTCAAACACATGGTAAGTGATCACATCTACAAATATTTATCTCTACATTTTTATGAAAAGGAAAAGGATAAGATAAAGCTAGTGCTAGTTTTTTTTTTTTTTTTTCAGATAATTATTTGGTGGGCGGGTTTGAGGGGAGCTGTCTCAATTGCTTTGGCATTTGAACAGGTTTGAGCCTTTTGTTGTTTCACTTCTCAACAGTTCTAGAAAATTATCAACTAATCGATTTATAGGGTGTTTGGCATAGTGGTTAGAACTGTAAATACTGTAGCATATCAGAGCTTTATATTATAGCAACTTTTTGGCTTTTACTGTAGTATATAAGAGCCTTACACCATTCATAACTGAAAAATTGATTAGAACCAACTAATTCTAAACAGGCTATTAATTACGATTCATGACTGATCGATCATTTATGGCTTGTGTAGTTCACGTTTTACGGTGTCACATCAGATCCAATCAACGCGACTATGATAACCACCACCATAATTGTAGTGCTTTTCAGTACAGTGGTATGTCACCAGTTTACTTAAACATTTACAATTTAAATATGAAGATGTAGTTTAGCTTGGGTTATTCATCTCTGACTGATAGTGATAATAACAGAACATTTAATAACAGGTGTTTGGTCTTCTAACTAAGCCACTAATTTAGTGTCTGCTTCCCCATCCCACGACAACAAACGACATCGTTCAAGAAAGGTTGTACGATGATAAAGAGGACATGACACTCCCTCTTCTCTCCTTTGAACAGTCTGCAACCACCAACATTCTCCGCGCGAAGGCGAGTTTGTCCATGCTAATGGAAAGGCCAGCATACACCATCCATTACTACTGGAGGAAGTTTGACAATGCCTATATGAGACCCATTTTCGGCGGCCCTCGCAACAATCAGTCTCCAACTTAGGTGAATGACTGACTAAAAAAAGTCCAAGATCCAAGTGTATCATAGCAATGTGTACAGAAACAACCCAAAGGTAACACATCTTGTTGCACTGATCAAACTTTTTAAAGGACTTGAAAGCGAAGACTTGGTAGTTTCTGGTTCTTAGATGGTATTGAGCTTTTTTTCTTCTTCTTTTGTGCTATTTTATTACGTGGGTTTTTTTTTTTTTTTAAGTGCTTTATATGGAGCAGAAATGAATTATTGTCTGTACGGAAGTGCTGGGGAATGGTTGTTTGCGTGTTAATAAGAGAATTCTGTGTATACCAAAGTGATTTTGGTTCAAAATGCAATATTTTTAATTCATAGCAATAACATGAATCTCTGTGTGTGTATCTTTGCCGGGCTCTGAAAACAAGATTTTCACTTTTTTTTAACAAATAATCACTCCCATAACAAGACTTTTTTAAAGTCATATTTGACAAGAAATCTTTTGCAAGCATAATCCTTAAAACTTATTCTGCAGTATTCCAAGAAATGATAGTGTTGAAATTACATGACAAATTAACAGCAAAATAGGCGAGCGATAAAGGCAACAAAATGCAAACCATGAAGAGAAAACGGCTGTTGATCCCAATCCTAAATTTCTCACAAGCCAAAAGGAGGCTTCTCACAATCCTGAGATGTGCTTCAAGACACTGCAAATGAACAAAAGTAAATGGTTACAGAGACTTGTTACATATACAACGCGAAACCGTACGTTCAAAAAAGAAACACCGGTCTACTTCGCACGGAAAACTTGAAACCTTACCGTGGCATTCCCGCGGTGTTTCTAGGCCACACTTCTCAGGCAGTTCTACGGCACGCACAGGGTCAAATCCAAGCGCAGGGAGGACAGACTTGTATTTGCATAAGCAGGGCAAGTCCACCTGGCGAACTACAGCACAGCACTTCTCGTTTGGCGGCTGCGGCGACTTTTTGCTCACCGCAGGGAGGCAGTCAAAAAGCTTGTTGGGGTCAATTTTGCATAAGGTACCAGCGCTGCCTCTGCCCACCAGAGCCATCAAACAAATGGCCAGCAGCACCCATAGGACAAGAACTCTTGAACCAGTAGAGACCATTTTGTTGTCTCAATGTTTTGCCTTACACAGTCGCAGGATTTCCCTTCGGTAAACTGATTTATAGGAGAGCTTTAGAGTTTTTTTTCTTATGCTTGATCGTGCGCTTAGGCTTGTCATGTGAACCTTGTCGGTGAGATGTCACAAGACAAATAGAGGATATAATAATCAAGTAGGTTTAAAGGTCATGGTTTTGATTGCCAGTGCTTAAAAGTTGGCAAATTATTCTATAGACGTTCCTGTTTGTATTAGATCAGAGGTCACGGACTTTCATTTCCTTGTCTGCATATTCAAACATATATATATATGTGTGTGTGTACACACACACTCTCTTTCATAATGGTATAATTTGTTAAGATGGGAACTCTGAAAATATATATAATATACAGTTTTTTACCATAAAGATTCCTTTTATGGGGTGTGTAAGAAGTATGAACAAGGCATTCACATAAAACCATGAATGGCATAATACATACACATCATTATTAACATTGGATGATTAAACACCATTCATAACTGAAAATGAGCCAATAACAACTTGCTTCTTACATGATAATTTGTTTTTTTTTCCCCCTACTTCCGCACTTTTTACAGGTGTTAGAAACCTCCATTGGTCATTCTAACCTAAAACTCCCCAAGTAAGTCAAACCAACCAGAACCCTAGTAACATGGCACCAAAGGGTACCAAATAATATTTTCCATGAACTCATGCATGGTAGATAAATACAACATCCCTATTAACTAACGAGCAGTGCAAAATATAGTCATCAACATAAAGCTGATTTGCACCTGCAAGCAAAAACAGAAATCATTGTTTAAATAATAAAAAAAGGAATAAATGATGCTAGAGAAGGGCAAGAACACCGCATTAGACAAAGAAGTATCAACTTATAGACAATTCAGTCTTAGCAGTCTTAGCAATGCATTGAAAAAGAAATAAAGTTAAAAGTGTCGATAATCGGCTCTTACCAGTATGATAGGCATATCAGGTTTTTCTGAAGATATGATGGCGTGCCAAAACTTCCTGCATCTCCAATCCAGAAAGGCTTTCACAACCAAAGAGCTCCTGAAGCTTCGCATCACATAGAATAACCATTTGGTCCTGAATGCGTATCCAAAGCCCAAAAGAAAATTGTTAGAGCAGCTTTTACTTTAATCCAATATCATATTGCTTTGCTTTCGTAAGAAATTAATAGTAAATTAGGAAACTTAACCGAAGAAGCGTCATAACTATGGAAACCTTAAAAGATATGCATGTGATTAAAAAAATATACATATAAGTAAAGAAAACCTTAAACTTTGCACACTAAGTAATCCAACTCTCCATCATTTTCTATAGGTGGGTGGTGGGATAAAAGTTTGCCTACCTCGAGATCGTGGACCTTTATGTATTCCCAGATAAGCCTGAAAACATCTGCTTGCAGCATTTCCCTTCCACCGACTCCCAAAAAGTTTGCAAGTGCTTCGGATATTACCACAGAAGGACCAGATTCAGTACTTGTTGCTGCTCCAGACTCCACATTTACCTTAGGCTTTTTAGCAACTGACTGTTCTGATAGTGCAAAAATAAGTAAGTCCTTAGTCTACGGTATCAAATCATTCCATTATTGTTCACACACTTAAAACTGAAATAAACACCAAATACAATGAGGTAAATATTTGAAGATACATACTTGTAGGTTCCAGAGGTATAATATGCTTAGCTAGCAATTTGTTCATTTTGAACATGTCAGTACAGTCTGTCTCAAACACCAATCGCAACTCGTCATTGCAAATTATTTTCCTTTTGTTACTTGGATCTTGCAGATTGTTTCTCCTAATGTAAGCCCAAAGCTGCTTAACAATCTGATATAAACAAAAAGAAAAACTCAAAAACCACAAAGTAGATGACCAACAAACCAATCACAAAAACTATTCTAATCTGTCTGAACCTCGGTCCTCGGAAGCGCTGGTTGGCCAACAACCGCCTGAAGTTCAGGAGAAACACCACAAAGTTTGTTAAGACCCCCAGGGCCCCCTTTTCTCTTCGCTTTGGTTTGAGTGCTGTGACGACAATGTCAACAACAGATAAATAAAAAAAAATCTACAGGAGGAAAACAAATACCAATATAATTACAATTTGTATAAAAGTAAAAATATATATATCGATGACTTAATCAGCACTTCTAGTTTCAGTGAAAGAACAAGTATTCAGATTTTCTCCTTTTCCACAATATTCAATTCCTCAGTTTTCTAGTTCCCATGGCCCACATAACAGAGTACAAAAAGCTTAATTTTTGACTGAAACAAGAAACTCTATTAATGTCAAGAATTATGTGCAAACTAAAGACAATAATTCATCCCCATAAAACAAATACAAACATCCTCATAAAAAACTCTATATTTATAACAACGTCGATAACAGATAAATATACAATCTACACGAGGGGTAAAAAAGAAACACCAACAAGATTGCAATTAGTATAAAAGTAAAATATGTATCGATGACTTAATTGGCAGTTTAGTTTGGAGAAAGAACAAAGTATTCAAATCGTATCCTTTTCCACAATATTCAAGTCTTCAGTTTTCTAGTTCCCATGGGCCGTATAACAGAATACACAAAGCTCAATTGTAAATATCATCCCTACAAAATTTCAGTTTTCTTCTCTAGACTTCAGTTTTCTATATTGCTAAACACATCGCTATCGCAAAATTTAAATAATATATATATATAAAAGAAAAGTGATAGTAAAAAAAAAAGAAGAATTTTGCCCATGCAAAGACAAGAATTTTGTACATGCAAAGACTGAAATTTGATAATGGGCGAGCACTCAAATTCTTAAACCCCTAACTTCCGCAAGACTACATAATTTTCAGCTCCAAAACCCAATTGCCAAGGTAAGCAAGTCCCTTTTCGTATAATTTCGTCAAGTTCTTACTTTCCCGGCAGCCAAACAATGTCATTTTTTCTTCATTTCCTCTCACATGCGCCACGGTTTTCTGGACTACTATATAAAAATACAGACTTTCGCCAGCCAAGACTAAAATCGAACAAAGCCAAGCTCTCGAATTTGCCCCGAAACCCTAACTTTCTCAAAATTCGACGCCTTTCGTCTCAAAAGAACCTAATTGCCAAGGTTAACAAGTCCCATTTCTTCCAAAAACAACACAAATTTAACTATTCAAACTTCAAAAATTATTAAACAACTTAAAAAAAGAGCAAACCTCTCCTTGGGCCGCTCGGAGGGCGAAACAACGTCGTCCGAGGGGGCGGCTGGCTCAGGCTTGGGCTGCGGCGGGGGAGGCTGGAAAGGGAAGGTCTGGAAGGCTGAGGGGCTGGGCTGGAAATTAGGGTTCTGGTGAGGGGCAAAACGGTCATTGAGGCGAGCCTGCTGTTGTTGCTGTTGTTGCTGTTGGTGTTGTTGTTGTTGTTGGGGTTGGGTCGGGTGGGATCGGAAGATGAGCTGGATCTGGGAACGGATGAAGTCGGCCTTGTGGGAGAGGTCGTAGCCCAGCTTCGACTCCAGCTGCTGAACAACGCCGTTTACGGTCGTCACTCCACCTCCGCTAACGGAGGCCTCCCGGATTAGGGTTTGCAGAGCTTGCGAGATTTCCTGGTCCGTAGCCATGGCTTCTTCTTCTTCTTCTCCACCTCTCTGCTTTCATATACACACTCCAATTTCCACTCTCTGTCACTGTCTCTCTCTCTCCTCTCTCCTTCTCTCTATATGTCTGCTTCTCTTTTCTCTCTCTAAGATCCTTATCTTTCTTTCTCTCTCTTCTGTCGTGGAGAGATACATTACTGTCCACTGAGGGTGAAGGGCGGGGTTTTGGTGTGAGTAGGCCGTTGTGAGAGTGGGATATGTGAAGCACTAATTGTGTTGCGCCACGTGGAGAGAGTATGGACGTCGTTGTTGTTCCCTTATGCGGTGACAGAAAGGCGTAAAACGTCTTGTTGGTGACGAAAGGGCCTTAAACGACCAATCATGAGGCCGCTTCACTCATCAATTCCTCCAAAAAAAAAAAAAAAAAACCTAGACCGAATTATCTTTTGTTTGGGACATCTGTTTAAATTCAAACTGAGCAAAACGCTCTCAATAATTGCAAAAAATATTTGGCAAAATTAATTGTAATTAAAACTTTTGATTACTATTATGATAAGAAAAATAAGCCATATTGTAAAATCATACTTCCAAAAAAGTTTATAGTATAAAGCTCTCAACAGTTATTGTGTTTTGAACAAAATTATTAAAGGTTTGAAGCACTTACTAACACCCTAGTACACTGAAAATTAAAAACTCTAAAATCTTTAAATTTTTAAATTTTACTTCAAATATTTCTTCTTAGAAAAGTAATTAGGTGTGTTTTTATATTTATCATTGTTGAATAATTTTTAAACACTTGATGCAGCATTTGGTTTATTTACAATTTAAATCATTTTGCAACAATGTTTGTGACACTTGTTATTTTCCTAACGAGTATTATGGTAATTAAATTAATTATTAATATGTCAATTAAAATTTGTTTTATCTAAGATCTATTTCATGTTATTTATTTCTACTTATTTTTAAATTTTTTAAAAATTTTCTATATCTATTTAGTATATTTACCTAAATGCCCTTGAAACTTCTAATTATTTATAAAAATGTTATTTTAGCATTTTGTGTCTAAAAGTCTCCAAAGATACTCATTTTTCCTGCCCTCTTTCTTTTCTTTCCTCATCCTTGCCGACACTCTCTTTTTCTTTCTTTCTTTCTTCCTTCTCTTTCTCTTTCTTTTCTTCTTCTTCTTTACATCCACGGTGAAGCAAAACCAGAGAGATCAAAAGGGAAAATTCAAGCAACCCTTTCACAAAAACCACAAACAATCTCTTACAAGCTCAAAGATCAAGGGGATTTAGACGATTTCAAGATTAAACTCTACTTTTGAACTAAGTTTGAGGTTAGATTTTTAAAACTCTAATCTTGGTTCTAAGTTGTATTTTGGTATGAAAATTGAGAGAAATGTGTTCTTGATGTTTGTGAGTAATTATACAATGTTTTTAAAGCTTAATTTACATAGATCTTTGTTTAAACTGAGTTTTTGAGCTAGTTTTGAAAAGTTTTGATCTTTGGTTTAGATTTGTTTGTTGAGCATGAAAATTTTGAAAAGAATGATCTATATGTGTTTAAATGCATTAATCCATGGTTTTTATGCATTTTCTACACCCTAAAAATTGTTAAAAAGGATCCGATTGAGTTTTAAAGTTTGAAAACTTTGAAAATGGATTCTGGAATTCCCAAAAGTTGTTCTATCGACATGCTGATCTTTTCAATCGGTAGGCCGAACACCATGAATAGGCATGCCAAACACTGTTCAATTCGGCAAGACGATGAATAGTATCGGCAGGCCGAAAGAGAGTCCAAAAATAGTACTTTTGTTTGGAAGGCCAAAAATAGTTGATCAGTAGGCAGATTAGGCATTCCAAACACACTTGTATTACACCGTTTATGTTACAAAATGTTTCAATGATTTCATATAAATGATTATGGCACTCTAATAAGAATAGTTTGTAAATCAGTATGATTATGGATTAGGAATTTAGTTGAAGTATGGTTATTTTATACGTCGTAGGATGACGGAGTACTTGGAGCTTACGTGGTGAGCTTGTTACTGTGAGCTGGAAGTTATCAGCATAGTAATTCGCCAAGAGGTAGGGATTCTATTATTTATCTTTTGTGATTTTTTATGGAATTAAAATTGGTTGTTTTACTACAAGATATATATATGTATGTTGAATTGCTATTACACGAGTATCATATATGAAACTATGACATGAACTCGTCCTGTATTGTACCGCAAGGAATATATTGATTTGACATATATTGTTATAAATTGAGAAGTATGGTTAGGAAAAACTGACTCTATAAATAATGAATAATTATAGAGGAATGGAAAGACGTAAAGAAGGTGGCGGTTACGTCCTTGGGCATGAATACCCTAGAAGGTAAAATAGGGAGGAGATGATGACGTTCTCTTAGGTCGAAAGTCCCATAATGCACTTACAGGAATCGACTTGGTGAGGATCCGGGATTTGATATCCCCTCACCGAAACACCCTTGGAATGATTGGAGGGTGGTCAAGCGTGCCCATTTGGGTTTCGATGAGTTGAGTGATACTCTATTGAACGTGGATACCTAGGAATAATGATAAATAGTAATATTTGTATATATATGTATGTTTATGAAATTTGGTAATGATTAACTATGGTATCTACGGAATATAATCATAATAAATCTCATAATCTGGATAATGATGAGCACTAACTAACCATGCAGGTTTTAATGTGGTAATGATAAAAACAAAAAGGTGAGTAATGGTTTTTTCTACTGAGCATGTTATCGCTCTTCTTCCTATATTTTCATTTTTTTAGGACTCACAATATATAAGATGGTGACAAGAAACATAGTTGAGGAAGTTATGTAACTGTATACATTGGAACTTGCTTCATTTGCTTAAGAATGTCCTTCGTGATAATAAAAGCATCGCATATTACTTTTTGTGACTGTATTAAGATGTGTTAAAGGTTGGAATAATGATGATGACAGTTTTATATTATTAAATTTATAGTGCTACATTAAACTATGGTTTAATTGTTGTTTATATTTTTATTTCGTTTTAAGAGTTTTTATTTAAGTCTCGGGTAAATTTCTTTTGATGTTTATTTATAGTTTCTATTCTTTATTTTATTTATTAAAAACTGTTAACCCCCACTTAGGGGCGTTACAATGTTTTATCTTACAAAAATTTAGTTTTATGTTTAAACTTTTTATTCAAATCTACAAATCAACCAGTCATGAAATTTCCTATTATATCAATAAATTAATAGGGTATTTGAGAATGTTGTTGGAATTACACAGTATAGTTCCAACTAATTTTTATCACAGTGTTTTCTGTTACAATGTAAAACAAAAAGCTGCTACAATATAAAATTTTCACATATTACAGTTTTTGAACCAATTTTTTCAGTTTAAACTGTTTTACCAAGCATGCTATAAGAATTGAAATTATTATTATTTTTTGCTTGATATATAAGAAGTGAGATTATTTAGTGGATCCATTGTCCTTATTTCCCGCTAATAAATAGTTGACTTTAAATTATGTATTCGTGTTATTGTATCCAATCTCTCTTAATAATGACTTACCCAATTGTTTAAACTTTAAACACTGGACGTTGACAACTTTCATCCTTCACCTGTATATCTTATATCAACTAATTTTGACTTTTAAATTATTATGAAGTCTAAAACCAATTATTTCAAAGTGTGATGTTGAAGATACCAACTTTTATCTCAACTCCGTCATTAATTTATTAGTAGATATAGTTTATTAATGTGGCAATCTTTTCAATACCTATTAATAAAAACGTGACAACTTATAAGTTAGTATAAAAGTGTTTGAAACCAAATTGAAACTTAAACACTCTATACGTATTTTTTTTTCTACATTATAATATGTAAGAGTTTCACGCTGTAACAATTTGAACTTTAAGGTTCGAACTTAATTTTCAGACACTTACGATGTTAACGACTTGATGCTTTCACTTCAGTACCGCCCATATCAATAATAATTTCTCGCATTAAGAACTACACTTAGTTTGAAAAATAAGCTAGAACTTGAAGTTAGAACTTAAACATTGTAGCATGTGAGAGTTGTACACTATAGCAAACTACTGTAGCATATAAGAGCTTTATATTATAGCATATTAAAACTTAACTTGTTTCTCAAACAAAACCCTAGTTTTTAAAGTTGACGGTCTATTTCATCAAATGCAGCATACTTGGTTTAATGAACGAAACGAAGAATAATATAATGAAGGTATAGTAATAGTGAGAGGAGTGGAGTTGAAGTTGAGAATAAAGAAAACAAAAGAGAAAATCAGCATTAATGAGGCTTACGTTGGCTAGTTGATATTATTTTTATGCCTTGATTACAAGACTCTTTTGGTTTCCTTCTTCCTACTCGTCGCTTTGTATCTGTAGGCACTTTTCTGTACTTAGAGAGTGTTTGGAACTTAAAGTTCGAACATAAATATTATAGCATATGAGAGTTTTATATTATAGTAAACTTTTCTTTTTCTCGTAACATATGAGAGCTTTACACTATAGTGTATGAGAGCTTTACAAGCTAAGTCATATTTTACGTTTGGTACATAGGTTTTCAAAATTTGAACTTATGTTCTCCAACGTAAATTAACATTTAGTATACAAAATAAAACAATGATTCATAAGGACAATGATGGTTTAAAATGGGCCAAACCATCAATTTTGAGAACTTGATACCCCCTCATCTTAAATTCTATCTGTTTTGAACCATTCTCTACCATAAAAACCCTTCTCATTTTTGTTTTCTTTCCTAAAACATAGTTTAAATTAATATTTTTAAAAACAAGTTTTCTGATGTGATATTTTATTTCATGTTTAGATATTTACATTCCAAACGTAAGTTTAAAACCATCATTAAAACCATATTAGGTTCAAAACTAATAGTTCAAACTACAAAGTTTAAGGCCACACCATTTTGAACCACGTACCAAATCATCCTTGAGTACCGCCTAACCCAATACTTCCTACAAGATTGATTGTTGGATCCAATCAACCCATCAAACTAATTGATCCAATCCAATATAATCTATTTTAAGTGATAAGCAACATCAATTAGATTAGATTGAATGAGAGTTCATGAAAACTGACTTGGATTATGTTAAAAAAGTCTAATAATAGGCACTTTTTAGGGAAAAAAAGGAAAAAATTAAGAGAAAAGAATTTAAAGCGGAACCATAAGGTTCCAGCCTAAAAACGATTGATTCAATCTAATTTAAACCGACCTCAATCGAATCGAATGATACACTAGTAATTATATTAGATTGGATGGAATTTTATCGATTCTTGAGTGGATTAGATGTAATATGACCAAAATAGATTGAGTTTGATCGAATGAACTCCTATAAAATTCTGGAAGGAGTATTTTGCATAACCCTCCCGCCCGTGCGCCCCGCTCCCCCCCACCTTTTTTTTTAATTTTATCCTTGTCTTTGGTTATGTTTTGGGTTGTAACAAATTACTCTAATTTGTCCTCAGCGATACCCATCAAAGGAGTACTTCCCCACCCAGGAGCTACTTTACTATATTCTGAATTCAAAGGTTTCAATAACTTTCCTACACTAGTTCGTCTTGAACCAGATTTAGAACTACCCTCAACGGTTTGTGTAGCCATAAATCCTATTTTATATTCATTGAGATCTGTTGACTTTGTATACCAGATTTTGATGGAGTAAATGATTTGATCAATGAATATTTGATTCTTTTTTCAACTTATAATTGATTCACAACAATTCTTTAATTTTTAATGAAAATTAAAAGAAATACGGATTTGTGTTGTCATTAATCATTTGAAGATAGTATTTCAGTACGTATACGTATATACGTTTATTCTTCATCCTTTCTGAAGTGATTCCTTTACTAATGCACTGCAGCCAACTCCATTTGTTAGAACAGCTTCCATTGAGTCTCTGCACCTATCCTTTTTTATTATCGCTTTCTGAACCCTTGTTTGTTTTCAGAAAACCGGATTTGGCTCAGGATTACCCATTTTTAATTCCAGGGTTTCTCTGAATTTGAAAGTTATCACTTGGTAGGTTTCCATACTGAGGCTCAGGGTACATTCCAATATCACGAGTAGGAATCCACAATAAGGTGGTTTTTCAAAGGAGTCCCCCCAAATAAAGAAGGAAAAGGTAGGTAAGAAAAATTTGTATCTCATCAAGCTCTTACTTTATACGTGCTTGCAATTTGAGAAGGTCCGCCTGATCATTTCATATTTAATCTCACGCCTCAATGAGAACCTCTTAGGCCTTCTACATAAGGTTTCTATATTCCATCACCTCAATCTTTTTCCCTATAGCACGTTTACGTATTTGTAGTTTTACAAGTTAAATGTGCATTGTAGTACACATACGCTATGTGTAGTGTGCATTATACTTACGTTATAATACATATGCACGTTTATTTTATATTATAAATAATATGTATACATGTAATACTACAAATCTATGAATTATTTTTTTTATTGACTATTTATCTCACGCTAGAATATTTTTAATTTACAAGGGTAGGTTAGTAATTTTGTAAACAACAAATATGCATCATTCCATCTCTGGCATAACCATTATTTGGAGTGTACACGATTCAGTCGTTTCCCTTTTCAGCATCAATATTCAATTTTTGATTTTGAGATATTGAAGAACAATGACCGAACCGTAAGGAAAGGGTAACCAACTGATAACCGTCGGCAGTGATTAGTTTAGTCACGATTTTAATTGTCGATACAAGTACAAGACTGCTGCATAGCAATATTAGCAAGAAAGGTGAGATCGGCGATGACGGCACAGACAAGACCAGTGAACGATGGCATAGGCAAGGCCAGCGGACGACGACGCAGGCTAGGTGAACGTGGGACCAACGGTGGTGGGTTGGACAACGGTGCAACCGTGTAGGTGAGATGAGAGAGAGAGGCAAAGAAAGACAAGGGAGGATTTGAGAGGCAGAGAGTTTGATTTGGGAGGAATGTGGTGAATGTTGTTTTAGATTTGTATGGTAGGAGCATATGAGCCATTGGGGTTTTTGGGCTCTTGGGCTTGCCGACATTTCTGTAAATAAAATACTAAAGAAGAAAGAGAAGATTACATGTTCTCCAACATTTGTATTTATTCTTGCTGTAATTAAAAAAAATTGTCACGCTACTACTTATATTACACAATTAAGTTGTATAAGTTATACCATACTTAAAAATATATAACGTAAATTTTAAAAAGTGATATTTATGTAAAACGTCAAAAAAAAAACATTTACACATCCCAAGTTCGGTTTGGTTAGAAACGATAATGTCAAAATTCTTAAGGTGTTTGGCAAGTATAATTAGAACAAACTTTTTAGTTATCAACTAGAGTAAAGCTCTCACATACTAAATAAAAAGTAAAAAGTTGTTGCAGTGTAAAGCTCTCACATGCTACAGTATTTTGAACTAAAAATTTAATTTTAACAAAAAATGATTATGACAAGTTTGGTTTAGTCTATCCAAATTTGATGGCGGTCTGGTTGGTTAAGTCGACTGACCAAGACGTTTTCTTTTTACACTCCTAATCAGTATTATTCTTTTATATATAAACGAAACAATTTGGAGCAAACTTTTATTCCTTTTTTTTTCTCTTCACATTCTTCTTCTCCTCATACCCTATGTATTCTTATACCCCCCTCCATCCTTCCTATCAAACGGACCGTTAAAGTTGGTCTTGTGAGTAGAATATAAGGGTCGTCAACATCACATGCTTCCAGAAGTTCTAGTGTGAGCGATCCGTCATGTGAATATTATTAAACGTTCTTGCGTTAAAAGTCTTTTACATTAGTTGTAGCGTACAAAGTCATGCTTATTGTTTGAGTATCAAATGCTTCAATAAAAATCGTTGGTTCCGTTTAATATAGATGAATTATGAATTTATACAAGGATAATTAAATGTGAGAATTTGCTCCAGAAAATGATTACGTAGATTCCATAGCATAAGAAACAACAAGGACAACTATATTAATTATTAACTGCTCAATTTTTTCAAGAATCGTTTACGGTGTATTTCTTTCGTCCTTTTTGTAACTTAACTTAGGATCGGGAATTTAGGATCGAGATTCAAACTTTACAGCTTCTAATAAAGTGGGATTTAGATTTATCACTAGGGTATGACTACACTCATATTAACTATTAGGGTGTTTGGAAGAGTGGTGGGAACCACTTTTACTGTAGCATGTGAGAGTTTTATATTGTAGCATATTTTTTTATTGTTACTGTAGCATGTGAGAGCTTTACACTGTTCATAATTGAGATTGTGGTGGGAACTGAGTGGTTCTACCACTGCCAAACACACCCTATATATTTCAACTGCCATCGAAAAATATATGTGAAATCCCCCTAGAAAAATCCTAGTGTATGTAACCTTTAATTGAAAGTGAATCATTTTAAAAACTCGGGTTCTTATTCTTTAATTATTTTACTTCAATTTAGTTACCATTTATCACCATTATTGTGAGAGTGGCAAGTTCAATTTGTTAGACTATCTTAAACCGTCAACAATTATTATTATTATTATTGTTATTATTATTATTTAGAGTAAAGGATTTAAACTTTAAGCTTCAACATTAAAAACAAAGTGTAACATGGACATTCATACTCTAAACCCCTGGCTGTAATTGCATGGTTATTGTCTTGACACAGGAAAAAGTAATCTTCATTTGCATTAATTCTAAACCACTCAACAAAAGCAGTTGTTCTTTACAGCTAATGGCCGAATTTACGAACTCTTTATGCAACTCATCCAATCTTTTTGCCTGTAGATTAAAGGTAGGACCAAGTGGAGTAAATATAGCAATAAAACTAGTCGCACAAGCAATTAATATACCTATCTGTCTCAACAACTTTCTGAGTTTTTACTTATAAAAAGTGGGATTTATTATTATTATTATTATTCCTAATACGCATTTCTTGCTTTGGTTAATTTCTTTTATCAACTTTTGATATTCATTAATTACCCCTCTGATAAGGGAGCATACAAGTTTATATATTTTTTAAAAAAATTAAAATTTTTATGCCGTTAATTATTCTGTTTATATATTGACTTAAAACTAGTCTGCTAGATAGAACTTTAACAGAATAACACAAAACTAACAATTAAAAAAAAAAAGAATTAAAGGCACATTTCATAATTTTTGGCTACTTTTCTTCTTAAAATTTTAAAAAATATTTTTACACGTTTTTCAAGGTAAAAATTTTCAAAACACTCTTAGCACAATTTTAAAAAAAATTTCATTTTACAAAACAAAAACATTTTACATATTTTACAAACAATACTAAACGGATAATAGTTGAAATTTGCCAGCCTTTTAGCTCATTTGTTATTTATTTGTCTGGTTAGAAATCAGAGTGGGTATTTATTTATTTATTTATTTTTGCTTTTTGGGCATTTAATTTTAATTAGTATTTATATTTAAACTACATTATTTTTAAATTAATCAAAAACTAAAATTTTTACTATATAAATCACATAATTAATAATTTAAAAGGTTGCAACTTTCAAGTTTAGCTTTGGTATCAATTCACACCCCTTCAATATTAAAAATCTATGATTGAAATCTTTGTCTTTTTTTTTTTTGGCAACTTTTATTGTTTATTTCCTTTTTCATCCCTTTTCTAAATCTCAAGTCTTACCAGATATATATATATATATATATATATATATATATATATATATATATATATATATAATCTGTTCCCTTTCTTTTTCCATTTTGTAGCGACTGGTCTTGAATGAGTCGTTCTGAGAATTACGTGAAACTACAACCATATGAAGCATCAAAACCTTTTCATAAAAATAATAAAAAAAAAAAGTCATAAAAAATTGTCAATTTAATGTTATAAAATCTCTCTTTGTTTTATTTTTTCCTCTCTTTTTTTTTTTTTTTTTCTAAACGTTGGATGTCGTGCGACCACGCGCATAGACTTTGGAATTAAATGGAATTGGTCGGTTGGACGGTGTGGCTGTTTGTTTAGGGCCATGATTTAATTTTTATAATCAATTATTACGTCTGTCCTAAAAAGTTTATTTTCTAAAATGGTATGCAAATCAATATAGGATTACATAAACAAACATAATTGGCATCCATAAATATTATAGATAATAAAGCAATAATAACAATGCTAATTCTCATACTGCCATTACGATAAACATTCCCCTCATTTGGATGCTCTTTTGAAATCAATCAGTTTCAACCAACTATAGTGTAAAACTCTCAGCAGTTACACTCTCAGCATTTTCTAATAAAAAATAATATGTTACTATAATGTAAAACTCTAGTATACTATAGTTTTTAAATAAAAAAATTCAGCTCTAATTAGTTTGTCAAACGTCCTAAAAATAAAAAAATAAAAAAATAATATATTCTCTTATTTTGAGGATTTTGTTCACGTTCCAAAATCAAACAAACAATTTTTCATAGATTGTAAGAGAATTCGAACCAACAAAATTTGATTCAAATCAATTTTGATATAATATTTTCTCTTATAAAATTAAATTTAGTACAATATTTTTAATTTAAATATTTGATTCGAACCCATCTTCACAAACAAATTTTAAGTCTTAATGAGTTACCTTATGTGCAAATATCTTGAAACGACGATAACAATAATGTGAAGCCCATAATTTTTGTGAAACAAAAAAAAAAAAAAGCTAAGAACTTCCAAGAAATTGCCCACTTGTTGAAGTAACTTGTGGTCTATGAATTACATGACCACCTATACTGGCCCATGATTTTGGATATAATTTTTCATGAAATATATTTATTTTTAAAGGGGCTTGATTGCCACATCTAACTATAAAATTTTCACATGTGAGGACTTATAATATTTTTCTTTTTGTTTGGTTCAAGACATGACATTTTTAGTCTTCACTACCCTTTTTTTACATTGGAAAAAACAAAAGTTTTACCATCCTTCAAAGTTGCCCAAAGTTTAGACGTATAATAATCATGATCTAGTTATAAATTATAATTGGATCGCAATTAAATAATGTGAAAAAAAGTCCCACTTTTTTGTGATTCAGTTTGACAACAATAAAGCAAAATAACAGACACATGCCATGCCCCCACCTTATTTATTCAACCGCGCTTCTTGACCAAGTTAAAAATCAATGACGCGCAATTGAAAAAAAAAAAAAAAAGTTAATAACTAATTTCTTCTTCTTTTTTCAGAAAAAAAGAAAACAAGAGCGTTTTCAATGTAAACCTTTTAACTATTTATAAAAATTAAATGGGAATTCATTCCCAAAAAGTTTGTCTAAATACCCTTAAAAAAAGTTTATCTATATAAAATTTATCGCCATATCACTTTCCAATAATTATGGGAAAGAGGATAGAGAAGAGGGAACCAAAAATCCCTAAAATTGAAGGATTGGATGAACGCCATAACACATTCCAATTATATTGAATAACCCTTTTAAATTAAGGACCCGTTGAGCAATCCTATAAGCTACATTTTTACAAGATTTACAAATAAATATCCTTTTTATTTTTGTTTAAAAATATACCCCTGCAAGCCACATTTTTTCATAAAGATATGCTATCGGCTACATTGTTAAAAGATCAACAAATATAAGAACTAAACAATCCGAAATAATATTTCCACCGACTATGTGCTTAATTAAGTTGAAAAATAGTTTCAAATCCAACACTTTTATTTTAAGAGAAGTTTCAAATCCAATACTAATCATCACACAAAGATTTAAACAATTTAAGCTGATTTTTATTAGTTAAAAAACTAATCATCACTAGCAATAGTTATCCCCTATTTTTGCAAGAAAAACAATTCTCAACATTTTTTCTCTATTAAAAAAGAAAAGAAAAAGTTTCTTTATAGTGCAACTTTGTCGATACTGTTTTGTGTTTTATTATTAAATTTAATTAAATTTTTTTTTATAAATTTAACAGTTAAAAAATAAATATTTACGAGAAAATTTTTTTTTTTAACTTACAACGTAGGAAAATTAAAAATTTGGGATGGGGGGGCAGAAAGTGATTGAGCCCCCACAATGAAACAAAATCTGTTTTGGGAAGAAAACATACGAGAAAAGACGTGCAAAACACACTTCGACCAAAACGTGAGTTGTACAACACGAACGCGTACAAAGTACATTTGCATACAACAACAATGACAACATTAAAAAGATCAAGATTAACATTAACAAACCGCTGTGATTTTTGGGTTGGTTCTCGCCCTTCTTCTGTTCTGCCAAAAAATACAGTAACGAAACAAATTCCAATCCGCTTTTTCCTGTCCCTCTCTCTCCTGTGTCTTCTCTCTCTACACTTTGCTCTCTCATGAAGGAAAATATGGATCCCCCACAGGCCCACGCCATCTCTCCTTCTCTCTCTAAAATCTAAATACATATTATCCTCTCTCTCTTGTTCGTGTGTTGTCATTTTTTGGTCGTAATATCAACGCAAGACTCGATCTTTCAAAGGGGAGAAACTATATTGATTATCTTCGCCTGGTGCATGTTTTTGGTTTTCTCTACTGGTATTGATTTCTGGGTTCTCCTCTGGTTCACTCCTTCTTTGTTGGATTCTGATTTGTTTCTCACGTTTGTTTGTCATGAAGCTCATGATTAAGATCAAATAAATGCAGCCCATTTGTATTCTGTTTCTGGGCAGACTTGGATTCTGTTTTTTATTTTTATTATTATTATTATTTTTTGAATCTACATGTGTGGTGTTAATTCTGGATTTGAATGTGTTTGTTCATGTTTGGTGACAATTCCAGCTCTGCATTTGGATATCTTCCAAAGACTCAATATTTTTGAAGAAGGAAAGAGAGTCGTCAATTTGGAGTTGAATCTTTGACTTGTATAGGTACACACTCTTTGGAGCTAAATTGATTTTTTCTGTTGTCCCCATTGGTTTGGATCAGAATATGATTGTAAACAGAAAAAAATAACAACAACAATAATAATTTTGTCCTCACAATTCTATGATTTAGGACAAAGTTAGTGAGTGGAAGGAAAATTCTCTTATTCAACCACCCTTGTACGTCAGTGGTGAGTGCTTTTATTGTACCTTGTGAACACATTTGATCTGAAATTGTACTTTTGGTTCTGTTAATTGATGTTCCTTGCTTTAAACATTCTTGCTTGGTTTGTGTTTGTCTTTTGGAATTTGGATAGAGTGGAAATTTATCTGTGTTATTTTTTGCTTGGCAAGTTTGCAGAGATGTCCAGTTATACTGGTGTTATTGTTTCGGACCAATGGCTTCAAAGCCAGTTCACACAGGTTGAGCTTCGCAGTCTCAAATCGAAAGTGAGTATTTTAACAAAAACATTGTGTTGAATTGTGGGATTTGATGTGAATTTGGTGATCAAATATGTAATGCTGAAGTTGATATGTTTGTTCTGGTCTAATGTGCACTTTTGTGGGGAGTTTCAGTTCATTTCAACAAAGAACCAGAATGGTAAATTCACGGTCGGAGACTTGCCGACCTTAATGGTGAAATTAAAGGCATTTAGAGAAATGTATACCGAGGATGAGATCAAGGGGATTTTAGGTGATCAAGGTTCTGATTTCAGTGATGAGATTGATTTTGAAGGCTTCCTTAGAGTGAGTCAAAAAAATTTAAGACTTCTCTGTTCTTTCATTCATTCATTGCTCATTGTTATTAATTTATTAGTTAAATAGAAGTAGATAAAGATGAAGATGGCATAGTGATTGATTGTATTAAATGGCAGGCATATCTGAACTTGCAAGGTCGAGCTACGGAAAAATCGGGCGGTCCAAAGAACTCTTCATCGTTCTTGAAAGCCACAACAACCACCCTCCTTCACACAATCAGTGAATCAGAGAAAGCGTCATATGTTGCGCACATAAACAGTTATCTCGGGGATGACCCCTTTTTAAAGCAATATCTTCCGCTAGACCCAGCTACAAACGATCTATTCGATCTTGCGAAAGATGGAGTTCTTCTATGGTATTAAGCAGGGTCCTCATGATTGTGCGAAATAATTATGCCTTCAAAGCTCATATTTGCCAGTGTACTAATATGTGAATGGGTTAATGCAGTAAACTTATCAATGTTGCTGTGCCTGGGACAATAGATGAGCGGGCTATTAACACCAAACGGATTATCAATCCGTGGGAAAGGAACGAGAACCATACTCTTTGCCTCAACTCTGCCAAGGCTATTGGCTGCACTGTTGTTAACATTGGCACCCAGGATTTGGTTGAAGGAAGAGTAAGTTTTACTAATTTCTCTGTTTGTGCCCGTTTAAAACTCATAAATGTGGTGATCCAAAGTTACATCTGAAGTTTATTTAATGATTTGCAGCCTCATCTGGTGTTAGGATTGATTTCCCAAATTATAAAGGTAAGCAGCCAAAACTTACCATACCACAAGTCATTAATATATGTAGTATGGTGAAGCAGGCTTCCCCATCATGGAGATTGATTTATTTGTCTGTTTCCGATTTTTTTCAAACAAAAAACAGATCCAACTGTTGGCAGATCTTAACCTTAAAAAAACACCCCAGCTTGTTGAATTGGTGGATGATAGCAAGGTAAATCAACTTCAGAATTTTTTTCACTTTTCACTTTTTTTTTCCTTGAAAAAGTGGCATGTCAGAATGTAGCTTGTTAAGGATGACACTTTCTTACCATAAGTCGTCAAAATGACAGGATGTTGAAGAGCTTATGAGCTTGCCTCCTGATAAGGTCTTGTTGAAATGGATGAACTTCCATCTCCAGAAAGCCGGTTACAAGAAAAATGTTGCGAATTTCTCCTCTGACCTAAAGGTATTTGTCACTTTAAGCAATGTTGTCATGAATTTTTAAGAAAAGTAGACCTAAAGGTATTCATAGTTTCATTATTGATACTCATTCTGCTTCTCATGCTTTTTATTCATTCTCACTTGTGTTTTTTCGCTGACACGTACACAGGACGGAGAGGCTTATGCTTACCTGCTTAACGTTCTTGCTCCAGAACATTGCAGTCCAGCCACATTGGATGCCAAGGATCCTACCGAAAGGGCAAAATTGGTTCTTGATCATGCAGAGAGAATGGACTGCAAGAGATACTTAACCCCAAAAGACATTGTTGAGGGTTCGGCAAATCTAAATCTTGCATTTTTGGCACAAATATTTCATGAAAGGTTTGAAACTTAAACTGTATCATAGTTTCTATTCTTTGGGAGTTATATTTTTCTTCGATAGTCAAGAAAATTTTATTTTTTATTTTTGGTTCATAAGTTGACCAAGAGTATGTCTCTTCTACAGAAATGGTCTTTCCACAGACAACAAAAAGATTTCTTTTGCTGAGATGATGACAGATGATGTGCAAACATCTAGAGAAGAGAGATGTTTCCGACTTTGGATCAACAGTCTAGGCGTTGCTACTTATGTTAATAATGTGTTTGAAGATGTCAGAAATGGGTATGCTTCGAGTCTAAATTTAAGCTAGGGCCATTTGTGTGTCATGTTACTCCACTTTCTTTTGGAAGTGATTTTTTCTACATTTTTCTTATTCAGCATACATATCAGATTGCTTTGTCTTAACATAATCTTTTAATATTCGATGCAGATGGATCCTTTTAGAAGTGCTAGATAAGGTTTCTCCCGGATCGGTGAACTGGAAGCATGCTTCAAAACCACCAATTAAGATGCCGTTTAGAAAGGTAGAGAATTGCAACCAAGTTGTTAGAATTGGGAAACAACTAAAGTTTTCCCTGGTGAATGTGGCTGGAAATGACATTGTACAAGGAAATAAGAAGCTTATACTCGGTAACTCCCTATTATATCTTCCAATATTTGCACTAGTTCTTATGTTTTATACTTGGTGGTTGGTAGTTTAACTCCATTCTGTATGTTCTTCTTTCTTTTTCCCTTTTGTTCCTTCAATTTACAAGAAAACTGCACAAGACCACAGCATAGTACTGAAGTGATCTATACTAGAAGTTCCATCTTTTTAGATTTTTGGGGTTGCTTTATTCCTTTTCATGAACTGAGCTTGCCTGAGATGTATATGGTCTTTTTATATATCTAAGTTCCTTAAAAGATTTGTTTTCTAAATTCTGAATTTTGTTTACCCCTGCACAGCTTTCTTGTGGCAGTTGATGAGATTCAACATGCTTCAGCTTTTGAAGAACTTGAGGTCTCATTCCCAAGGAAAGGAGATGAGAGATTCCGATATCCTCAATTGGGCTAACAGGAAAGTGAAAAGCACGGGCCGAACATCTCACATAGAGAGTTTTAAGGTTTATAGACCAAACTTTTATTCGATGATATCCTGGACGATTTTATACGTTAATAAATAGTTCTTAACGTTGGAATTCTGTTCAGGACAAGAACCTGTCAAGTGGGATATTCTTCCTTGAACTTCTTAGTGCTGTGGAGCCTAGAGTTGTCAATTGGAACCTCGTTACCAAGGGTGAAAGTGGTATGTTCCCTTGCATTTTGTTATTCGTTTGAATTACAATAGAAAAGGGTAAAAGGATTTTACCAAAGAGGAAAACTCTGGTTAAAAAACTTGGCTCACGTCTTTTCTTGTTGGAATTTTAGATGACGAAAAGAAGTTGAACGCTACATACATAATCAGTGTCGCACGAAAGCTTGGCTGTTCTATTTTTTTGTTGCCCGAGGACATCATTGAGGTAAGCACAGAAACCGGAATGACATATTTGGTTCTTCAATCATCTCTTTTTTTGGGGAATATTTTAACGTCTCGCAAATATATTTTTTAACTACATTATAGAAAATCAACACAAATCAAAACATGCAGAAGATATAAAGAACTAGACAAATATGTTGTTACTTTTTTTTTTGCTAGTTCTTTCAACATGCAATAATTGGACAAAAAAAAAAGAAAGTAATTAATGGTTGTTGCATGGCAGGTGAACCAGAAGATGATTCTCACCCTGACTGCCAGCATCATGCTCTGGAGTCTGCAACAGCCGGTCGACGATGCAGAAGGGTCAATGTCCCCTGCTAGTAGTAGTGTCAACACTTCAACCATCGATGAATCTCCGGCACCGTCTATCAGCAGTGAGGACGAAAGCTCCTCCTTAGGTGGTGAATTTTCGAACTTGAGTGTCGATGATGCTGCCTCGGATACTACCGTCTCCTCCCTGGTAGACAACGAGGGTTCTCCCATGCCGGAGTGAACTTTTATGTTTTGCAAAATAGAAGGGTTGCATCATGTCTATGGCCGAGTAGATTTCGATCTTATCATTTCCAGTTTGAGAAGAAAAGAAATGGCTCAAGTTTATGATATGTGCTTGTGAACTAAAAAGTGATACCTCTTACCAGAGTTAATAGAAAAAGGATAGAGAATATTGTAAAAAGTTTAGTTGTTAAATAGAACATAGAAGTAGGTTGTTCTTCGTCCCCAAAAAAGAGTTGACAAAAAAGAAAAATTATAGGAATAGATGCTGGCTTGATTTTATTTATTTATTTATTTTATTTTTTATCCAGCTTGATTAAGCTTTCAAATTTAAAATGTATTCCTTTTCACAACTAAAACATTGATTGATCATATTGGATGAAATATTCAGAGCCCATTTTTTAACAAAATAATCACACCAATATTTTTCTTACATAATGCAATCTTATGTTACAATTTAACGTCGAAGCCCTTACATAATAGGGATCATATAGATAAACTAGATTTCCTTGTGTGTAAGGTACGCCCAAATTATCCAATATGGTTACAAAATTGACGTTTTCGGGAACATCCGTTCAACGAATTTCTCTAATGTTTTCTCTCACATATTATAATATTATTTGTTTTAATTTGCGATTTTAACTATGTTTTGCATAAACTCTCAAAAAAAAAAAAAAGAAAAAAAAAAGAAAGGAAAAGAAGAAGAGCTAAACCTGCTTTAAAGTTTGCATGTTTGATCTCTGTCGAGAGGTAATAGGATTGTAAATAGAGATGAGATTAAAATCCTTTTAATTCAGGGATTTTATTAGGTAGTTATTTTCAGATTTAACAGAGAAGTTAGAGGGAGTTAGTTTCCTATTTTTCCTCTTGTAATCTACTATAAAACCTGATGTGTGATCAATATGAAATCAATCCATTTTTTCCAGCGCTGAATATCTCATATTCCGCCACATGGTATCAGAGCTGACGGATTTCTTTCTGGGATTCTTGTTCAGCGTTTTTTTTTTCTGTGCAACCTTCATTGCTGCTTGCTCAAGTTTCTCAGCCTTCATTGCTGGGTTTAGGTTGTTCTTCTTTTCTTCCTTCTCAGCCTTCATTGTTGGATTCAGTTCCTTGTGTTTCTTAGTCTTCATCTCGTTGTGGATTTCTAGTCTTCATCATGTCCACGTCTGAAACTGTAGCCTCCAGCAACCCTAACCCTAACCCTAACCTATCCGATGAAGCCAATTCTGTCCAGAAAATTGGAGAGTTACAGAATATAAGGATGTCCAATAGGCTTAATGGAAAAAACTACCTTAAATGGTCCCAAATTGTCCGCACATACCTAAAGGGCAAGGGGAGACTAAATCATTTGCTTGGAAAGGGACCAGCAAAGGGGGATCCTGCCTTTGAAGTGTAGGATGAAGAGGATTCCATGATTATGTCCTGGTTATGGGGCTCAATGGAACCTACAATCAGTGACTGTAACACCCCTATGTGGGGGTTAACAGTTTTAAATAAATAAAAATAATTTTAAATTTTATATTATTTAAATCAATTAAACAATGCCCATGGGTCTTTAAACAACAAGAAAAATAAAAATAAACGTTTTAAATACAAACCACAGTTTTTAGTGTAGCACCAAATATATATAATTACAGTCATCATCACCATAGTACAATTCCCAAATAACTTAACACAGCCATAAAAAAAATAATACAACTCTTACATGTTGTAGATAAGTTGTAATTAAACAGGGTCTTCTAACACGAAAACAGCAAGATTGTTTTCGCTTATTCCTCTTCAAATAGGTTGCACTGAGTTCCACCTGAGATATGAAGATATGATAGGGATGAGCATCGACATGCCCAGTAGGGAAATCATGACTCACCTTATGGTTTATCCATTACCACATTAAAAACTGCATGGTTAGTAGGTTACATCATATTCCAGATTATGAGGTTTATTATGATCACATCTTATGGATACCGTAGTTAATCATTACCAAGTGTCATAATTACACATTTATACAAATATTACCAATCATCATTGTTCCTAGGTATCCATGTTAAATTGAGTATCACTCAACTCATCGAAACCCAAATGGGCGTACTTGATCACCCTATAAACATTTCAAGGGTGTTCCGGTGAGGGGACATCAAGCCCCGAGTCCTCACCAAATCGATTCCTGTACAGTGTGTTCTGGGACTTTCAACCCAAAGAAGCGTCATCACCTTCCCCCTATTTTTCCTTTTAGGGTATTCGTGCCCAAGGACGTAACCGTCGCCCTTTTTACATCTCACTATTCCTTTGTATTCAATTTATATTTATAGAGTCAATTTCCTAACCATGCTTCTCAATTTATAACATATGTCAAATCATTATATTTATCGCTATACAATATACATATTTTACAATATAAAACAATCAAATTTAATTTACCAAAACCTCACAAAAGATGAGTAATAGAATCCCTACCTTCAAAGCTTAACAACAAACTTTTATTCTCAGAATTAATCAACGTTAGCTCCACACATCCTTGACCCTAAGGCATGCATAAGGACAATTAAAACTAAAGCACAACGTATAATCACATTCATAAGTGAATTATGTGTAAACCCGTCTACTAGTGCCATTAAAGTATTTTTATGCAATTGTTCTTTAAATACCAAGTAAACAATTTTTATCTTAAACGCAATATAAAATACATACAAGCAATTTTTATGTTTTAGTCTCTAATAAGAATTCATAAATCATTTAGGGTAGTATTGGAAAGGTTGTAAGACATTAAGAGACTAGAAGGTGAGCAAAATTGGGTTTTTGGTTCAAGTTAACAGCTAGTATACCATGGCAACTTGGTGGTATACTTTTGTAAAAAGGCGGGTTCACTATCTACAATTAACACACGGGTTAACAGGTGGTTTACTTAAGATAGACGGGTGGTTTATTACCACTGGCAGGTTTACTAGTTTCTAATCCGAAAATTGAAAAATTCATAGAAATTAAAATACAACTCCGATTTAGGGTCATGATAGCTCATTGGAAAGCTTAGGATGTCTACTTTTTAAATATGCAAACCAATTTACAAAATTCATTTTCATTTAACTCCAGAATTTTAAGAAATAGCCACTGCCCATAGAGGTATTATAAAGTTTATGGGATATCAAATTTTTCTTTAACTTAAAGCATATTATCCTTGTTTAAAATCTCAAAACCATTCCAAAATATGCAACATGCATTATATAATCAGAATAAACATATTCTCATGAGTTTTATACCAAAATCATTATCAAATTATATCTCTAGCCTTTCTTGTAAATAATGATGAAAACATGCTTAAATTTGCTCTTTAAGCTCAAAACATTAGAACATCAATCTTAAAGTTATGGAAACCGGTTTTAAACATTCCTAACATGTTTCTAACATTGTCATCAAACCAAAATAAAAGTTGGTTGTGGGTTGTAACTCAAGACTCAAGTTTTTGTTCATAAATGTTTAAGGATGCATGTTAACTTAACTAGAAATTTGCATGAATTTTGAACACGAAAATTATGCATTAAACATGGAGAAAATACATACTAAAAACTAAGTTTAGATTAAAGAAAACCTACCTCAAAACTTCTTTGAAAAGCACCAAAGTTTGGGTTAACAATTAAGCTTGAATTAACTCTAAAACCGCCTCGATCATGGTTGGGAATTATAATTGTCTTGGCCACAAAGAGAGCTTTGTGCTCTATGTCTTTAGTTAGAAATTTGAAGTGAAAAAGGGAGAGAATGAGAACTAGAGAAGAAGGTGGTGATAGTTAAATAAAAAGATATCAAAATGCTTAAGAGGAATGGGATGTTTACGGGGGAAAGTTGTAAGAAGAAACAAAGGAGTCTTAAAGGAAAATATCATCTTGTCTCCCATGAAGATTTTTAGCAAATCATGCTAACATAATTGAGGGGACAATTGGAGTGAATTATAGAAGAAGATAAGGAAATAATTAAAGAGGTGGTTGAGAAAATATCTCCATGTCTTTTATAAATTGAGGGAAAATAATTCAATGTCCCCTTCGGATACCTTTAGCAAAATAAGGAGAAGGCTATATAATTGAGCAATAATTTAGGGAGACAAGATTGGTAGAAGTGTTGGTAAATTTTGAATGTTTCTTAGGAAGACTTGGTAAGAAAATACTAAAGTAGTATTTTTTTTTAATGATCGTAAACAACTTAGTAATTTTAAATAGTCACATTTTATTCATTAAATTTTACAAAATCATGCCCGTTAAAAATACGAGTGTTACAGTGACACTTGCATGTTTTTGACAACTGCGAAGGAGATTTGGGACTGCATCCATTGCACATATTCAAAGACCTGTAACGCTGCCCAAATATATGAAATAAAAGTTACAGCTAGAGCCACTAAGCAAGGAGACAAATCTGTCATAGAATATGCAAACCTTTTTCAAAATTTGTGGCAGGAACTGGACTACTACCGAGTAATTGAGATGAAGTGTCCTGAAGATGCTACAATTTTAAAGAGCTTCATTGAGAAGGACCGGGTGTATGAATTTTTGGCTGGATTGAATCCTGAATTTGATCAGGTCAGGATCCAAGTCCTCGGCAGGGAAGACACACCGTCTCTAGAAGAGACAATTTCATTGATCCGAACAGAGGAAAGTCGAAGACGTGTGATGCTTGAACCACAAACCATGGACGGGTCAGCTCTAGCAGTAAAAACTGATCGTTTGGAGAAAGAAAAAAGTGAACTGCCTAAAAATTTGAGTAAAGAAAACCAGTGGAAGGAGAATAAAGACACTCTATGGTGCACCTATTGCAAGAAATCGAGACACACAAAGGAAAAGTGTTGGAAGCTAAATGGTAAACCATCAAACCGAGAATGGGGAAACCGTGGGGGGCAATAAAGGCCTCAAGCTCACATGGCAGAACAGCAGCCCAAACCTGAGGAAAACTCTGCAATAGGAGGATTCAACAGTGAAGAAATTGAGAAGTTGCGTGGCTTGTTGGGATCTCTTGACAAACCCTCTAGAACATGTTCCTTGGCTCTTTCAGGTAAACCTACATTTTCTTTTTACACAAATGCCCAAGACAACTGTTACACCAACTCATGGATAATAGACTCCGGTGCCACAGAACATATGACACCCATATCTCAATTTTGTCACACCTATACGCCTAGCCCGAGTAATAGGAAAATTGTAGTAACCAATGGTTCTCTAGCTACTGTTGCAGGTTTTGGAGAGGTTCATATCACACCTACCCTTATACTTAAAAATGTCCTCCATGTACCAAAACTATCAGCTAGTCTTGTTTCCATTCAAAAGCTTACTCATGACCTTAAATGTTATGCTACCTTTTTCCCTTCTTACTGTGTTTTTCAGGAACAGGGCTCGGGAAGGAGGATTGGACTTGCTAAGGAAAGGAGCAGCCTTTACTACCTTGAATCATCTCAGAAAAATAGGAATGCATCACCAGTGTCTTTTCTTAGTTCCTCGAATAAAGATTCCATTTGGTTGTATCACCTACGCCTTGGTCATCCATCGTTTAAGGTCTTAAGAGTCATGTTTCCTCATTTGTTTCAAGGATTAGATATTTCAGAGTTTCAATGTAATGTTTGTGAATTGGCCAAACATACTCGTGTATCTTTTCCAATTAGTAATAAAAGAAGTTCTTTTCCTTTTCATCTGATTCATAGTGACATATGGGGTCCTTCTACTGTACCCAATGTTTCTGGGGCTCATTGGTTTGTATCCTTCATTGATGATTGTACTCGGGTTATATGGCTCTTCCTTCTTAAACAAAAATTTGACATTAGTATTGTTATACCTAATTTCCACTCAATGATTCAAAACCAATTTGGGGTTAAAATCAAACGGTTTAGGACAGACAATGCCCGAGACTACTTCAACCAGATTTTGTCATCTTACTTTCAATCACAAGGCATTATCCATGACTCATCATGTGTTAGCACACCCCAACAAAACGGGGTAGCTGAGAGAAAAAATGGACATTTACTCAACACCACCTGAGGTTTACTATTCTAAGGGGATGTTCCTAAGTCATATTGGGGAGAGGCCGTTCTTACTGCCACATACATGATCAATAGAATTCCCTCACATGTCTTAGACAAAAAAGTCCCATAGAACTTCTCAATAGTTTATATCCTCATTTTAGAACATCAAATGGACTCACCCTAGGGTGTTTGGGTGTACGGCCTTTATTCATGTTGACAGTCAACATAGGGGAAAACTAGACCCTCGAGCCATCAAATGTGTCTTCCTTGGGTACTCATCTACTCAAAAAGGTTACAAATGTTACCACCCTTCATCTAGGAAATTTTACACCTCGGCAGATGTCACTTTCTTTGAACATACCCCTTTTTTCTCCAAGTCCTCTCTTCAGGGGGAGATTTCCATGGAAGATAGTACTTGTGAATCATTTGAACCACTTCAATCCCTTGATCTTCCGCTTGTTCCAGCCCTTCCGCAGGTTACAATCCAGTTAAATGAACCCATTTCAACCACTCCTAAGCCTATTCCAGCTACTCCTACTGAACCCAAGTCATCTTCTATTCCAGTCAGTGTTACTCACAAGTTTCCAAGGTTTTCTCAAGTGTATTCAAGAAGAAAGGCTGTTCCAGAACAGACACAAGTCCAAGAATCTAACTCGAAATCCAAGAAAGAGAGCACGGTAAGGTCTAACCCATCTTCACACACACAATCAAATGAAATAGCCAATCCAATAGATGACCTAGATCTTCCCATTGCTGTTAGAAAAGCTACCAGAGAATGCACTAACCGACCACTCTATCCACTGTCTAACTATGTCTCTCTTAAACACCCATCTCCAGCCCACATAAAGTTCATTGTGAATCTAAACACCACGACTATACCTAGCACTGTGTCTGAGGCATTGTCAAAAAGAGAATGGAGGGATGCTATGAGAGAGGAAATGAGTGCATTAGAAAAGAATAAAACTTGGGAGATTGTTGATAAACCTAAAGGGAAGAACATTGTTGATTGTAAATGGATCTTCGTACTGAAATACAAAGCTGATGGATCCCTTGAGAGGTATAAAGCAAGATTGGTGGCCAAAGGGTATACTCAAACCTATGGGGTTGATTATCAGGGGACTTTTGCTCCAATTGCAAAAATGAACACAGTGAGAGTTCTATTATCATTGGTTGCCCACTTCAATTGGCAACTTCTACAGTATGATGTTAAGAATGCATTTCTCCATGGTGACCTAGATGAAGAAATTTACACGAATATCCCACCTGGATTTATAAGGGACACAGGCAACAAAGTATGCAAGCTAAAGAAAGCTCTTTATGGGTTGAAACAATCTCCTAGAGCATGGTTTGGGAGATTTGCAAAAGTCATGAAGAAGTCTGGATATAAGCAAAGCCAAGGTGATCATACTCTCTTTATTAAGCATTCAACTTCAAGAGAGGTGACTATTCTTCTAGTCTATGTGGATGATATTATAGTGACTGTAAATGATGAAAGAGAGAAGCATGAAGTGAAACAAAAACTAGCACGAGAGTTTGAGATAAAAGAACTGGGGAAATTGAAGTACTTTCTTGGTATAGAGGTGGCACATTCCACACAAGGAATCTTTATTTCTCAACAAAAGTATGTGACTGATTTGTTGGCAGAAACAGGGAAGATCGGGTCTAAACAAATTTCTACACTGATGGATCCAAACCACAAGTTGGGAGAAGATAAAGAAGAACCAGCTGTTAACAAAAGAATGTACCAGAGGTTGGTTGGTAGACTCATATATCTTGCTCACACTCGTCCAGATATAGCCTACTCTGTAAGCGTGATCAATCAATTCATGCATGATCCAAGGGAACCTCATCTCCAAGCTGTTTACAGGGTGTTACATTACTTGAAAGGCAGTCCAGGGAAAGGAATTTTGTTCAAGAAAAACAACGCTCTAACTTTAGAAGCTTACACTGATGCAGACTATGCATGTTCTCTAGTGGATAGAAGGTCAACTACAGGGTATTGTACTTTCCTTGGTGGTAATTTGGTAACTTGGAGAAGCAAGAAGCAGAATGTGGTGGCAAGGTCATCTGCAGAATCAGAATTCAGGGCTATTGCTCAAGGATTGTGTGAACTACTCTGGTTAAGGATCGTTCTTGATGATTTGAAGGTCAAATGGGAATGTCCTATGAAGCTCTATTGTGACAAAAAATCAGCTATCAATATTGCTCATAATCCTATACAACACGATAGGACCAAGCATATTGAGATTGATAGACATTTCATCAAGAAAAAGTTGGAAGATGGGTTAATATGTATGCCCTATGTTCCTTCAGAGCATCAATTAGCTGATGCTTTAACCAAGGGGTTGAACAGCTCAAGTTTTCATGACATTGTATCCAAGCTGGGAATGGAAGACATCTATTCCTCAGCTTGAGGGGGAGTGTCGAGATGTAATAGGATTGTAAATAGAGATGAGATTAAAATCCCTTTAATTCAGGGATTTTATTAGGTAGTTATTTTTAGATTTATGAGAGAAGTTAGAGGGAGTTAGTTTCCTATTTTTCCTCTTGTAATCTACTATAAAACCTGATGTATGATCAATATGAAATCAATCCATTTTTTCCAACGCTGAATATCTCATATTCCGCCACAATCTCAAAAGAAGAATTATGACATCCGAGAAGGTCTGCCAAAAGAAGAATTATATGATATCCGAGCAGGTAACTTTTCTTTCTTCGTTTAATCTTATATTAAAGGCTAAATTGTTTCCCTTTATGTTTTGCCTTGTGGCAAGCCCTTTGACATGTTCAATATTTTCATGTTGTCTTTGAAAGTTGTTTGTCAATTTTTGTTACTTATAGGGTATTTAAAAAGTGAACTAAGAGTTAGAAGTGAAAATACTATAATATGTGAGAGCTTTATACTCTAGTATACTTTTGCTTTATACTGTAGCATATGAGAGTTTTATATTATTTCAATTGGAACTGTGAGTTTTCCAAATACCCTAATTATTGGGCATAAGAAATTATATTCTTTGAAGTGTATTAGGGTTTATATGTCAAACAATTTAATTTTGCAATAACAAGGAATTTGGGGGCAAATGGCCCTTTCTTAAAGTTTTTTTATTTTTTTAAGTAAATAGTCTAAGTTTTTAAAAATTAGGAAAATGATCATCTTTGTACCTCAATGATGCATTATTATTAGTTTATTATTGATTAATTTGATGGTTTATTCACTTACCAATTTACTAGTTTGTCAATAATAAATCATTAATAGATCAATGATAAACCAATTTCTTAGGGATAAACTATAATACTTGTATAATGTTAAGAGATAATGTACGGATGTTTATTAATGATTTACTATTATAAAAAAGGTCATTTTTAATTTCTTAAAAAATTTGGTTATTTCTCTAATCTTTGAAAAGTTTGACCACTTATTAAAAAAAATGACCAAAAATACATCGTATGTCTAATTTTCTCTTGTGATTTTCAGCTTTCAAAACATATCACAAACTTCTCTTTATTTTATAAAAATTGTAATAATAGTTTTATTAAACTTTTGTTTTGTAATTTAAATTGATTATCTAAAAGTCAATTTAATCAAATTATGAACTTAGTACAATTTCATGCTTTACGGGTATAACCAGAACTATTTTTGTAGAAAGTCATTTATGGGCCCACATCTAATCTATGGACGCTTTTTAAACTTTTTTCTTAATCATATTATGGATTTGAAAGTAATCAATTTGTGACATTGTATTGCCTTAAAGGCTCGTCAATGTTTGTGGACTTCATTAATGTACTCTTCTTTTTATTACTATTATTATGATTATTGTTATAATAATAATAATAATAATAATAAACTTTATGTAATTACTAATGTGTATAATAGCTAACTGTACAAATATAGGATATTGAAATTCTTGAACTTCGAAAAATCCTTATGGGCTATAAAAGTTTTATCTTACTCTATGATCTCATTAAATTTCGAGATTGATCTTATTTTCATAAACTTTGTGTTCACCATTTATGAATTACGGTGTTAAGTTGCTTGACTACTATGATCTAGATCTTTCTTGTGAAACTGATAGGAATTCTATATGATTGTCCTGAATTAGAAATTCATTTTTAGCAATCAGTCTCAATTTAAATATTTTAATTAAAATTCTTACAAAAGTCATTACTTTGTCTAGTACATAGAATTATTTAATTATAAAAGCTTAATTTAACACATTGAATAATTGTTTTAATTATCAAAACATGCTATCATAACATTCATTTTGTTATATGTTTTCATACATAAAGTACATAAAAGTATGCATTTATATTATTATTTATTTCTAAATTTTTATAGCTATTAAGACTTTCAAATTGCGTGTTAATTGAGAAAATTCATAATCATAAATCGTGATTAAGTCACGATTTAAACTTGTGAATTTTCTAAGCATTGTAGAAAATTTCTAATCCTTATCTAAATTCTTACAGAAATTTGTATTTATAAATTCTAAACTTGTACTTTCTCGTGCACTGAACGGATTAATTATGAAAAAAAATCCTTAATGGATCATACTTAATAAATTTATGAATTTTTTTGGGACATTACAAAATAATTTCTCAACTAGTTATGTGTATAATTAAAAGTTATCCAGTAATTGATTTTTCGTTGTTTTACTATTATACAAAGGGCTAGTTTGGCAAACTTTTTCTTGTGCTTTTGGTCGGCATCGGAAGAGAGGTAAAAAAAGCTATGATTTTTCATTAAGTGTTTGAAACCATATTTTTAAAATAACTTAAATAGGTCAAAATGGCTATAGATTTTTTAATCTTAACTATATGAAGAAAGCACAAAATTAATATGCGTTTTTGTTGGGGTGTGATTTGGTAAGTCTAAATTATGAAACGAAACCAGCAAGACAAAACCCAGACCCAGGAGAGAACGAATTGAGCCCAAGTAAGAGTAGACTAGTCGAGCTCAAATCCATTACTGAGCATGATGATTTGTTCGTTTAAGCTTGAGGTTGATCAATTCAAGCCCAATTGATGCTATAAAGTCCCTCAGCTCGCATCTTGCTCGACTAGAAGACTCGATCCGTTTGATGGCTATTAGTTCACTTAAGTTTCTACTCGGTTTACTTAAAGTGGACTAGTATATTGACTGCCATCAAGAATTTGTCTAAATGTGGGTTCTTTGGGACCAACGGGGTGAATTTGAGCTTGAACAAGATGCAGGGAGACACCCACTGAATCACGAGTGAGAACGTGAGAATGAGGCCCGAAACGTGCATTTTATGCAGAGATGACACGTGTCCCCCTACTTAGAGCATTGCCAGACTAACTTTCTCAATGTGCCAGGGTTCTACTAAGGACCTCTATAAATAAAGGATGAGGACTCCATTTGGGGCATCCAAATTCTGGCATACAATAACTTTGCAGAAATAATTCTACACATACTTCCAAAAGCTTATTTTCAGTTTTCTATTCATGGCATTTGTGCTTTGTACCAAACTCATTTCATAGTGCAGAACCACATTGGACGTAGCTCTATTTACAAAGTGAATCACTCTAAAATTGGTGTTTGGTATCTTTATTTATTTATTTATTTATTTGCATTTTTTTCTTTATTACAAGTTCATTGATCAGATTTCATTTCAATTGACTTACTAACTGTGTTTGTGAAGCTTGCTAAAACCTAATAATGGTGATTTAAGGGTCTAAATCTATTAGATATAATTTGAAATCATGATCTTTATTTAATTTAATTTGATTGTAGATCCAATGTCTACAGTTTTTTCAACCAAAACGATGTAGTTTTGGTCAAAAAAATAAAACCCACCTAGTTTCCACCTCTTTTCCCCATTTCTTTTTCCTACTGATTCAATAAAGGCTAATGCTTTTAACTTTTTTTTCTTTCCTTGTACCTAATAAAAATGTTATAATAAAGTTTATAACATCTTGTACAAATTCTAGTACAAGTTTCAATATCTATTTCAGAATTTTTTTTTTTAAAGTTATATTTTATGGTTTTGACTATAAGCTCTTTTGGAGAGTAAACGCGCTTCTAACAGATTATTTAAACACTTTTATAAGCAATTTTCAAATCATGGAAGTCAAAACCAGCTTATTACAAGCTGTGTCAAACATGCTCAAAATGAGCCTAAACCTATTAGAGAGGTGCTAAATTTCAACTGGTCTAGAAGCATTACCAAACTGGACATTAGGGGGTTGAACTAAAGAACTATGCTAAAGTAGTTCATCCATGTAATAAATATATATAAGTAAATAATAAAAGCACAGATACTTTTACTCTTTCTAACGAGTTTGTTTTATTTTCTTGTTTTTCAAAACACAAGTTTTTAAATACACGTGTATTGTAATCACGATTTTTCATTTTAGGTTTTTCAAATAAACTAAACAAAAATTCTTGTTGATTTAGAGGCTGGACATGGGCTTGGACTTAGGGTTGGCACAAAGATAAGAGGTGGAGGTAGCAGTCAAGGACTCAAGGTTAGGGATCAGTGTCAAGGTTAGGATCATGAACTTGTGTTAAGTCTCCTGATTGGCCATGCTTGTAGAGATGATGTAGCAGTTTGGCACTTTGGAGATAAAGGGGAGTTCACATTAAAATCCACTTATCATGTGGAAATGGTAAGAAGAAGAGGGGATAGCTCCTTGGGTAGAGATGGTGCTAGGCTTGGTGGAACAAACATTGGAATGCTAAATTCCGAACAAGATTAAAATTCATGTTTGGTGTGCATGCAATGACGCTCTTCCTACTAAGGTGCAGCTTAATCATCGTGGGGTTCATGGGAGGGAGTTTTTGCCCGGGTTGTAACGAGGAGATGAAGACTGTCCATGATGCTTTGTGACAATGTCAAAGGGCGAGGGATGTTTGGATGGCTAATGCTATTTTGGGATTATTTGAAGGAGTTCCTAGGTGGTCTAATAGTTGATTTATGTCATTTTTCCTTTAAGAGATGCATAAAAGGAAGACATTGATGTTTTTTGCATGATTATGTAGAGTATATCGGTCGACCGAAATAAAATGGTATTTGAATGATCCACTGTTGATAATCATTATACGCCGGAGCGGGTTGGTTGGCTTTTGGGGGATTCTGGTACTTCTGCTCATATAGAAATTAGACTTGCTAAGACTAGACCATGTACTCGAAAGAAGTAGTAGCCTCCGCAACCAAGTTTTTTAAGGTGAATGTTGACACAGTCATTGAACCTATTTTGGATTTTATTAGTATTGGAATAGTGGTACAAGATGATGTTGGGTATGGATAAGGCATGGCTGCTTCATAGGTTTTGGACATTTCTCTCCTCATGTGGGAAGTGCATGGCGGTCCAAGAAGGAGCTCGCTTTGTTTCTGAAGTTGGCTTTCTTAACTGGGTGGTGGCGTCGGATTCGGTTAATGTGGTGAATACGGTTCTTTGTCTGGCACCAAGATCTTTCAAAGCTTCAATTATCGACAATATTCGTGAAGCTATCTCTAAGGCAAATAGTGGCTCTATTTGTCACATTTTTCTTCAAAGGGAATATGCGGCCTACTATCTAGCCCATTATGTGTGTTCTTTCTATAAAGAGTTTGTGTGGGCTAGAGTATCACCATCCTTTATTGGATGTTTTGTTCTTGCGGATTTGGCAATTAATGAATAAATGGAAGTTTTTTCCTTAATAAAAAAGGATAAATTTTATGTACTTCGGTCAGTTTGTCATGTTGTCCCTCAAACTTTGAAAACTAGAGTGGAACTTTAAAACATTAGCAAAAATAAATGCCCCTCAAACTTTAAAATAGTGAAAATGCCCCTTTTTGTGATATTTCGTTTATAAAGTTTTACTTTTGTCCCTTGAATTTTGGTAAATATGTTATCTTGTCCCTTGAACTTCAAAAACTAGTATTTTTACCCCTAAACTTTTTTCTTTTTTCTTTAGTCAACAATTTTTCACATAAATCAAAACTTAAATTGCTCACCCAAGAGATGAATTATGAACTAAGTCAATAATTGTAATGCACCTTTTTTGATTTTGTGTCTCTTTTGGAAGGTTGTCTCTTTTTTTTTTTTTTTTGGGATTTCTATGCTTATTAAGTCAATGTAGAATAAAATGGGGTTTGTAGCAAGAAGAGATTTCACTAGATTTATGACATTCGTTCTCCTCTTTCTAGACTCTTCTGTGCATGTGTGTGTTTTTTTAGGTTTTTTGTATTGGGTGAAAAAGTAGAAGACTATTATCACCAAAAACTATCAATTGTTTTAACAAATATAATATAGTTTAATTATCAAACAAAAAAAGTGCATTACAAGTGAAAAAAAAAACATCTATTTGGAAAAAAAATAAAAAATAAAAAATGAAATGTATGAAAACAAGTAGAAAATTATATATATAAATATATATTATATACTATAACAAATATGGGCATAAAAAAATGAGTCTAATTGTTAAAAATCACACGATAAAGCAAAAGTTAAAAATAATAGGAAATAAAAACTTTTTATTTCGGATATTTTTAACTTTTTATTTCCCAATGTTTTTAACTTTGTCAAAAAAAAAAAAAACAATAGATTTCCCAACATTTATCCTCCTCCTTTTATTACTGTCTCTTTTTTTCTCTCTTATTATTTACAAGAAACTTATAAATGTAAAAAGCTTTAATAAAAGATGTATGTTTTATTTCTTTACCGAACTACATCTAATTTGGTAACAAGAAAAAATAAATGAAAGAAAGGAAAAATGAATTGCACCTAAAAAAATTAAAAGAATATGCTAGCAAAATATATATGCATATATAATATATATCTCCATTTCAAATATATGCTATCCATTTCAAACATATGCATAGGCCTATATAAAATATTTTTACAAAAATGGGTGTTAAATAATATTAAAAAACTACTATTTAGGCGAGAAGTTTAATTTTTGACTTGTGTGAAAAATTTTGACTATAAAAAAATGAAAAAAGTTTAACGAGTAAAAATACCAGTTTTTGAAGTTCAAGAGGTAAGATGATACAACTATTAAAGTTTAAGGGGTAAAATTCAAACTTTATGAACTCAATGTCATAAAAAGATGTATTTTTGCTAATGTTTTAAAATTTAAAAGGTGTATATGTCAGTTTTAAAAGTTTCATAGATAAAGTGACAAACAAATTAAAATTTAAGGGGTAAAAATAAAATTTATTATACAAAAAAAAGCTTTCACTTTCAAAAAAATAAATTAAAATAAAATAAGATACCTCGGCGAAGTCACGAGCCTAAAAAAAAAAAAAAAAGCCTTTGCTTCCCTCCTCTTTGCTTTGAGTTATCTTCTGCGACTCGGAAACTAGGTAAGGAACATTTTCTTTTTCTCGCTTCCATGGCTTTTCGTTTCTGTGAATTTGTCTGCTTCTATTTCTTTTCTTACATTTTTGATTCCCTGGGATGGTCATCTATTTTCGTCAGTTTTCCTTGTTATTTTTCTCGGAAATTGTTCTGGGTTTTATGATGTAATTGTTCCATTTGAAATTTAATTTTCTCATTTTTTATTTTGATTTCTTGAATTAGCAATCCGGATAGAGATAATTTGATTTTTTTAATCTGCTACTGGGAAAGATAACTCGGCACTGTAGTTAGTTTGGCTGCTGAGAAAATTGAATAGAAAATGGAGAAAATTTGAACTCATGAGTGTCTCTTTTTAATTTTTATTATTATTTTTGTTTTTTCTTTAATCTGTGGCGTTTCCAATAAAATGTGAAAGACCTCGATTTTTTTTTTTCTCTACAAACCAAATAAATGGTTTCTTTTAATTTGTGTAGCCATATAAATATAGGCAAAAGTATGAAAATGTAAATTTCCCCTTTTAGTTTCTCATATTGTTCTTTACTCCTTGTCAAAATTGGGTCTTAGTAGATTCATTTAATTTGTATGACTACCCTTTTCAAAGTGCTTATAGTTTTTACACCTTTTTAAACAGGAGAGCTCGTTGAACTTCTCTTTGATTTGCAAATTTTCCCTTTTTATTTTTCATGTTCATCTTTGCCAATTGTCACAAATGGGTCTTACTAGAAAAGCATTAAATTTATTTGGTTATCCATCTGAAAGTACTCATAGTTTTGCCCTTTTTTTAACAGGAAATTCTCTTTAATTTGTGAATTTGGAGTTTGACTTAAGTAAAAGGTATATGGAATCATCAGATGATGAAGGAGAGGCATTGCCACTATCTGTTTCGAATTACCATTTCACCGATGACAAAGATGAACCCGTTTCGTTTTCTGCTTTGCCAATTCATTGGAGTGAAGGTGAGAGAGTGGATGACAAGAAAATGCAGGTCTTCCTTCATGGGACTGCCGATAACGGGCTTCAGAAGATATATAAGTATGTCATAGCATGGAAGTTTGATCTTGCCAATGTGAACCCTGAGATTTCGGTGCTCTCGAAGGGGAATAGTTGGATCAAGCTTCAGAAGCCCAGGAAGAGCTTTGAGGACATGATTAGGTCAACCTTGATAACAGTTCACTGTTTGCATTATGTGACAAGAAATCCTGAAGCATCTGGGAAACTTTTGTGGGATCAAATATCTAAGAATTTCAGGTGTTGTTCATGGCTTCAACACATAATTGATATCCACCCTTTTTTAATGCTGAAATTTGACATTTGCACTCAATCTACAGTTCATATGAGGTTAGGCCCTCCGAGAATGATCTTGTGGACCATACGTCTTTAATTAGTGAAGCTGTTAAAAGGAATTATGCTTTGACAAAGTCTAAGGTTTGTGAAACTATTTGTTTAAAATCATTGAATGATCTCATCACCTAAAAGAAGTTGATTTTTTTCTTTTTTCTCTAAGCTTCAGTTGAAATTTCAAGTAATTTTGCCTTCTGAATGAATGGATTATCTGTATTATTTATTCATTAATTTGAACCATAAGTTCTTAGTTATGGAATATGAACTTTTTGTATTCAATTATGGCACAAGTGTTTCTATTAACTGCAATTTTAATGTTTTATTTTTGAGCAGTTTTTAGTAGAGTTTCTTAAGGAAAAGCCTGAGAGGAGGAAATTACGAGATGAGGTTATTTTGATCCACTTTCTTTCAATTTTTCACTTGACTTCTTTAATTGTATTCTTCCTTTTGTCATTTTTTTTGTTCTTCATGATTTCTGAACTTTTCTTTTGAACGAGTAAATGGTTTTTCCAGGGAACTCAGGCTACAACAATGTCAAGATTTATTGTTGATGATTCGGATGATGATATCATGGATGGTGCAGAAGAGGATGATTTGAATGAAGATAATGAATTGTTTGATTCTGTTTGTTCTTTTTGTGATAATGGTGGCGATCTTTTATGGTATGTTCCGTTCTGTGGTCTTACTCCTGTAAACAGAGAATTTAGTCTTGTATAGACGGGGAAAAATAGGTTAGAGTGATAGATTAGAGTATGTTTTTTTGAAACTCATGTTATTCTTGATCTGCCCAGTCTTCTGCTTTTTCCTGCTGAAATCTTATTTTTTTTAGATTATTGAATCTTGGAGCATAGTAGCAGTAATTTTAATAACAACTTGACATCTCCTTATGGAGGACATTTTCATTGTATTCTTAGCATTCTTTTGTGCAATTTCGGTGTCAAATTAAAGGTGTGAATTCTATTTGTGGTCTAACGCAGTTGCGAAGGGAGCTGTCTTAGAGCGTTCCATGCAACTGTGGATGCTGGTGAGGAATCTCTCTGTGTTTCTCTTGGCTACAGCGAGGGAGAAGTAAATGTATGCCAGCAGCTTACTAATATTGCTATTCTGGTCTCAATTTCTTGTTTGCATCTTTTGGCATAACATTCTTTTTCCCCCTTTCTCCCATAATCCTTGGCAGACAATGCAACAGTTCTTGTGTAAGAATTGTGAACATAAACAGCACCAATGCTTCATTTGTGGGAAATTAGGATCATCCGAAAAATATTCCGGTGCTGAGGTATGAGTTGTTGTTAGGAACCAAAGCACTGTTTAAATATTGGAATGTCTAATACAAATGCTTCTCATATTATGGTCAAAAGTGATTCATAATCTTTAAGAGGAGGATTTATTTTAGAACTTCTATACACTTTGCTTTAATTTCTGTTTCTCTCTGTGTGTTGGAAAAATTTTTTCGGCTTTCATTTTCCTTTCATTTTTTAAATTTTTATTGTATTTATGAGAAAAAGCACAAAAATTGCAAAGTTATTTGTAAATGAGCCTCGTGATATCACTTGCTTCAGGTCTTTTGCTGTGTTTCTGCAACTTGTGGCCGATTCTACCATCCACAATGTGTTGCTAAATGGATTCATGCGGATAATGAAGTTTCTGCTAAAGACCTAGAGAAAAAGATTGCTGAGGGGGATTCTTTTACTTGTCCAGTTCATAAGTGTCTAGTTTGCAAACAAGGAGAGAACAAAAAAGATCATGATCTGCAGTTTGCTATATGCAGACGTTGTCCTAAATCGTACCATAGGAAATGCTTACCAAGGTGTTGTTTGTCATATTTCCTTTGGTTTCCCCATATCAGGATCGTCTTTCAACATCATAGATTGCTGATGTTTGCATTTTTTGTGTCAGGAAAATCTCTTTTAAGACCATCAAGAAGGAAGGGATAATAACAAGGGCTTGGGATGATCTTTTGCCTAATCGTATTCTAATATATTGCTTGTAAGTGCTCTATATGGCATTCTCTTTTCACGAATTTCTTGAAGTAACATGCTAAATGGTTTTGCCTATTTTTTCGTGCAGAAAACATGAGATTGACGAAGAAATTGGCACTCCACATAGAAACCACATAAAATTTCCTGGCGTTGAAGAAAAGAAGAGTACTTTTGGGATAAAGACGACTAGCATTGAAGAAAAGAGACAAAAAAAGGCATCTGAGTCGCTAGCAGACAGGAAGAAAATTGAGTCTAAGGTGAAGGTGCCTCCTCGTGAAGAATCCCATCAAGGAAATACAGCTTCTGCTTCATCCAGACAGAGTAAGCTGTCTGCTGCTCTAAAAGCAGGAGGGAAAAAAACTGCTGGAAAACTATCTTCAGGATTAAGTATCCCTCGGAAAGCGAAAGTTAGTGATGCAACCAAAAAGGAAACTAAGTCTCCCAGGGCCGAGGAAAACAAGGCTTCACTGGGTGTTAGGTTTTATGAATACATGAATGAGAGGTCTGAACCAGTGAAACCGGAGAAGCAAGATACCACAAAAAATTTGAGCAGTGGACTGCCTCCATTAGATGCTGATTCAGAAAGGAGGTCTGTATTTGCTCCCCCCCTAACTATTTACCTAACTCTGATTGTGACATGGATAGTTGTGTGGTTATTTTACATTATTTGGTTAAAGTTAGTGGGATCTTGAATAATTATGTACAATCAGGATTTGAGCTATAAATTTGTCTTGCGATTGTCTGGATCTGACATGTAAATATCTCTTGCAATACAGCTTGCTAGATTTAATGGAGGATGTAGAATCCTCATTAAGTATTAAAGATGTCAGAGAAAAGCACAAAGTTCCAACAACTCATGAGTACTCGATGAAAAATTTTGTGGAAAGTTGTACGCAGGGAAAGGTGGAGGCTGCAGTAGTGGTATGTACAATGTCAAGCTTCAAAATTTAACTGGTTGTTGGGAAGTAGTTAATGATTCTGTTCTTTGTCTTTTTCTTATCAGGAGTTGCTTTCTTTTTGTGTTTAATGTCCAGGCGGTACGAGCTGCTTTACGTAAACTAGATGAAGGGTGCAGTATGGAAGATGCAGAAGCTGTTTGTTCGCCAGACATGCTTGGCCAGATATTTAGGTGGAAGGTGTGGCTAGTTTTACAAGTTTTGTGTTCATTGATCATTCATTTATCTCAGGCCGGTCATAAACTGATATAGTTGTCATGTTCTTTTCATTACTTTTATTCTTTTTTACTATGGTGCTTTGGTTGGTTAAAGCCTAAAATGCCCAGACGTTTTTGCTTCCTGCTTCTTAAACAATTGTTTCGAGATTTGTTATTCCTCTGCATAAGGATTCTTTCTTAATTTATACTTTTTTTTTAATCTATATATAATTTCTTGTTTGTTATTGAAAAATCAATGCGATAGTTTCATCATAGAGACTCTGCAAGTGTATTACACCATTTTTCGTTGAAATTCATGGATGTGTGCAAGTGTTCCTTGCATGTCCTTGTTGTTAATGTTGTCTTGTTTTTATTGACCTTCTTAATTTGTTATGCTCTAGAACAAGTTCAAAGTATATCTTTCACCTTTTCTATATGGTATGCGTTACACATCCTTTGGTCGCCATTTTACAAAGCCGGAGAAACTGAAAGAGGTAATTCTAGTTCCCTTTTTTTTGTACTTGATGCCAAAATTGAAATCCCAGTTTTAATATCATCATCATCATCAACTGCTGATTTGAGAAACGTTAAAATGTTGTGATTATATGAAAATTTGACCCTTGATTCTGTTTGAGTAATAGTTAGACAATTGACAATAGGAAGATGAGCATGATGTTTTCTGCAACTGCATGGATTTTATTTACGCAAGCCTTCCATTTCAACTCGTGTTCTTTTTGGATTTAGTGAGAGATTGGTCCTCTTTTCTTTATTAGTAGTAGTATTAGTATAGTAGCAACAGCAGCAGTATTAGTAGTAGTTGCTTCGTTTTTATAGCTGCTGCTATAGTAGGAGAATCTAACTTATCCAAAGATTGGCTGCAGATATGATGTATTGATCTTCTTGTTCTTTTGCTCGCTCTCTATTACACTGGAAACAATTACATCGTAAGGGAAAGAACACGGTCTGCTGGAAATTTCATGATGCTTATAATATTTTGTTGTACAAGGGTCGTGTAGTTTATAGTGGAAAATGTTCTGGATTTTGGGTGAATAGAGTTTTCAGTTTCCCTTGGAAAAGTGGTGGTGCACATTTCATGCTAATTTTTCCATGTTTTCCAGAGTGTTTAGGCTTTTACAAATTGGAAAACATTAATGCATTGACGTGTGGTAGTTTGATTTGGCCCTCTATTGTCATATTTATTGACAACATCTGAGTGTAATTTCTAGACTCTTTTCCCCCCACTTGTGCTGTCAGATTTTTCCGTCTCTCTTGCTATCATCAAGATTAATGTCTCAACCATTTCAATGAAGCGTTGTCAATGATAAAGAGTTGTTTTCGTTGTTTTTTGCAGATTGTCAATAAACTCCACTGGTATGTACAAGATGGTGATATGGTAAGATTTGTATCCTTTTGTTTTCCTTTTCGGTATTTGATTGACATGTGACACCTTAAATTGCTGTTGATATTGTTTGGACATCTCCCTGAGTTAAGCAGGTAATCAGTTAATAGTTGTATGTTCTGTCGATTTTTAACATTTTATGCAACGGGTTTATGTAGCTATATTGGAGCAGAAAATTTCATCAGGGATTTGCATCCTAATTCCGTTTCTTAATGTTTTATTCATGAATGAACGGTTTTTTTGGTTGACATTAAGAATTCTTTGAGCATTATTAGAACTTGACAAATTTTGTGGTCTTTGTAATAGGTTGTAAAATTGTTTTGTTGTTGATGATATAGTCTATCATCCATTGTTTACAATACTCTTCAGTTTCACATTTGTAATATTAATGTTAACTACCTGAATAACCTATTGTTTCTGTGAACAGATAGTGGATTTCTGTTGTGGTGCCAATGATTTCAGTATCCTAATGAAGAAAAAGCTAGATGAGACAGGGAAACGATGCTCATACAGAAACTATGATTTTATTCCACCAAAGGTAATATAATCTCTTACAATTTTATAAGATTGCTTAATATTATTCGAGCTATTATGTAATATGTACATATTTACGCATTTCTATTTTCGGAGACATCTAGAGTGGCTGCAAAGTAATTTACCTGTCTTGGACTGATGAATTCTTGCTCAATTTGGTGTTATTTCTAACTTCGGGGAAGGGTGATCACTTCTACAGAAATAATGGTTTGGTGGGGGTGTCTTAGGTTGGGAAATTTGGCTGTTTGATGTTCATGAGTGTTGTTTAATATTTTGCAAAAGGAGGAAAATATGATCTTTTTAATGTGTGTTTTTCCAGAATGATTTTAATTTTGAGAGGAGGGATTGGATGACTGTCCAGCCGGAGGAGTTGCCAAATGGATCAAAATTGGTAAGGATGAAGTTTTTCTGTTTTTACTTGGGTTGAGATATTCCGAATTCTGAAGCCTTAGGTAATATTTTCACTTTACTTTTTGAACAGATAATGGGGCTAAATCCTCCCTTTGGAGTTAAAGCATCTCTGGCGAACAAGTTCATTGATAAAGCGCGCCAGTTTAGTCCAAAGCTCCTCATACTTATTGTTCCGTCAGAAACGCAAAGGTAGGTACTTCTATTTGTTCATCTTTCTATCTTCTACGTTTAAATATTTGTTTTGAACTTTGGTTTCTCGTTTGTACCAGGTTAGGTGAAAAGGACAATCCTTATGCTTTGGTATGGGAGGATGATCGTTTCTTATCAGGAAAGGTGGAGAACGATATTTTCCCCTCCTTTTTTTTGCTTTATCTTTTCTCTTGGTAGCAGAGTATCATTTAGTATGATATTTACTGTTTCCCCCTCTTTATCACCTTTCAGTCATTTTATCTGCCTGGATCGGTTAACATAAAGGACAAACAAATGGAGCAATGGAATGTCAAGCCACCTGTACTCTCTTTGTGGAGCCATCCTGATTGGTTTGCCAAACACAGGGCAATAGCTGAAAGTCATGATCATACTTCAAGGCAAGAAGAAGCTATGGAAGAAAGCCCTCCTGAGTCAATCCCAGATGACCTGGTGGACTACCGTGATGATGGTCGTATCCCTGATCGTTCAATGGGTGACCATGACAATTATGCTGACATGCCTGATCAGGCGATATATGACAAGGATGGTTGTGATGATAATGAAATGCTGACCGAGGATCCTGTGAAAACTGATAATTTAGAAAGTTATGTATCTGTGGCAGTTGGAAGTGAACATAAAGAAAAGTTGCCTTTAACCAGCTGTGACAGGGGCAGCCTTGGGAGTCATGGTCAAGGGAGGAGACCATCCAATGAGAAATCAAGTAAGCGGTCGCGAAAAGCAAAGAATAAGAACAAACGAAGAGTGAGTCGCGAGATATCAGTAGACAACAAATGGGATCGCAGGTCTCCTATTAGAGAGACTCATGCCGGAATACCTCCTCCTATAGATGTTGGCGAAAATAGTTATCCACATTTTGAGTCCAACATGCCTCGTTCACATGGGCATTTTGATGATTTGGACAGAAGGTATGGCATTGATGCTGATGAGCATAATTATAGGTATCCCTACAGATGGTCAAGCAGTGCCAATGCAGCTTCTGATTTTGGAGCTAAGAACTTAGAGGAGCAACATTATGTGGGGCAAATGAGAGGAAACACAGATAGCTTTAGCAGCAGGCAATTGGAGATGGAAGAAATGCATAGGAGGGATTCTGGTATTCGATCGCAGGTTCATCTTTACGGACAGCAAGATCCGAATCTTCCAAGAAGTCACTATCTGCAAGGTCCAGATCCTAGATATGACCCGATCAGGTCCGACGTGCCATACTCATCTCCTTATGTGCATCCAGTGCCGATACCTGAGCCTTCTTACAGAACAAACCTGCCTGGACTGCAGTGGCATGCACCTCGACCGGACGAACTGCGCCAGACAAGAATGGGTGCTTTTGGATATGACCTACCTACCGGGTATAGTGGAAGCAGTGTCTTTGATCCTAGAGCAGGCCACCATGGACGCCCAGGTGGCCTTATGGCCTATCCTCCAGGTTCTCGCCCAACCTATCCACAACACAATTCTGGAGGGTGGCTGAATGACTAGTCCTCTATGCTTGTAGTAGTCTACTCGTTTTTTGGGAAGTAGCTTTGTGCTTTTTGAGCAGCACTTGGGCTGTTAATTTAATGATCCAGTGCTCTACTGTTGAATATGGGATTTTTTTTTTTTAACACTTACATGTCAAGTATGGTTTGCTCAACTCTGAGGAGCTTACACTTTGTAAAGTAATTGTCAAAATTAAGCTTTTACAATTCTATTTCTCCCTTTGACCTAGTGATTAATTAACAGGATTTTAGCACATCTTTGGGCAGTGCTAGCTTTGTGTGCATTCAGTTTTCGCCAAATTTATAGGTATATTTTTACGGAATTTTGAATTATTTTAGGGTACGTTTGTTTCATGCATTCTTTGAACTCAATGGACTCAAATTTGGATGCGAGTATCAAGAATCTTTCGAATACGCATTTGTTTCTCCCAAAATCTGAATCATTTGAGTGTCAAGAATTTAAGTTTTCAGAGTTCTCATCCCCTTAAACTTTTAGGCCCGTTTGGTTTGAGTACTTTTTGTACTCAATGAACTCAAACGTGGCTTCAAGTATAAAGAATTTTTTGAATACGTGTTTGTTTTTCTCAAAATTTGAATCCTTTGAATATCAAGAATCTAAGTTTTTAGAGTTTTGACTTCATCTTAAACTTTTGACTCTCAGATATCTTTGCTACAGTAAAAACTAAAATTCTCTCTCATATATTTGAGGAAAAAAAATCATAACTTCTTCATTTGATATCTAATTGAGATGATTCTTCTATATTGCATATATTTTTGGATCATTAACATTAAGATTTTATTAGATTTGTTAATAAATCAAAAACTATTTTCACTACATTTTCAAACATAAATTTCATTGCATATCTTTTTGGATCAAAAACTATTTGCATATTAGATTTTTTGTTATTAGATTTTATTAGATTTGTTAATAAATCAAAAACTATTTTCACTACCCTTTCAAACACAAGTTTCTAGTGAAGAGATGAATAAATTAAGATTCATATTGCATATTTTTTTGGATCATTAACATTAAGATTTTGCTAGATTTGTTAATAAATCAAAAACTATTTTCACTACTTTTGCAAACACAAATTTCAATTTTATTCCGTATTCATATTAAAACTTAAATGCATATCCAAACGTTAATTCGGATAATAATTCAAATCACTAACTTAAATTCTAATTCAAATCACACTAGCTCAAATCAATCATTGATTCGAATATATTTACCAAATAGATCATTAGTAATTTGACGTTAAAAAAATAAAGAAACTTCTTAAAGACTTTTTTTTTGTCCGCAGCAAGATAAATATGAGAAACATCATGCTTGACAATACAATAATTTATCCAAGTGAAACTTAATTTTCAAAGCACCTGTTCCATAAATTACTTCACAAAGAGAAAAGGGGTAGTTTTTCCTTTCACATTTAACCATTTAATGAAACTAGAATGGAGAATGAAAAAAATGTCAATCCTTAAATACTGTTTAGTAAAAATAAGGGGTCAAAGGCAATGGATCTATGACTGTCAAATTTAATTGTATATTCTTACGTTTAGGAATTTAGTTGAAATCACAATTTAAAACTAAAAATACTGTAACATGTGCAAGAAAATACTATAGAAAAAGTAAAGTTAGTTGGAAGTTGAAACTGTAAAATTACAGTTCTAACAGTATTTCTAAACATCCTAGTTCTAAGCCAACAACTATTTAATTTTATAAAAAGGTATTTGATATGCCATCTGTACAAGTCAATTACATAGATCTAAACTGATTCTTAAGTTTAGTAGATATTAAAAAGCAAATAAATTAATTACATTCCACATTTTGATAAATAATGTTTTGTGTTTTTGTTTGCTTTAAGATTCAATGAGTTTGAACCTAAATTTTAAGTTGAGCCCCGTTCGGCTTTAAAATGGGACAATGAGAAAAAAATAGGCCCGATTAATAGTTGAATAAAAATTAATAGACCAAAATGTTAAAATAGTTGATACATAGCCCATTTAATTTTAGATCTGCATTCTTTAAATAAAAAAATGACTAAAATACCTAAATTCTCAATTTTAATCTATCCTAACATGGAGGAAATGGATTAAATGAAGCATTTCAAATCCTTAGAAAATTCTCAATTTTAATCTATCCTAACATGGAGGGATTAGAGGAGGAAAACCATACTAAACATGAAGGTTCTTCTCTATTTTACTCACTTAGGTTACATGCTTGTCCAGCTACTGTGAAAAAATATGCTAGACGTGCTCAATTGGGTGAAATTTTTGAATTAGATCGTGCGACTTTGAAATCCGATGGTGTTTTTCGTAGCAGTCCGAGGGGTTGGTTTACTTTTGGACATGCTTCGTTTGCTCTGCTCTTCTTCTTCGGACCCATGGTTATGGACCCGAATCCATTAGTATGGAACATTTTCTTTTCCAAGTGAAATCCCCTAGTATATGAAAGAGTGAAAAAATGCTTTCGTTGTTGTGGAATAAGAAGCCTTCATATCTTAATGCATGTATTTAATTTATTCGGAGCTATTAGAGCGGGATCCACTTTTTGGGGAATATGAGTCGAAGCAATAACAAGAATATTTCTAGTGGAACATCTTTCACAATCCCTGGAGAGATAGTTCACTAATAGACCGAGAGATAAATAAAAATGAAGTAGAAGAGCCCAGATTCCAAATGAATGAAAACGTGACTATATTTGTCCTAGTTACTCTTCGGAACAGAGTGGAAGAAGGGAATAGGTTCTCGAACGAGGAAAAGGATCCAATGACTTCAAAAGAATTGAACGAAGAGCCGCATGAGATGAAAATCTCATGTACGTTTCTGTAGAGTGGCAGTAAGGGTGACTTATCTGTCAACTTTTCCACTATCACCCCCAAAAAACCAAACTCTGCCTTACGTAAAGTTGCCAGAGTACGCTTAACCTTGGATTTGAAATCACTGCTTATATATCTGGTATTGGCCATAATTTACAAGAACATTTTGTAGTCTAGTAAGAGGGGGAAGGGTTAAGGATTTACCCGGTGTGAGATATCACATTGTTCGAGGAACCCTAGATGCTGTCGGAGCAAAGGATCGTCAACAAGGGCGTTCTAGTGCATTGTAGATTCTTATACAAGTCACTCAGCCATCTCTCCCCCAATTGAAAGAGGATAATTATTATGTTACATTAAGTCAAAATAAGGCGTGAAAAAGTCTTTTTTTTTTTAGTTTATTGCTATAGTTTATTTATATTTTTTGAAATACTATTTAAAACTAAAGAAAAAAAATCCCTCTTTGATTTTGTCCAAAGAAACCTTTTCTTTACACGGCTTGGCCCGGTCAGTACCAGGCTGAGCCGGGCCTCTTAATAAAATTAGAATAGAGAATGAAAAAAATGTCAATCCTCAAATACTGTTTAGTAAAAATAAGGGGTCAAAGGCAATGGACCTATGGCTATCAAATTTAATTGTATATTCTTGTGTTTAGGAACTTAGTTGAAATCACAATTTAAAACTAAAAATACTGTAACATTGCAAGAAAATACTATAGAAAAGTAAAGTTAGTTGGAAGTTGAAACCATAAAATTATAGTTCTAACGGTATTTCTAAACATCCTAGTTGTAAGCCAACAACTATTTAATTTTATAAAAAGGTATTCAATATGCCGTCTGTATAAGTCAATTACATAGATCTAAACGGATTCTTAAGTTTAGTAGATATTAAAAAGCAAATAAATTAATTACATTCCACATTTTGATCAATAATGTTTTGTGCTTTTGTTTGCTTTAAGGTTCAATGAGTTTGAACCTAAATTTTAAGCTGAGCCCCGTTTGGCTTTAAAAGGGACAACGAGAAAAAAAAAATAGGCCTGATTAATAGTTGAATAACAATTAATAGACCAAAATGTTAAAATAGTTGATACATAGCCCATTTAATTTTAAATCTGCATTCTTTAAATAAAACAATGACTAAAATACCTAAATTCTCAATTTTAATCTATCCTAACATGAAGGAAATGGATTAAATGAAGCGTTTCAAATCCCTAGAAAATTCTCAATTTTAATCTATCCTAACATGGAGGGATTAGAGGAGGAAAACCATACCAAACATGAAAGGTTCTTCTCTATTTTGCTCACTAAGGTTACATGCTTGTCTTTTATTTCCTTGTTACTGACAACATGAAAGTAGCTCTTTCTGCTACATTGCTATGTACTAGAAGGTGATACGGTAAGGCTTTTTATCTCTGAATAGGAAGTAGTTGTTTGGTTTCCGATTCTTAACTCACTCTTCTCTACATGGGGTTACCATTTGGATGTTGCTTTGAGTCATAAAGACAATCAAATGATAATCTTTGCCGAAACACCCCCTCCTCTTTTTCTTTCTTCCTTTTGTCCAGCAAGAGAAGCTGCCAACTGGGTCAAAATGGGTAAGATATTAAAGCTTTATATTTATCCTAAGATCAAAGTTTTTAGATTTTGGTATTCTTCATTTGGCAGAAATTCTCACTTTCAAGTACTGTTTGAGCAGATAATGGGGACTAAATCTTCCATCTGGAGTCAAAGCAACCGTTGCAAGCAAGGTCATTGATAAGGCTCTTGAAATCAAGCCGAAGCTCGTTCTCTTCTTCTTCCACGAGAAGAAGCACCAATGTAGGTTCTTTGACTTACAAAACACACACAAACACTTTTACATGCATTTGTTCTCTTGTTTTGAGGCATTTGCTTATCTTCTGTATTGGAGTTCTTTCCTTGGAGAACATAAATTACTTTCAGGCTTGTAGCATTTGTTCCAGGTTAAATGAAAAGAGACCACCTTGTGATGTGGTTTGGGAGGATTGTCGACTTCTATCCGAAAAGGTGGAGAAAGATGTTTTTGCCCTTTTTCTTCTTCTTGGAGAGTTAAATTCGCCCAAAATCAGTACCTTGCAGCCATTTTATTTGCTTGTATCTAAGGCTGTCAATTCGGGTCCACATGTCGGGTTCGGGTCGGGTTGAGCCTTTATAAAAACAGCCAACACGCCAACCCAAACCTCACCCGTGACCTGACGGGTCAAAAAATCCCCAACTCGGACATGACTAGACGTGTAGATGGGTTGACCCGACCCGACCCGACCCGTGCAACCTGGCAATATACTACTTTGTGCATGTTCGTGTTGACACGAAATACTGACCCGTTAAACCTGATAGACCTGTAATATGATAGACCCAACAATAAGCCTATAAAATAAACAATAACCCAACAAAACAAAACCATCAAAAAAGTTAACAAAACTTTGTATAAGTTTAACAAAAACAAATATGCTAGAAATTAGAATCATGTCAAGTTAGATATACAACAAATGTTAGACTAATTTGACACATTAAAATTAATTTCAGGTTATATGTGTTACATTAAGGTCACATGAGTTCAATTTGGATTACACGGGTTAATTAATAATTTTCAGGTCAACCTTATTTTGACACATTTTTAGCGGGTTGATTTCGTATTGATTCGGGTTGACCCGAACCCAACCCGTTTTTTGTGTGGGTCAGACGGGTTCGACCCAATTCCAACCCGAGGCCTATTTTCCCAACCCTAACCCGCATTTTTCGTGTCGGGTTTGTGTCGTATCATCGTGTCGTGACCCAAATTACTGGCCCTACCTGTATCTGTAGATTCGAACGAGAAACAAACAGAACAGTCGAATGCGAAGCCACCTGTACTCTATCTGTGGAGCCGTCCTGATTGGTCTTCTAAATATAAGTCTATAGCGGAAAAGTACGGACACATTTCCATGCAACAAAAGCCCCCTGGAAAAAATTCACACCAGAAATTTTATTTCCAAACGTCCAGCAAGCAACCGAGATAATTATGATACCAAATCCAAGCCAACTGGTAAGCTCCAGAGACATGAGAGTCACAAGAGTCATGAGCATAAGAGGTTTGATTCAAAGGAGAAGTCTGGGGAACAGCAGAATGACACAAGGGATGTTAGTGCAAGGGGTTGAATAACAACGGAGCACAAATCGGAGTCATTCACACGCTGATTCTGGTGGACTTAGTTGTCAGAATTTTCGGAATTGCATGACCACTTTGCCAATGGAACGACAAAAACGGAACGAAACAAAGAAGCATGGAAGAGAAAATGTTGAGACGCCAACTGATAGCAAATCAGAGATTAATCGTTCACATGTGGAGGTTGGTGGAAATAGTCCTCAGAATTTTCGTAATCGCTTGTCTCCTTCACCAATGCATCAACAAAAACAGCAGAATGACACAACGAAGGATGGAAGAGCAGAGTTTGAGACCATATCAGAACGCAAATCAGAGACGAGTCCTCCACACATGTAGCTTAGGGGACGTAGTCATCAGAATTTTCGCTTGCCTATTTCACCTATGCAGTCTGAACCCGCTTATGGGGGCAAACGGGGTAGAACTTCAAACGACAAATCTAGAAGGCTTAACATGAACGGTGCTGAGCGTAGAACCGATCATTACAGTGCACCAAATAGCCCTGGCAGTAGACAACATATAAATTGCAATGAAGAGAAGCTTAGAAAGGAATTGAATATGCGGTCACAAGATTCGTACTCCTCGGGAAGCAGTCATGTAGCAGGCGAATTCTGGACACAGCCGGATGGGATCACCGACACTGAACTCGCCTTGTGGGACTCGGAGTTCAGTGACCGAGCCTTCTTATCCCAACAACGCATCAGCAATGCAGCAACCTGAAAGCAGTTTCTTTACTGCATCAGAACTGCCTAGGTACCAGGGTGTTTGAATGGATTTTGCTCCTTGTCCTAATGAAGCATACTCGCGCCAGCACTCGGTGGGTTGGATTGACGAATAACCGGGTATGTTGACGGTATCTCCCTCTTGACCTTGGCTCGATTATCTTATAGAATTGAACACTAACATTTCTGGTTCTCCTGGATTTTTGGCAGAGACGATGTACATACAAAGAGTTACAATTCTCTGTAGGTATGAATAGACTGATCATTAACACGTATCTGTTTCATTGATAAATAGGGTGCTTTTTTTCCTTGATGCGTGGGACTCATTTTCTGCTTAACCTATATTATAGAATTAACAGATGACGTTGAATGCACATGAGGTTTGCCTGATATTGTTAATGCCGTGTTCAAACTTCAAGCGTGGGGTTTTTTTTTTTTTTTTTTTCCAGTACTATTTTTTATTTTACATATTTTAGTTACTTTATTTTTTTTTATGGCGTCTTATTCTGGATTCAGATTCGTGATTGGGATTCCCATCTATAAACTTCTCTTGGAAAATTAATATGAAATTACTTACTTATTGGAATGATCTTTAGTTTAGTATTGTGATATCTTATACTTAAATCAGTGGGATTTAAAATAATGAAATTTAAATTCTCTCCAACAGCTTCACATGGTCGGTTATTATGGATGTGACTGTACATCACTATTATCAAAATAAAATCGTCATATAATCCTAAGACTTCTAACGTTGATCGCACATGTTTTTTCCATCTATTGATGGGGTTGGAATTAAATTTGAAACGTAGCTTAAGGAACAAATCGTTGACAAACCAAAATTTTTTAAAAACTTTGTTTATCAGAAATAGCTATATAATTTTAATTAATAATAAAAAGCTTTGAAAATTTTTACAAACCTATTGAAGACCTATCAATGCATTATAGCTTTCCTCTTTGACACCACGATCTTTCAACTGAAGCCTCCACACCAATGAAAAGACGAGTGGGCGTCAAAATGCAACAATAAATTAACCTTATACTTTTTTAGATCTGTTATGTACTCAACACATAAGATAAAAGACTTTTTTTTTCAGAGAATAAACTCTCAGTTTTTCTCTCTGATTATATTGTAAAAGTTACATGTAAAGATTGATCTATAGAATAACTGTTATTTCTCTCTTTTTATATCTGAACAGTTAGTTATTATTATTTTTTATTTTTTAATTAATTTTAAATTAAAATAACCACCCTATCAGATATATAAGGAAGAGATATACACTAATTTCTTATCCCTTTCTTTTATTTTTTAAACGAATCGTGTCGATGTGATTCTTTAAATTATATATATATATAAAACATATATGAACACATTCTTAAATAATAATAATATATATATAATATAAGATTTACGGAAATCACGCTAATGTAAATATATAATATATTTATATATAATAAAATCTTATAGATATTTAAATTCAAAAAAATTATATTTATTTAAAAATAGATTTTAAATTAATTAATAATTTACTTTTGCGTCCATATTAGAAAAGACAAAATGTGGTCCCTCCACGCATGTGCCACACAAAATTAAACTTAATTTAGATAATCTTATTATTCAAATATTATCAATTAATTAATTTAAAAATATGTTTAATTAATCTCATGAATTAAATAATCAATTATTTAATTTAACTAATACTTAGTTAAATGTAACAACTTTTATCACATTATATTATATATCACAGAGAACATTTTTCTATGTCACATTAATATCTCAAATGTAAAATAATTAATTCATGATTCAATAATTTCAAATTAAATATGTATAATTTATTGTATGTGTTAAATACAATACAGTGTTATAGAGGTGGCATTGGAGACCTATAAACCTATAACCCAAGCTTCAATAAATTTGACAATTAATCAAACTCTTTAATTAATGTACCAAATTTATTAGTTTAGTGTTGCTTCACTAAAAACTTGAAACTGAACTTTTAAGATTATAGTAAAAATTACTCAAAAAAAATTAGCTAGTAGTGCATTGATATAATCATTACATATAAGTCAGTTCTCCATAAATAGTTCATAATAAGAGCTAGGTTCAATTACTGTTTACCTCTCTTATTACATCTTTATTCTTGAGTTTCAATAATTCTCTAATTAACAGTTATTTCATAATATTATCATGAACGAGCACTCTACTGTTCAAACCTTGAATCATCACTCAAGAGAGCTATTTGTCTAACTTCAATAGGGAAGGAATGGATTATATATCTGTATAATATTATTCCCAGCAATTTATTACAATATGTTTTCAAGAAAATAAGTTATGATTTGCGTTTAGACAAATCTTACCATGCAAGTTACGAAACATAATGTTATAAATAGGAGTCTAATAAATACTCAGGATTAAGGCTGTCAAATATATGATTATCATAGTGATAAATTTGAATACTTTATTTGTAATGAATGATTATTAGAGATTTATAATTTATCTGATCTAGTCCTATATAATCTCATTATATAAAGTACCTCCAATTTAATGTCTCTACATTAATAGCCCGGTTAAGACTATTTTATTCTAAATGAGATTGGATCGTACTTGTAATATTAAATTAAAGATCCTAAACTTTAATTAACTATTATGGACTATTTAGATTATCATCTATAAATTTTATCCCTAAGCATATAACATTTATATGATAAATTGATAGTCACATAAATAATTATGGAATTTTCTTGATGCCCATAAAAGTATTCATAATACATATAAGCAACTAAAATAATTATAAATGTCACTTTATTTATATATTAATAACATGTACAATGTCAGATCTTATAGGGTACCAAACCCAACAATTTCCCACTTGCCCTAAAGCAGGTAAGACATGTCTCTAAGACCTAAACCTTCTAAATGTCCCTTAAACCTCTTTGCATGTAACGTCTTAGTGAAAAGGTCGGCAAAGTTGTTATCCGACGCTATCTTCACAACTTTTATGTCGCCTCGATGTACTATCTTTATGATTAAATGATATTTTTGCTCTATATACTTTCCTCTTTTGTGGCTTCTAGGTTCTCTTGAATTTGCCACTGCACCACTATTATCATAATACTGTGTGAGTGGTTTATCCATACTTGGAATGACTTCGAGATCATTTAAGAACTTATAGAGCCAAACAACTCCTTTAGTTGCTTCACAAGCAGCCATATATTCAGCTTCCATAGTCGAATCAACAATACATGATTCTTTAATGCTTCTCCAAACTATGGCTACCCCACCAAGAGTAAACACTAATCCAGACGTAGATTTACGTGTGTCTTTGTCTGATTGAAAATCAAAATCAGTGTATCCAATGGGAATCAAATTCTCACCAGAATATACCAGCAATATAGTTTCTTGTTCTCCTGAGATGCTGAAGAATATGTTTAACTGCCACCTAATGATTTAATCCTAAGTTGGATTGATACTGACTGACTATGCCCACCGCATAGCAAATGTCAGGTCTTATACATAACATACCACACATTAGACTTCCCATTGTAGATGCATAGGGTATTTGTCTCATATTTTCTTCCTCTTGAGGTGTCTTAAGACACTGCCCTTTTGAAATATAAACTCCATGATGTATAGGTAAATTACCTTTTTTTGAGTTTTGCATCGAAAATTTGATAAGCACATTATCGATGAACGATGCCTAAGACAATGCCAACAATTTATTCTTGTGATCTCTTATGACTTGGATTCCAAGAATATAACTTGCCTCTCCCAAATCTTTCATTTGGAATTGGTTGGCGAGCCATTTCTTTACATTAGATAATACGCCTATATCATTTCCAATGAGTAGGATATCATCTACATAAAGAACTAAGAAACCACCTTCTTCTCTTTGATGTACTTATATGAACAAGGTTCATCAATATTTTGATCGAAACCATAAGACTTGATCGTCTCATTAAATCTCAAGTTCCAAGATCTTGAAGCTTGCTTAAGTCCATAGATGGACCTTTGCAACTTGCAAACTTTTTGCATTTGACTTTTGATTACAAACCCTTATGGTTGAACCGTATTAATGCTTTCCTCAAGATAGGCATTCAAAAAGACAGTCTTGACATTCATTTGCCATATCTCGTAATTAAGATATGTAGCAATGGATAAAAGAATCTGAATGGATTTAAGCATAGCTACGGGCGAGAAAGTTTCTTCACAGTTAACTCCCTCCTTTTGGGTATAACCCTTTGTCACAAGCCTAGCTTTAAAAGTCTCAACTTTTCAGTCCACTCATCTTTTCTTCTTGTAGATCTATTTGCACCTTATGGGTTTTATTCCTTCAGGTAGATCTACAAGTTCTTAGACTGAATTGGAATACATGGACTCCATTTTAAGGTTCATAGCCTCCAGCCATTTCTCCATCTTAGAATCTTCCATTGCATGATGATATGTCAATGGATCATCCTCACCATTATCAAAGATAACAACATGTGCTTCTCCAAGTTCCTTGTAGTGAGTAGGTGGTCTCATAACCCTCTCACTACGTCGAGGTGGTATGACATCCTAATCTAGAGATGTGGTCTCCTCATCTTGTCCTTCGATAACGGTTGTTAGTTGCAGTCTCATTTGATCAGAAAGTAACTCTTCAAGTGCAACTTTTCTATGAGGTTTATAGTTTGTTATATAATCATTCTCGAGAAAAGGGGCATTTGTCGATACAAATACCTTCTTTTCTTGTGGACTATAAAACAAACCTCCCCCCGTTCTCTTTGGGCATCCTACAAATAAGCATACTTCAGAACATGGTTTCAGCTTTTTGGTCTTTTCTTTTAGCACATGTGCTAGACACCTTCATATACGGATATGTTGCATACTAGGTTTACGACCATTCCATAACTCTAAGGACGTTTTTGGAATAGACTTAGATGGAACCATGTTTAGCATATATATTGTAGTTTGCAGCACATATCCCCAGAATGAAGTGGGTAATGATGAGTAGTTGAGCATAGATCTCACCATATCAAGCAACATCTGATTTATTCTCTCTGCAACACCATTCTGTTGTGGTGTTCTAGGTGTGATAAGTTGTGATAGATTACCATGTTCTACCAAATAATCCTTTAACTTAGTATCAAGGTATTCCCCTCCTCGATCAGATTGAAGAGTCTTCACAGACCTTCCAAATTGCTTTTCAGCTTCTGCTTAGAATTCTTTAAACTTTCCAAAAGTTTCAAATTTCCTTTACATTAGATACATGTATCCATAGCTCGAATAATCGTTAATAAATATGATGAAATATTCATAACCACCATGTGCTTGTACATTCAATAGACTACAGATGTCCGAATGTATTAGCTCAAGTAGTTCCCTGGCCCCTTCGCCTTTTGCAGAAAAAGGCCTTTTAGTCATTTTACCTTCAAGACAAGATTCACAAACTGGTAGAGAACTAATTTTTAGTTCTCTTAAGGACCATCCTTTACTAGTCTGTTAATCCTATCAAGGTTAACGTGACCTAATCTAAGGTGTTATAGGTATGTTTCATAATTAGAAGAAACCTTCTGCTTCTTAGGTTTTGGTTGTTCAACTTTGAACTTTTTCGGTATTGAGCAGTGATTTTTCGTTCGGCCGTAAAGTGTAAATCCCATTTTTCATATGTCTAGAACAAATATCCAAACTATTTCTAGAAATATTAGCATAATTACCATTAAAAGAAACATTAAACATTTGTTCAAACAATCTGGAAACAGAAATCAAATTTTTACGAAAACTAGGAATATAATAACATTGTCCAATATTAAAACCTATTTCCAAAGTAAAGTTTTATAACTCCTACTGCTCTTGCCAAAACAACAGCTCCTATTCCCACTCTCATCGTTTGTTCCCTATCGGCAAGCTCCCTTGAAGAACTAAGCATCTGCAAAGAAGAACAAACATGATTAGTTGTCCCTGAATCAACTATCTAAGTTGAAATATCATCTTCAACTAAACAAGCTTCTAAAATGAGTAAATCTGATTTACCGTTATTCTTCTTCTCTTTGAGCTTCTGAAGATACTTCTTGCAGTTTCTCTACCAATGCCCAACTACACTACAGTGGAAACATTTTCCTTTGGGCTTCTTTTGCTTTGAGCTCTTTTTGTTTTTGTTGTTGTTGTTGTTGCTCTTGTTCTTCTTAGTTTGCCTCTATTCTTAGACTTACCACTTCCTTCAGTTTTCTTCCTATTCTTATTCTTTTGAGTAGAAGAGGAAACTTGAGCTTCTGTAATATTTACCTCACCTTCTATAGTCTTTTCTTTCGAAATAGACTCGAAGGTTTGCAATTTATTAAGCAACTCAATCATGTTATATTTCATCTTGTTCATGAAATAGTTGTTCTTGAACTGAAGGAACGTAAAGGAGAGGGTATCTAAAATCATCATCACTTGAGTGGCTTCATCTATCATCGCCTCGTTTACATCGGCTTCATAGAGATAGTTAACCATGCTGAGAACATGTTCTCTGACGGAGACCCTTGCCTTCATTTTGGCATTCATCACAGCCTTAACGGCTTCATGGCATGCCTTTTCAGAAGGTTTGTCAAACATGTCTTGTAAAGACTGCATTATCTCATAAGCAGTCTCCATGCTTCGTGCTTCATTCTAAGTACTTTAGACATGCCAGTCAAAAGGAAGCAGCAGGCCTTGTTGTTTACCTCGATCCAACGATCATATATTTCTCGTATATTACGAGAGGCATTGACAGTAAGTGGTGGAGGACATTCATTCGTCAGGACAGACTTGTAATTTTCACAAATTAACACTAGATTCATGTTACTCTTTCATTTGACAAAATTATCTCCACTTAATTTTTCATTTGAGAGAACAACGATAATCAGATTAGACATTGTCACTGTAATAAATAAATAAATGACATAAATTAAACGATTGCATAAACATCATACATATATATTTTGGAATAGTAAACGTGATGCATAATGAATATGAAAAAACACTTAAATTTTTTACTAATTCTATGATTATTCAATTTTAATAAATAAAGTGTTGTCGTATGGCAGGTCAAATTATTTATAAATTGAATTGAGACATTCTCAATTAATAAATATATTCAAAATATCTCATATTTTTTATATTTATTAATAATAATTTATTTTGGTCAAGATATAATTAACAAATTAATTATATCCTTATAAGTGTAACCCATTATTTCATATTCTAATAACTTAACTCAAAATTGCCGCTATAGAGTATGTCAATTTTGAAATACATTATAAAATCTTATCTCTTGGAAGCTAACCTATTTATTGATTTAAATTGACACCTTCGTAGGGAGGACGGAATCAAAGCGTTGCGAGACGCCAGATAAATCTCACGGTGTTGTGCTAATAGCGAAGACCACATGTTATATTATCATATTATCTTATCCTACACATTATTTTAAAAAAATGTGTTTAATCTTATAAAACATCCTATGTTTCATAATTTTAGTAAATAAAAATAATTTTTAATTACTATGTTATATTTTGTGTTAATAGAATTTGATCCTATTTTCAGTTAAATAAATTACCAGATTTTGTAAAAATCTAAATTTATTATGAATTGTCTAAACTACCCAACATTAAACAATTTAAAATTAGTTAACTTAGAATTAATGTGAATTTTACTAAGTTTTAACTATTAAAACTAAAATCACATTATTTGGTTGATTAATAAAATAAATTAAAATTCTATAAAACCAATCCAATTAATTTAATCTCATTAAATTAATTCTAACACATATTAAATCATTTTATAAACAACTTTATAAAAAAGAAATAATATGCAAGTGTATGCATGTCATGTTACAATAACTATAAATGGGCACTTTCCTAAACGACATGTTATAATGCATGAACATGTTATCACAATCATCACTTGAAAATAAAGCATAAAAATAAATAATAAATTTTTGACAGGGTCCTTTTGGCTAATTAAATTATAACCCCTAAAATATGAGAAAAAATTACAAAGTTCTCCTTGTAATTATACATAATTCCCTCCTCTGATTTTGGTAGATTTCTTCGCATGGGTTACCATGTAAAAACTAGTAGTTTACAAACAAATTAAATAAGCCCAAGTTCATAACTGGGCCAACAGTCCATTGAGTTTGTCAATCTAATCTAGGAGGCATGTTCTTCTTTTTCTCCAACTTTCCATGTGCAGCCACCTCCATTTGTGGCAATCTCCTTCTTCTTGGGCTTCATAGTGCACATGCATGTAAAAGTTCATGTTCTTTGGAAAAAAAAAATTTGCGTGCACTTACTTTTTCTTTTTTTTTTTTTTTTTTAAGGAAAACATGCATGCAACCCTTTACACGTAACTATGCAACCAAAAAAAAAAAAAAAAAATTGTGCACGTAAAGTAGTTGGTTGTCAAAACTTTTCTTGTGCAGATATGGCATTTTTTTTTCTTTTAAAATTGCTGTACGTGGACTTCAAAGATATAGGTGTGGCCTTTATTGCTTTTTGCCATGTAAATGTAGTAGTTATCCAGGCGTATGGAAAAAAGGGAAGTGAGTCGTTGAAGTGATTTGCATACAAAGGGTGACAATGTGCATGTGTTTCTCCATGTGTTGCTTTTTAGTGTTTCATGTAAATGAAAAGAAGAAGAAAAATAATAGTAATAAATTATAAAAAGCTTTTGCCTTTTTATAGGTTTATATAAATTTGATCTAATCAAAATAAAATAAAATTACAAACCCAAAAGGACCATATAATTAACGACCAAAAATCTATTCTTAAGTAACTATTCATTACATGAATAAAAATTTAAAAATATAAAGTACCTACAAACATGCATCAAGAACATGGTATTATCAAAATAAAATCATGTTAATTAAAATTATATATGCTATAACCCACTCTGATGCTATTTGTTGGAATTAAATTTGAAACCCAACGGAAGGAACGATCATTGACAAACAAAATTTTTTTGAAAACTTTATTTATCGGGAATAGTTATATAATTTTAATTAATAATAGAAAGCTTTGGAAATTTTTACAAACCTCTTGAAGACTTATTAGGGTATCTTAGCCTTACTCTTTGACACCACGATCTTTCAAGTTAAGCCTCCACACTAATGGAAAGAAGAGTGGGCGTCAAACTATAATAATAATTAACCTCACACTTTTTTAAATCTGCATATTCAACACATGAGATAGCGGACATTTTTTTTTCAGCGAAAGACTTGAAAAGATTGATCTATAGATATAACTGTTATCTCTCTCTTGTAATATCTGAGCAATTAGTTATTATTTTATTTTATTTTATTTTTAATTAATTTTAAATTAAAATAACCATCCTATCAAATATAGGGAAGAGATATACTCCAATTTCTTATCCTTTTTTATTTTTTAAACGAATCATGTAGATGTGACTCTTTAAATTATATATATATATATAACATTTATGAACATATTCTTAAATAATATATATATATATATATATATAATATAAGATATACGGAATGATTTCCTTAAATGTAAATATATAATATATTTATATATAATAAAGTCTTATATATATATATTTAAATTCAAAAATAAATCATATTTATTTAAGAATAGATTTTAAATTAATATTTAATTTTGTGTCCATATTAGAAAAGACAAAATGTGGTCCCACCACACATATGTCATACAAAATTAAACTCAATTTAAATAATCTTATTACTCAAATATTATCAATTAATTAATTTAAAAGCATGCTTAATTAATCTCATTAATTCAATAATGAATTAATTAATTTAACTAATGCTCAGTTAAATGTGACAACTTTTATCACATTATATTATATGTCACAGAGAACATTTTATTATGTCACATTAATATCTCAAGTGTGAAATAATTAATTCAGAATTCAATAATTCTAAATTAATTATGTATAATTTATTCTATGCATTAAATCTAATACAGTGTTATAGAGGTGGCATTGGAGACCTATGGACCTATAACCTGAGATCTAATAACTTTGATAATTAATCAAACTCTTTAATTAATGTGCCAAATTTATTAGTTTTAATGTTGCTCCACTAAAAACTTGAAACTGAACTTTTGAGATTATAATAAAAATTACTTAAAGAAAATTAGCGAGTAGTCCATTGATATAATCGTTATATATAAGTCAGTCATCTATAAATAGTTCATAATAAGAGCTAGGTTTAATTACCGTTTGCCTCTCCTATTACATCTTTATTTTTGAGTTCTAATAATGCTCTAATTAACAGTTAATTCATAATCTTATCATAAACGAGTGCTTTACTGTTCAAACCTCGAATCATAACTCAAGAGAGCTATTTTTATAACTTCCATAGGAAAAGAATAGATTTCATGTCTATATAATATTATCCACAGTCATTTATTACAGTATGTTTTCAAATGCTAAGTAATGATTTGTGTTTAGACAAATTTTACCATACAAGTCACAAAACATAATGTCATAAATAGGATCTAATAAATACTTAAGATTAAGACTGTCAAATATATGATCATCATAGTGATAAATTTGAATACTCTATTTGTAACAGATGATTATTAAAAATTCATAATTTATCTGGTCCAGTCCTATATAATCTCATTCTATAAAATACCTCCAATATAATGTCTCTACATTAATAGCCCAGATAAGACTATTTCGTTCTAAATGAGATTGGATAGTACTTGTAATAGTTAATTAAAGATCTTAAACTTTAATTAATTATTACAGATTATTTATATTATCATCTATAAATTTTATCTTTAAGCATATGATACTTATGTGCTAAATTTATAGTCACATAAATAATCATGAAATTTTTTTTATATTCATAAAAGTATTCATAATACATATAAACAACCAAAATAATTATAAATATTACTTTATTTATTTATTAACAATATATATAATATTACAACTTACCAAACCCAATAGGTGATGTGTCATAACTATCAATTTCTATAACCGGTTTCAAAAACACAATTTGAGAATACTACCAAAAGAGTGCTCTTAAAATTTTTACCCCAAAAACAAAAACATTTTAGGAACCCAAAAACAATAACAAGCCTTTTTTTTTCTTTGTTTTGAAGCTTTAATTAGCTATCATCGAATAATGGCGGCCTACGTTGATTGACCACCCAACTCAGTCAAGACCCTGATCGAGACAGACCAGAAGATTTTGATGAATGGGCAAAAAAAAATTTTTAATTGAGTAAATAGTTTTTTTAATAAAAAACACGTTTTTTTAGGAAGATTTTGACGAAAGGTTAAAAAAAATCCTAATTAAAAAAATAATATTTTTTTTTATAAAAAAAAATATATTCTTTTAGACAGTTAAATTGTCTCAATTTTTTTCAATAAAAAGATAAAAATAACTATAACGAAGAAAGAAACCTTAACACGGTAAAAAAAAAACTAAAACTATTTTCATGTCTAAAAAATATATTTTTTTACGTCAAAAAACTAAAAAAAAAAAAAAAAAACCATTTTATCAAAATCAATTTTTCTTTTAAGTCTATTTTTCAAAATCCCTCGTTTTTTTATGTAAATAACTATCCCAGTTTTCAAAGATCTAATCTCATCTGTTAAAACAGTACTCAAGCACAGCCACAAGATATGTAAAAGAAGTGGGGAAGAGAGAGAGAAGCAGAGGGAAAGAAAAGAGAAGATCAGATATCAAAATGGATGGTGAAATCAGGAGCTTCATCAAGGTATGGACAACAGCCATAACAAGCCTATGTTATTGCTACTACATGCCAGCGAGAATTCCAAAAGGAATAACAAGGCTCATTTCTCTCCTTCCAATCTTCTACCTCTTCATAATTCTCCCCTTAGATCTCCACTCCTTCCATCTTGGTGGGCCCACAGCTTTCTTCCTAGTCTGGCTTGGCCTCTCCAAGCTCCTCCTTTTCTCCTTCGACCAAGGTCCTCTCTCCCCTCTCCCAAAAAACCTCTTCCACTTCATCTCCATAGCTTGCCTTCCCATCAAAATCAGACAAAACCCACCTCCAAAATCACCCCCAAAGGTAGAAAATCCCATCGTCACAGAAAGTAACAAAACCTCACATGTCCAAAAGTCAGCCCCAACACTACTGGAAAAACCCAACATCACGAAAGGTACCAAAGACACATCTGACCAAAAGTGGGAAAAACCCATGAGTAACCCAACAAGAAGCGTAACAAATGTTTGTTCCAAAGTGCCAAGAACAATTTTGATGGCTATAAAGGTGATCGTATTGGCAATGATCATTAAAGCATATGAGTACAGACCACATTTACCCTCCCTCATAATCCTGTCGTTGTATTGTTGTCACATGTATCTAGGCCTAGAGATTGTCCTAGCCCTCTTAGCCCTCCCGGCACAAACCCTTTTGGGCTTTGAGCTTGAACCACAGTTCAACGAGCCGTACCTCACAACTTCTCTCCAAGACTTCTGGGGCCGAAGGTGGAATCTCATGGTGTCAAGCATCCTAAAGCCCACAGCTTACTACCCCATACGGGGTTTCTTCACCCCAATAATGGGCCCAAAGTGGGCCCACCTAGCGGGTTTTGTTTGGGCCTTCACGGTGTCGGGCCTAATGCACGAGGCTCTCTACTATTACCTCACACGGGTCCGGCCCACTTGGGAGGTGACCGTGTTCTTTGTGCTTCAAGGGCTGTGCACGGCGGTGGAGGTGGCGGTGAAGAAAAAAGTCGGTGGGAAATGGCGGCTGAACGGGGTGCTTTCTGGTGGATTGGCATTGGGGTTCTTGGCAGCTACAGGGAATTGGTTGTTTTTCCCACAGTTGATGCGAAACGGTGTGCATGAGGAGGCTATAAAGGAGTATGCCATTATGGTTGACTTTGTCAAGAAAATAATAACTGTGTGAGCAGCCGCGGCAATAAAGTGGATGGAAGCATTATCCAGACGTAATTATTAGAGGAGGCCAAAATTTAAAAGAAAATGTTTCATATCTGGATTGAGTCAGGATACAAAATAATTGGTGGGACCACCAATTGAGTCCTATAATGTATTTTGCTTGTGAGATGTTTGATATTAATAAGCCAAATATTGCTAATTTGTATATTTATTTTGATTTTTTTATTATTATTTTGCTTCCACCATCACTGACCTAGAAACTACACTGCTTGTCTCTATTATCACAAGCTTTAAACAAGTGCAAATTTGAACTCGCAATATGTTGAAACTGTTGCGTTATTGAAGCCACTATGTTATAAACAAATGAGCACTTCTATTTAACTTATGAAGTTATAATCTCATTATTTATAAAATAGTAGTTTGCAATAAAAGAAGTACACTATATGCTATACTATAGCCTACTATTTTTTAAGTAGTGAGATTTTATCTCACATAGATAAAAATGATATTTATAAATAAATTTCTACAAGATTGCATAACACTGGCTGTTCCTCAAAACAAAATTATCTTTGTTGCTCGTGCATTTAAATTGCATTGACCATTTTTTTCTTCTCAAATACGGTCGTTTGGTATTATTTTTAAAATAGGTGAAAATATTTTTGTTTTGAAAAATGAGAATTTTTTTAGAACTGCGCTGAGTGTTTTTTAAATTTTTGCCTCGAAAAACGTACGAAAACATTTTTGAAAATTCTGAGAACAAAAACAAATGGGATAGTCACGAGATCAGCTAGGAGGCAAGCATATTGTTGACTTTGAATATTTGGAATCGTTTTTCATAGTCAACAAAAGAAATATTAGATGGATCTTTGAAATAAACATCCTAGCTAGGACTATGGCTTAATCCTGACTTCCATAAGAGAATTATGACTTGGTAATCGCAAATTTATCTTTTTCCAGGCAGATATTCATAATTAATTAATTAATTTTGTATGCTATATATGAATTTTTTCTAGGTTTGAGATATTTATACATGTTTAATTATTCCCCCCCTTTTTTTTGCTGCATTTATATTTTCCCTTTGTTAAGTGCATTGGTACTACAATTAATCCTGCAGGCCCAAAATGGAGATTTTACTTAAAATGGAAGAGAAAAAACTGAATCATAGAACAATACACGTTAAAAGAGTAGTAGAGTCTCTTTCACATAACAAGAAAACACAAAGAAAAAACTGGAATAGCCGTGGTTGTGTTGGTTGACTTGAGAGTTTGTGAAAATACTCAAACCAGTGCGACTAGTTTTATTAACACACACAATCTTTTCATGGCAAACATATTCAGTTTTCAGTCCCTGCACCACCATATCCTCGGCCGCCACGACCGGGCATGCTAGGTCCTGTACGGCCATCTCCAGGCATGTCAGAACCTGTGCAGCCGCGGCCAGCCATGCCATTGCGACCCGTACTACCGTGTCCTTGCCAGTGGCCACCTAAACGGTCTCCATAATTAACCTCATCCATGTTGCCAGTTTGTGTAGTATCAGGACAACAAAATTAGTATTTTACCAACATTCATCGTAAATGCTTGTATATAATATACTACAGATGTACGCATACAGAAGCAAAGCTAGAAAAATAAGTTACTAGGAGAAAAGTGTATGCTAAAACTTTTATTAGATTTCACATTTAAGTGAGAGACTTTACATATTGTAAAGTAGGACAAATATAAAAATTTCACAATTTCAGAGGAGGAAAATTGTAAATTTCATCAAGTTTACACATAAAAATTAAAACAAAAAAAATTCAAGTGGGACAACTGTCTACCATTGACATATATAACTTTGCCTTTAAATGTATATAATATGTATATATAAGTATCATAACATCGTACTTTAGCTCCGGAAAAAAAAGAGAAAGCATCACAATATTGGACATTTTATATACATATATATATATATAATGAAAAAATTGTCAGGGGTTTTGGTTCATTACCATGAGCAGAGACTTCGGAGGATTGGATCAGCAAAACAACAGCGAATGCAAGACAAGCAAGGAGAAAAGCCTTTGAGTAAGCCATTTTTCCTTGGAAAGTCAAAAGTGAAGGACCATATATACAACAAAAACACAAGACTTTTTAATAAGAAGAGAATTACCAAGTGAAGGATGATTATGATCTTATGGTTCCCCCTCTTTATAGAATTCTTGAGAAAGAGGGAGTCAAATCTTTAGAATCCAAGAGGGCACTAAATCATTCACCGCACTTTTGAGTTTAGTAAGTAACCAATGAGGTTACTCTTTTCATGAATATAGTATATTCAATATTCTCCATTTTTACTTTCGTTGGCGTAATTTTTTTATTTGACTCTTGAGTCACTTAATATGATGGATTTAGCTTATATGTCTCCTTTTTCTTGTCTCCTTTCGTGTCCTTTATTAGTATCATGTCACATTAATTAAAATTTTTTAACAGTCATAATCAGCGATATAGTATTTTAATTGATGTGACATGAAAGGGACTTAAATAAGGGAATACATAAATCGGATCCAATATGATAAGTTAATTTTTTTAGAGTGCAAAGAGTTAGCTTTTATTTTTTAAAATGATTATTTATTTGCTTGAAGAGTTAATTAAAGTTTTTATTCAGAGATGTATTTTGACCCTGAACTCCAAAAAATGGTTAGACACGAAAGAGTTAAGCTTTTAATTTTTATTTACTTGGGGAGTAAAGCTTTTATTTGGAGATATAATTCGAGCACCTTTTTTTAAAATTTTTTCTCCTCGTTTTATCTTGGAAAAAAAAACATTTTAGAATTTTAACTCTTGTATCCCTAGAATTTTTCTCAAATTGACAAATTACTTCTTGGATTTTTAATTTTATTGAAAGAAAATTGCAGTTAATAACCTAGTTTTTAATTTTTACAGCAGTAAATGGAATATTTATTTAATAAAGTTGTTTTTATATAGCATTGTTAACTCTATTTGAATATATATGATGGGAACATATTAGTTTATGATTAAGTAAATAATTAGTAAATATCATGTAAATAAAAGATTAGTAAAAAATTTATATATTCATATATATAACTTAAGTTATGAGATAAATCTTGTAAATTTAGATTTAACAAATTTTGGCATCAAGAGAAAAGTAGGATGTTAGAATTACGATATTTTGTCTATTTTACATTGGAATTTGTAACCTTTGAATTATGAATGATGATAGACTTGTGAAATTTAGAAAAAAAAAATGATAAGTTACACATTTGTACTTGCAAACTTTGAACACTGAATTTGTAAAAGTAAATAAATTTGTGGACCGATATAAGCACCATAAAAAGACCCATAAAAATTCTAGAAAAGAGTTTGGCTTTTAAGCAAAGTGGTTTTAGAATTGAACAACGAAGACACATAATTTTTAAGATAAGAAAGCAAATATTATAGACCAAGAGGGCTTTCTAGAAGTTGCTTTTATGCCGTCATCGTATGCAATTTCAGCTATGGATTTGTTATTTTGTACATGCATTTTTTTGTGATCATTTTCTTTTTTTCAAGCCATATGCCGAAAATGTACGTGACCATTTGCCATATGTTCACAGATATTCAACAACTACTACCTCCTCGCAACGTTGTCGTGGCTGAGGTTTATTAAATTTCAAAAATCATTTGTCAATTGACATCTAATTCTGAGATTATATATTGGGTACTAAGCTCGATCGAATCTTAGTATTACAGGCACTTTCTGTGTACCAATCTAGTTTGGATATACAGAGTCTTAAAAACCATTACTTGCTCTCTCTTTCCTTTAAAAAAGTATTAAGGACCAAGCTCTCTCTCTCTATATACATATATATTTGAAGGTAAGCTCTATATTTACTCTACATGCTTAATTAATACACTTCTTACATATTGATGAAGATGGAGATTCATTGAGCTAGATAATTTACTTGTGGAAATTAAACAAAAGAAATCGTGCTAGGAATTGAACGAACAATAGAAAATCTACATGAGTAATCTTACATCACTCTATTATTCGCGTCAGACGCATGCTGAAGTATAATTGTAAATGAATAAAATATAATTTCAAGAGACAAAATACAATTTTAGAAGAATGAAATATAAATTTGATAGACTTTCATATACAAAAATTAAAAAACAAAAAACAAAACAAAAAAAGTTCAAGAAAGCGATCGCTCACCCTCGTCCTCAATCGGTCCACCCTTGAGGGTAATACATAGGAATAAGTAATCAAAGCCTTTGGGTGCACTATTATCATCGTCATCATCATTATTATTATTTTTTTTTTGTTTGTGTGCGCGCGCATGCTTGGGAGAGAGATACACTGGTCTCCGCGACAAAAAGAATTAAACAAGTGTACAACTTGGATTTGTTCAATTTTTGGGTTTCTTTAAATAATTTGTATAATCCAATTTTATTTTGAACCATATCAAAATTGACTCTTGCCTTTTATATATATATATACACATATATATATATATATATTAAAAAAGATGTCAATAATCATCAAAGGTAAAACTTGACAATAATTTCACTTATGATTTCACCGTATAGTGCTCCACATAAATTTCTTATAATTTTTTTCATTAAAAAAAAGAAAGAAAAATTTTCAATCAAAGGGACCTCTCTTTCTCATCTGTTAAGGCCATGATTAACTAATTTAAATTCATCAGACCAAATCATGATGTGTGGAGAACGAGTAAATCCTATTTGGTTTCTGTTTTTTTGCCCCTCTTTATCCCTTAATTTGACCCTATGCTCCTCAAAACAAACTCGAGTACTCTTATATTCTCTTACTCTTTCTTTTTTCACTTCACTTTCTTCAAATAGGATACATATAAGCAAATTATGCATTCCTTTGAAGGCGTTAAGGATATTGAAATACTCTTACTTTTGTTTTTATCTTCTTCTTTTTCCACTTGTTTTTCATAAAGCAAAAATTGGTTACAATTATGATAAAAATGTTTGATTGTAAAATTGACAAGGGTTAGTCGTGCATATATTAATAACTTTAATCTAGACCTTCATTTGTTGTCAAGAAAACAAATCAATTTATTGGTTTAAATACTGTAGCATATAAAGAACGTTATACTATAGAAACTTTTTGTTTTTAATCATAGTTGCTAAGAGTTTTATACTGTTTTTTGATTGGTCCGCTTTATACTGTTTGTTGGTTGGTTGGTCCAACCAAAATGCCAAACAAACCCATATATGTATTTCAACCTTCATTTCTCACATCCTTCTTTCAGAATCCGGCAGTCTTTCATACAGCCGGTTTTTAATTAATTTCTTCGTTTATCACTTGAAGCATTCAAATCAACTAGATATTGGGTGCACGAAGAATGTGGAGATTTTGTCATTCTTAGTCTTAAATTTACAAGCTCAAGGTGGTCTTGCTATATCCTCCTCTCAAGGATTTGTGAAAAGTGAAAACGGAATTAGGGAAAGTTAATATTTTATATGCAGCTACAATTAGTTTAAATTTATTTATATCAATTTATTTTATTAGTAGTTCTTCAATTTTAACATTGTAATTTGTATTTGTAATTATAACGCTTATTATTAATGAATTCTCTCTTTTTTCCTTGTCTCTAAGTACACGCACATTCTTGAATCATGTTAAATATTTGAATTCTTTTATTCTTTTGTTTTCTTACTTAGTTTTTAATATATAGGGAGTTTGGGAGCGTGGTTCAACCACACAATTTCAAACACAAAGAATACAAAACTCTCACATGTTACAGTGTAAAGCAAGACTTTGTTGCAATATAAAACTCTAACATGCTATAATGCATGATTCTAACAATAAAGTTTCAGCTCTTCTCCCAAACATCACCATACTGTAGCTTTTAGACATTACAGATCGAGCAAGTTGTGGAGGTATTTTCAGGACGGATAATTGAAACTTGAAATAGAGTTAGGTGCCATGCTAACCTAGTGTAGCTTTATTCCTCCGATGTATATATGCTTTTAGTTAAAAATGTAAAGAAAAAAAAATACAAATGATATATCCTCTCTTCTTTGAAAAAGAAACGACATGAATATATATATATATATGAAAAACCACATGCAGTTTAAGCATATATAAAGTCAAATCTACGTGTCGTTTCGTCGGTGATATGAGAGAGAATAAGAGAAGATACTTTAGTAGATTCTGAAGAAAAACAAGTTGTCGTTTCACTTTGACATCTACCTAAATGAATGTCGTTTTGTTTTGTTTTATTTAGAGTAAAATCACTTGCCGCTTTTCAATAAAACCAATTCTAACGCTAACTTGTGTACTAATTTTTAAGTTGTTATTTATCTATTAGTAGAAGCAACTTATTGATGTGGTAGTCTTTTAAATACTTGTTAATAAAAATATAACAGCTTACAAGTTAATGTACAAGTTAGAATTAAAGTTGGTGATCTTAGCATTTTTCGTAAAATAAATAATAAATCACATGACATCTTTTGTAATGGTATGCTGTCTTGTGGTTTTCTTTGGAAGAACAAAACGATGTGCCCTATTGGAGTTGAAAAATAAAATTGTTGTCGTGTTTATTTTGCTGTCTGTCTTACATACGTCATTTATTCAGAAATATATACGACATCTCGTTTTTGGAGTTTATATATGGCATTTCGTTCCCTTGCGCGACAAAAATATTATAATAATGGACAGGATTATTTCTCTTCACTTCTCATGAGGAATTTAAAAAAAAATTCTGGAGGAAAAGAAAGGGGGGCAAATTTTGCTCATTTGGTTATGCACTCTTAATTAGTAGTGACGATTTCGGACTTTTTTTTTTTTTTTTTGGGTTAAAATGTCTTAAACTCTCAAAATGGTGTAAAAGGACAGAAATGGTTATTAGAAATATATATATATACACACACACACATACACATTTTATTATATTTTTTAAAATGAAAAATTGATGTGTTACATTTGAAAAACTCTAAATCTATAACCCTTCCTTTTTCTATCTCTCTTCTCTTCTCCATGTTGTAAAGAGAATGAGACTAAGTTGAAAGTTCGAAATTGACATTATGAACTTTGAATTTTTTATTTTTTATTTGAAGTCAAAATTTAATTCTTTTGTATTATAAATGTGTGTGTGAGTGAGTTTTTTATTTTTAAATTTTCTATATAGTTGTAATCCTATTAACTTAAATCCGAAGTATATTTTCAAAAACGACAAATACCGATCTCATTGTGTTCTCCAACTTTAGAAGAATATATAAAACGTTACGCCGTGTTAGCATTATAAGACATAAACGACGTGTCGTTTTTCTCCATATACATGACTTGTCCTTTTTCTTATTTATAAGCGACATTTCATTTTTCTTTGATGACAAAAAAGAAAAAGTTGTACAATGAGTGGAAAAATCTGCCGTCTTGAGAGAGAAGAAAAATCTAAAAAAGAAAAAATAATAATAAAGAATCACTTATAAAAGAGGAAAAAACTAATAAATATAACATACATGCGCATTTCTTTTAAAAATCTAAAGAAGCAAAAAATAACAATAATAGAGGATCACTTACAAAAAGAGGAAAAAACTAATAAATAACAATATATGGGCATTTTTCTTTTCTTTACATTTTTTTAGGTTTTTATCATTTTATACATTCTAATAAAACATCACATTAGTATTTTTTTTATTTTAAAAATATTGAAATAATCAATCTGTTTTCTCCTAAAAAATATAAAAAAAGTCTATTTTATGACATGTAATTTTTAAATTATATTATCCTATTAAACTTTATTTAATTTTTTTGGACTGAATAAATTTTAAATTAAAAGAGGAGAAAAACTAAAAGGATTACTTATAAAAACAGTAATAAATTAATATATAAATATCTTTATAGCATTTCATTTCTCCTTTATTTCTTTTTTCCCTCTCTCTCTAAAACCCTAAAAAAACCCCATTTATTTTTCTCTTCTTCCTTCTCATCGTTTAAGACAGAAGACCAGTGAGACAGGAAGGTCCGAGAAACCCAGAAAGAAAGATGTCGACGCTTCAGCTGAGAAACCTCAACGATTTCATCGCGACGACGTCGTCGCGGATTCGCACCACACAGTTTCACCACCGCAAAAACTCTTCCTCTTCCTCTTCTTCCTCCACGAAGAGCATTTCTCAGACCCACAAAAGAGGAAGAAGAAATGTCCCTCTACGACGCCATTTCGACGCCGCCGTGAGCTGCTCCTTTGCTCCAGTGGAGACCGCCAAGATTAAGGTTGTCGGTGTCGGTGGCGGCGGTAACAATGCCGTTAATCGAATGATTGGCAGTGGTTTACAGGTTTGTTTTCTTCGTTACTTTTCTGGGTTTTCGCTGGGACTTCGAAATTTTCTCTCTCCATTTTCTCTCTCTAGCTAAATTGTTGAAAAGTTTGTGTTTTTAGGCATTTTGAAGATTTAGAGTTTGTTTCCTTGTGTTTGAATTGACAATTTAGGCTTTTGATTAGCTTTGTTGACTTAATTCTAATGTGTTAGTTTGGGTTAATTGAAATTTAGATATTGTTTCCTTGTGTTTGAAGTGACAAAAACCCACTTATATAGTTGCAATTTATGTTGCTTAAATCTTGGTCATACAAATGCTTGTTGTCATTTTGGAAAGAAATTGGTGATATCTTTAAATTTGTTCAATTTGAATGGTAGATTTTTTATTCGGTTACTTGAATTAAGTGGATAAGATAGCTAAGTTATATGGTTTTAGCTTACTTGAATTAATTGAAGCTTTTAGATATCTTTTACATATCTTTTAAAAGACAACCCACTTTTAGTTTGCAATTCAATGTTTCTTAAATCTTGGTTTTACAAATGCTTGTTGTCATGTAAAAGGAAATTGGTATTTTATTTTATTTTATTAAATTTGGATGGTAGTTTTGAGAGCTTAGTTGAATTAAGTATAATATGTTAGCTAAGTGATATGGTGATTTTCATTTTTTTTTTCCTTTTTTGTTTATTTCATGAAGAAATTGGTAGAGCATTTTGTTCACTTGAATTTAATTGTTTTGTGATGTTAATGTTGCTCATTTTTGCAATAGGGTGTTGATTTTTATGCGATAAACACAGATGCTCAAGCACTAGTAAACTCTGCTGCTGAGAACCCACTTCGAATTGGAGAGCTTCTGACTCGTGGACTAGGTCAGGCATCCGTCTTTAGCGTTGGAGACAACCCTTTTGTGATGTGCACAAGTCCTAGTTCATGTTTTGTATTGAATGATATAGCTAATTTAGAGCTGTGAATGCTGGCTTTTTGTGGTTTTGTTGGTCTTGAGTTTTTCTGTTCTGCTTATAAGACTTGTTAGAGGTGCAGGTACCGGTGGGAATCCACTTTTAGGGGAACAAGCTGCAGAGGAATCGAAAGACGCCATTGCAGATGCCCTTAAGGGTTCCGATCTAGTGTTTATAACTGCTGGTATGGGTGGAGGGACGGGCTCCGGTGCTGCCCCAGTTGTCGCTCAAATATCCAAAGAGGCTGGTTATTTAACCGTTGGCGTGGTTACCTACCCTTTCAGCTTTGAGGGGCGGAAGAGATCTTTGCAGGCAGGTTTCACTGTGGTCCTTTTTTTTTTTTTTAAAACCTCACAACCGTTGTACACTTGTAACCAATGGCAGAACTGTTGTTCATGGTTTTTTCTTGGCATTCGTTAAATCATACAAAAAACCAAATATTTCAATAACATTTTCTTCTTTCCTTCAGGCACTGGAAGCTATTGAGAAGTTGCAGAAAAATGTGGATACTCTTATAGTGATTCCAAATGACCGTCTTCTTGATATTGCTGATGAGCAGACACCTCTTCAGGATGCTTTCCTTCTTGCTGATGATGTTCTGCGTCAAGGAGTGCAAGGAATTTCAGATATAATCACAGTAAGTGCTTTTGTGAGACATTGAAGTTTGACCTATTTTATTCCTTTGGCCTCTAGAGCTTACATGTTGGGAGTAGCTAATTTATTTGCAAAAATTTCGAGTAAGCATAACTTGATTGCTCCATTCATGATAAGTTTGCGAATGAATATGAGAAATATTCCCCAACTATTCCATAGCATCTTAGTCTGCTTTTTTCCATATTTTTCCATACCTTCTTCGCATATATGCCTGCTTTGTATGAAGTGTTGTTTCCATATTTTGCAGATACCCGGACTGGTGAATGTCGATTTTGCAGATGTGAAGGCAGTTATGAAAGACTCCGGAACTGCAATGCTTGGTGTTGGGGTTTCCTCAAGCAAAAACCGTGCAGAAGAAGCCGCTGAGCAAGCTACATTGGCTCCCCTTATCGGTTCTTCAATTCAGTCGGCCACTGGAGTAGTGTACAACATTACTGGCGGAAAAGACATAACTCTGCAGGAAGTGAATAGAGTATCCCAGGTACTCAGAAATTTAATAAGCTCTTGTGGTTGATGTCCCTTTCTTGTATATTTTCTTTCATTGTTGATCTGATGATATCTGCTCATGTGTGCTCAGGTTGTGACAAGTTTGGCAGATCCTTCTGCAAACATAATATTCGGGGCTGTTGTAGATGACCGCTACAGTGGAGAAATTCATGTTACTATTATCGCCACAGGGTTCTCGCAATCTTTTCAAAAGACCATGTTAATGGATCCTAGGGCCACGAAACTTGCTGAGAAGGTAGCAGGGGGTCAAGAAAGCAAGGGAATTCTGACGCCTCTCAATGCATCAGCAGGACCTTCAACCGCTTCATCCAGACCAGCTACACGGAGGCTTTTCTTTTAAATTCCGAGTTTTTTTTTTTCCCGATCTTGTGCTCTTGTAACGAGATTGAAGTTCAATCTTTTGAGATGTCATTATGTTTTCTGAGCCCAATCGTATACTTTGTGATTCTTCCAAGTCTGTAATTAAAGTGAGATCAAGATGCGTAGCCAATAGAACAAATTGTAGGTCTTTTGTTTCTAGGACATGAAACTATGATCAACACCTATAGTTTTAAATACAAGAACAATCATTTTCCTTTCATAGACTACAACAAAAGAAGATTTGCATAGATGCCTGACAAAATTTCAAAAGATCTTAATTCCATCTACAACCCTTAGTAATCCCCATAAAAAGGGAAAATAATTTAGGAGATGATTTACACATTCTTAACCGAAACCCCATTCACCAGGAATCAATCACAAGAAGAACAACAATTCAGGTTTGGGAATGAAGGAGAACATGCTTTGACCGAAAAACTCAAACAATGACGAGAGGAACTGCCCTGCATCCATGTCCTCTTTCCATGCCTGAGCAAGAACAGAAGATGTCTTTCCTGTTCGACCACCCAACTCCCTTCCTGACAATTTCTCCTTCGATAACTGGCGAGACATTAATGACATGCCAGCGTGGGATGTGCCAATGCCAGCAGAAAATCCAGCAGTGGCCCGCTTGCATGTCAACTGGCATGGAGTTCATCGACATGGCCCCCAAGCTTCCATCCATGGCTAACTTCTTGAGTGGCGGTTGCTGCATCAGGTTGTCTGTGCTTGCTTTGCGTTTATCTTGGTTCAACAAAACGCAAAAGAGGTCGGGCATGAGGAGAGAGGGAAAATACAAAAAGAGAGTCTATTAAAACAATCAAAGAAGTGTCATTCTCGTCATTATTGCTGCAATCTTCCCATTGCTCCTCAAGACGGAGTGAGATGGTGGAGAAAACACACTGGGAAACTTCTTCAACCACTCATGCATGCATTGGCCGGCCGCGTACTGGAAGATTTTACAACTTTTTCAGTTTTTTTTGAACCATTTTTGTAGCGAACACCAATTATTTTACAAAAGGAAAATTTAAGATCAGATTGCAAATGTGAGTTCACCATCCAGGGCCCATATACACGCCAAGCTTCATGCCTCCTCATCTCATTCTTTTGCTTCTCAAGTTGCATTTCCGATTCAAGAAGCTGCATATACGGCTCAAGATTTGTTAGTATAAGCAGGCGAACCTGTAGAAAGTTGAGAAGCGTCACCAATTGCAGACAGAAAACATTGTGAAAATCTCAAAATGACAACAAAACACAAGTAAATCCCAGATATGTTTGGCACGGAGACTTGGAGAAGAGTTTGATTTAGAATGAGTGCTGAAGTGAAACTATTGCGATTGGCAAAGGACTTCATTAACCTTTGCTTTGTCAGACAGATATCACTTTCTTGAGTTAAATAATTATTGGACACCTAAAACTGTGGTCCGTATTCCTTTGACACTCATTGATAGAAAAAACAAATTGAAAGACAATTACCACACTCGGACCGAGAGCTGATAAGCCTTGGATTGCACCATAATGCTGAGGTAATGCTTTTGTTGGGTCCAAGAAAGCATGAACCAGAGTTCTTGTCACCCGCGGCTGAAGATTGTGATAAACATGCCCGAATCTGTAAAGGCATAGAAGTAACCATGAGAATTACATAAACTTGCCCATTTGCATTTATCAACGGCACACTTTATGATGCAATCCATCCTTCCTGTATGTACAGAAATGGGCACATGACTTCACATTCATGATAATTCTGAAGCAGAAATTCTATTATTGTGTTTTTATTTCTATAATTTTTTTCTATCACTTTCTTTTGGGAATTGAAAATTGCATACATGTGAAATAAAAGTTAAAATAAAGCCAAACGAAAAGTTTGACCTCTTGCAAATTGAAGCGACCAGGTTTGCTGTGAAGTTTCCAAGCTCCCAGTGGTTATCGGAAGTTCCACTCCTAGTCTTCTTGAAACTAGGCAGGTAATAATAGATGGCATCAATTGGTGAAGCTGGAAAAGAAAATTGGAATGTATCACCAGAATAAAATGAAGTAACAGCAAATGATAGTTTCTTATCATAAGGCACGGTCACTCCGCATTTAGATGCTTTCATGATCTAGGCAAACAAGAGTTTGTACAAACAAAATGAAGTTGCTTACATAAGGTTCTATTTGTATGCGCGGATTTTGAAGGCAGCTTTGAGCAAGATGCATCAGAGCAAAAAGGAGAGAAAAATTATTCAGATTCCGTGTAACCTGAGATGATTACAGCCAAAATACAACCAGACTTGAGTAATAAGATGACATGTAAAGATTATCATTAAAAAGAGAGCATCATACGAGTACCTCATCAGAAACAAAGTAAATAAAATAGGGAACTAAAGGATGAAGTCCCGAATCTGTTGCCAAGCTCACCAATGCATGTTTAAAGATGATAGACCCAGACCTGTTTTTAGTAAGCTCTGTGATCTTTTCAAAGTAAAGCCGCAGAAGAAACTACAGAAAATTACATGCCAAAGTTGATCCTGAACTAAAAAATATACATATATGAGAGGAAATGCGTGAAGCAATTACAAGAATAGTGTATACCTTAAGCTCCCTTGATATTACATGCTTAACAGGTAATTTGATGTCCATAGGAAGTCCATCTTCTTTACCCTTGGATTTTTTTTTCCATCAGAGGATGCTGCAAAAAATCCATTTATCATTCCAAAATAACCGAGTTGACAAAAATGGATTCTCAAAACAAAAATCTGAACATATGATCAGATTAATAAAACTCAGCATCAAGATTAGAAAATAGGGTAAATAGAAAAATCGAATGTAAAGGAACCATATCGAGTACTACAGGAAAATGACCAACTTTATAGAGACCAAAACCCTTGTTTGGCAAATTAAAACAGCATGTAAATTCAGATAGATACCTTTGACGGGAGCATTTTCTGGAATCGCGGGCTGAATTCCTTCAATTGCTAACCAGTGAGATGTAAGTGCTACAGCAAGTGAAGCTTTGGGTAAAGGTGCTTCAATTACCTGTGCAACCCAGATAATACAAATATAAGAACTTATAGTGAGTCCACTACATGACATTAGAGAACCTTTTTTTTTTGGAAATTTTCCTTCCGCCGAACCCTACAATCTTTGAAAGGCATGAACTATGACTTTTGTCATGTAGCTGCCCATGAGGACCCCAGACCTTATGGGAGCAAACCACAAGCCTAACCATTCCAACCAACACCCCTTGGGAGACATTAAAGAACATATTTAAAGTAATCAATGGCTTCTCACATCTTTAAATTCCACATCCTTGTTGTCAATGTAGAACAAGTCCTTGTGTACGGCAGCTCTCTTGAACCGCAGAGAATCTCCTGCGGCAAAGCCATATATTGGCTGAGGTGGCAGCAAAATCATCAAAAGTTAAATGTGAATTTGAGGTCCAAGTTTCAGTTTTTCCAACTTTGTAGCACAATATCAAGACACCAAAATAATAGAAGACAAGTATTCTGACACAGATATATGAAAAAGTTGACAAGGCAACATTCAATGTAGAATGTCTTTCCCAAAAATTTTTAAAAAATGTGTCCTCTATCTCTATGAAAATCATTCATTGTACAAGATTCGCTGACATTTAACAAAGAAATTCAAGCAAACTAAAAAAGAATCAAGCTACTCAGAAAAAATTTGTAAGCTTCAATATTGGAACAGCATTTTCTTTAGGATTCAAAAGAATATTCATCACAAGGATGTATGCATCTAGAAAACAAAAGAGGCTTACCTCCACATTTCTTAACTTAAGTGCACTATCCACATCGTCCGTCGTAAGAGTAGTCCGCCTAGAGTGGCACATGCATTTAATCGCCTCCTGCAGTTTCAAAACCATTATGGCGCTACTTAAAACTCGACGATTCAACTTCCTTAGCTGCATTATGGGGCGCCATTTTTCAAATTACCATCCTAAGCTTAGCGGTAATACAAATTACCATATGAGTGAAGTAGTTAAAACCTCGTATTAAACCTCCAATACTTTTTCCAAGCAATACAAAGTGGAAGGAGGATCTCTGGTAGGGTATGAAAAAATACCCTAATGATAGGATGAAGTTTTTAGCAGTCATACCTTCATCAAATTCCGTTGAATTATCAAACTTTCTTAATCTAATATGTTTCTGATGTTATCTAAATTTCATACACTACTAGTAGGACACAGTTTTCATCTGTCACATTTTTATCAAATTCCGTTAAATTATCGAACTTTTCTCAATCTAATATGTTTCCAATGTGATCTAACTTCATACCTACTAGAAGGACAGCTTTTGGCCGTCATATCTTCGTAAAATTCCGCTAAATTATCATACTTTTCTTAATCTCATATGTTTTTCATGTGATCTGAAGTTCATATACTACCGCAAAATTCTCCAAAATGGGCATGGAAAACCTTGAAAAGCTAACCCAAACTAAGCTCTTGATTATAATTCTTTTAACAACATTAAAAACCACTAAAAAATGTGAAAATTAAATTTGCATCATAAAGATAAGTCTAAAACTCGACCTGCACGATCTCACGGACTCTGTATTCCACGTCAGGAGCGAAAGCCAGTGCAACATCAGGGGACAAATTGGTAATACCAATGCTCTGAGCAATCACCTCAATTGCTTCATTTGGAACCACGCTCATCTTCAAAGAATGATTTAAAAAAAAATGGTTTCTTTGGCTTTGTTATGCTCCAAAACCACCTCATAAACATTCTGCAAAACTCATAGGAAAACCCAGTTCGTTAGATTCTGGGCAGAGATTATTTTACCGAAATTCTTGTTTTTACAAACTAAATATAATTTAAAACGTCGAAATCACATCTGGGTCAGGTTGATAATCTCCACAAAAAACTTTCAGCAAATATATATATGATTCTGTATAAATTAAACTTAACCCAGAAAATGGAAGAAAATTTAAAGGAAAGTACCTGCCAAGGAGAGTCCAAGCAGAATTTTTAGGGTTTACTGGTAAATTATGTACTACCGTTGGTGAAGATGGAGACTCGCGTCTAGGTCTAGCCATCGGCCATGGTTACCGATTTGCCATTTGTGAGGTTAATGGGCTTACTTCGTTGGCTAGGCCATAACATCATTAAGCCCAGACTTTCTGTCGTTTCAAGCAGATCCTTGTCGTTTTTTAGAAGTGTCGTTTTATGTTGTCGTGTTTTAGTTACTGCCATTTATTAGGGCTGATTGTTTTCGCCCGTCTTTTCTTGGTCCCCCGATTTGTTGTCGTTTTCTAGTCTCTTTTGATCGTCGTCCGAACGGTGTTTGCTTTAAGAAAAGGGGGAAAAGGAAAAAACCTTAGAGAAGGAAACTCAGAGACTTTCAAGGATATTAATGTCGTTTTCTTTTACTGTAGTTTTTGGTAATGTTCTTTTTTCTTTCAGCCAATTGTGTTGTCGTCTAAAAGATGATGTCGTTTGTAAAGAAAACACATTTATCTTTATTGCTTCCTCAAACTCTTGAGTAGGTGATTAGTTTCTCAAATACCTTTCCAAAGAAAAAGAAATTTTAGCAAATAGGCCGCCTAAAAGAGTAAATTGGAGGTTTATTTGTCAAAATTAAAAGAACGCGGATCAAGTTGTTGACTACTTAAGAACTCAAGTATAAATAAAGAAATTGTGATGCTTTTATTTGAGCTGAACGCTGTTTTCCTCTTTTGACATTATGTCGTTTTTTCTAATCTTTATTGTTTTCATGTCATGCTTGTAATGCCTCTTTCCCTACTTTTTGAAAGGCTTAAAACAGATAGACATGCAAGGTGTAACATTACAGGAATCTTTTCAGTGTTACACTCCACTTCTTCAATTTGGTTAAAATGGTTAAAAAAAAGGGGAGGAAAAATCAACACCTTAACGTTGAGATATCACATACACAAGATACAAGCATTTTAACGCCTCCATGGAGCACCAAACAAAATCACGAAAGCCAAACATCACATTACAACCACAAATAGCAGTTATGAAAAGCCAGTCCACACAAGAAGCGCAAATATTGAATGGTTGGTTCTTTGGGTTATAAGTTGCGTGTAATTACAAGTACTTGACCAGTAGATATATGACAGCAACAAGACCCGCGATCCCGAGGACAGATAACAGCATGCACATGCAGGAGCAGCCACCTTTGGTGCGCTTGTTTAGAACAGCCAAGCTCTTCTGGACTCGCTGTTTCGGAAATAACAGAGAAAAAACAAAAGTAACATCTGAGTTTCACATTTTAACTCAGCTAATTAGAAGATTTTGATGCATGAACACTAAACATTTTGCAGCGCAAATATTGTCCTTGATCGTTTTTGATGGATTTGCAATAGTTTAATAACAAAAACAGGCAGCTAATTATCACTTAAAGGAAAAACCAGTAACATTTTCTTCTCTTTTTGCCTTCCTAGCCACGACTAGTAATGTCACCTAATTGCACATTCTGAACATTTATAAGACAACATCACATAATTACTAAACAAAATAATTTCCTGGTTTGTTTCTGAGATTTCCAATGATTTTATTATCACACATCTAAAGACACTAGAATAGAGACAATTAAAGATTTCGACTCGGGAGTGCAGACAGCTCCTGAAAGTACAGATTAACTACATGCAAAAATCCCTGCTTATTATAAGGACAATGACAAAGATCCCAATTTATTTATCAAATATTATGTAGCAAGTAAATTGTTATTTTCTAATCGAGGAATCTATTTAAGAAAGCTACAGTTTACTAATTGATAACTGACAACTCATTTGCCACATCCTTTTGTTTGCCTACCCATAACCGGAGAAAAAAAATGGCACATAAAATGGAATGCCTAGTAAAGTTATGTTGTACAGAAGAGTTTTACCCGTAGCCGGGAGTCTGTGACATCAACATGGTAGTCCAGGTCATCCTGCACAAGTGGAAAGATACGTCATTTCTCAGAGGGCAGACCACATTTCACATGAATAGGTCATTATTTCATATGATAAAACTCCAAGATGAAAACTTCAGAACAAAAACCATACAATAAGTCTGGAGTGCAGGTCCAGTTCTTCATTAACTGCCAGTGCAATGTGTTTAGTGCTGATTACGGTTTCTTCCAACTTCTCAAGACCTTCATCTTGTTCTGTTCCAAAGCCACATATACTTGAGATATCCATATTGTGAAAACCCAAGAATTCGTCAAAAGCAATAACAAGAAATGTAATGTTCCAAATAACAAAAATGATTTGCCTCTCATAATTTGACGCTGAAGGCCAACAACTCCAGAGTTGTCCAAGCCAACCGTCCTGCTCATTGCATCAGCAGGCTTTATTTCTGGCCCGAGCAAGCTATCCCTGTTGGCAAAATTTGACATGTTTAATGCTGAAGCCATCTGGTTAACCTTTGACCTCAAGTTTGAAAGCATGTCCTTGCGACGATTCATCTCCTTCTCTGATCTGCATACCCATGGCCACAATAGAAGGTCAAATTATTAAGAAATATCAATAGCCATAACCAGAATTCATTTTACTATCATGGATTTTTTCCTCAATCACCATTTCCCAAAAAATCATTTATTGACAATTAATTTTAGCAGTTTGTCACTACTTCATGAAAAATTCTTCAAAATTCCAATTCATCCAACTAAAAGCAGGCATATCCAACTTAATGAAAGAAATTTATCCTCTATATCTGAGTAAACATCAAAATATGATGGTCACAATGACATAAGCGAGAACATCATCTGACGCCCTGGTAGACATATTCCATGAAAATACCAGGTTTTCTGTAATAAGTTGATCAAGGTCTACAAAGACAACTTACATGGGCTGCTTCCCAGGAAGCTTTGATAAAAGGGACTGCAAGCTATCAAGTCTAGTCCCTAAGATTGTGATCTTCCTCCTTATGGCAGAGGCATGGCGTTGAGTTTCTGGTCCTGATGCAGGCATTGAACTCCGTTCTGATATCATGCCATTGATATCATCCGCAAGCTTTACAGCTTCATTATACTCTTTTACCCAGGAATCCCCAGAAGACGCCATCGACCTAAAAAATACAAACCTTTAAACTTTTAATTTAAAATTTTTGGCATTGGATTAGATAATGAAAATCTTATCTCTGCTTGGCATAGCCATCAACTAGTATATACAAGACCTAGACTAACTCAAATTGAACCAGCCTCCATGACCTATAACATAAAAATTCATCCTTTAGGACAATGTTACATTAGTCTGGTAATAGTATCAGTGATTCCCACTTATTTCACACGCACAAATTGGAGCAAAGTAGCATAATTCAGCTAAACTAACTAAGCTGTAAGCAGAAAAGGAGAAAAATCAATTTTCAAATTGTTGAAAAAGTGACCTTTTTTGGTTCTTCAACTTTAACGCATAACAAAATTCTGAAAAACCAAACAAAATTTCAATTTCAGAGGAACAAACCTAACAATTACAGTAAACCAAAACCCAAAAAAAAATCTTCATTTCAGCGAGAACAAGACATAACGAATACCAATCAAAAATTCAATTGCAATATCCCAAATTGATCTTGAAGCAAGTAATCCAAAACGAAAATTTTCAAGAAAAGGGAAAAAAAGATCCGTAATTGACCAAAAATTGTGATCATTTCTCGAAACCCCAAACGAAATTCCAATCAATAGCCGATCAAATTCGACCAAGAAGAAGGATCGGGAACAAAGGAAGAATCAGAGTTACCTGATTTAGAATCGAAATTGTGGTTGGAACAGAGAATTGAGGGTTTCGATGATGATCAAAACGATGTCGTACAACGCCGCGAGAGAGAGAGAGAGAGAGAACGTACGGAAGCAACCACCACAAGAGCAGTTTTCTTCGTCCGGCACACCGTTGTCGTCTCTTTAATAGACAATCACTTTTAAACTTTGTTTATATAACTAATTGCCGAATTGGTCCCTGAACTATTTGTGATGTTGCAATCTGACGCTAATATATATATATTTTTGGGTAGAAAGCTCCATGAATACCTAAAAGCGGTGCAAAAGAAGGTTCACGCGAAGAGAGAGGTGGGTTGTGAAGTGACTGTATGATAAAAGTAGAGATGCAAGAATGGGCCAGCTTGGTCCGGCCCAACCTGTTCTCATTAGGCCCATGCAGGCTGTGAGTTAGGTCGGGCTGGATCGACCCAAATAAAAATTACCTCGGCTCAACTTACACTACACGCTAATTTTACGTAAGTCAGATTGGGCTGTGCCGTGGGCCTTGAATGGGCTAGCGCATTTAGTCCATTTACGAGTTAGGATGATAGGCCCATCTTTGCCCATCATGGTTTAGATGGTTTAGTCTATCTAAACATGTAATTTTTTTTTATTTTTTTATTTTTAAATTTTTAAACAAGTTAACAAATATAAAAGTTTGAATAGTCAATAGAAGTATAAAAAGAATATTTTATTTATGATTGCATCATTAAAAATTTTTCTAAGGAAAATTCAATAGGACAAGACCTTGATAAAGAAAAAAGAATATAATCAAGATAATATACATAATATGTTTACAAAATTACTAAAAAAAATAAAAGCTTGCCATGAAGTGATGTATGAGGCCTTTTATTGGAGAATGCCATACTTGTCATGTTCACTTGTGAATGAACATAGAAAATTATATATATATATATATATATATAAATGAAATTGGGCCATAATGAGCCTTCAATGGGTTGGCCCATTGTGGGATTGTATGGGCCTTACACAGCTGGGATGGGCCTAGATGTGCCGGCCCTACTCGGCCCAGCCTATCATTTTTTATTGGCTGTGCCGAGACCGGCCCATGGGCCAATAAATGTTGACCCAGCCCAGCCCGCTAATATTTATGAGCTGGGTCATGCCTTGAACAGTGACAAACCATGTCAGCTCGGCCCGTCACTGTATCAGGATGGGCCTAGGCCGACCCACGGGCCTCAGCTTATTGTTACATCTCTAGATAATAGGGTCCATTTAATAAAGTTTTTGTTTACAAGAGAAACAAAAGTTATGGCTTTTTAATAAGTGTTTGGAGTCATATCTAAAATAGCTTAAATAAGTCTAAATAATTTTTAAATTTTTTAACTAATAATAAATATGCTGTATTGAAATTTATAATATCTTATTAAAACTTTAATATAAGTTTCAGAGTCTATCTCATAATTTTTTAGACGCCATATTTTATAGCTTTGATTGTAAGCTTTTTTGGATATCTTAAGTACTTTTGATAGATCATCTAAACATTTTTAAAAGTAGCTTTTAGACTTGAAAAGTCAAAAAAGCTTTAAAAAGCACCCCAAACATGCCCAAAAACTTTTGAGGTGGAGATGGGTGATGGGCTGGTGGCTCTTTCCGCAGGACGAAAGCAGCTGAGGGTTGTTTAGCTCTAAAAACTATTTAGGTTAATTGCCTGGTTTAATTTTAGGTTTTTTATTGTTTGAAAAAATGTACTCATTTTACTAGAAAAACCGTCTAATGATGGTTTTTAGTCAATTTAAGAATTATCTACATATATTATATATATATATATTATATATATATATAATATATGTAGATAATATATAAAAGAAGAAGGACTATCTTGTAAAATTGCATCTGGTGCAGTTCTCTCACAAAAATTAATTTTTTTTTCTAAAATTTAGAAAATAACAAAGACAAGAAAAACCTAAATAGAAGGAACATGAATGAAACTTAGAGGGACCCTTAATGAAATAATATTTTAAAGGATGTAAAAAATATGCCATAAAGATGAATAAAAAAAATATTTCAACGATAGACATAAAAAATAATTTTGATAAAAGTGAATTTACAAATATCCCAATAAGATATTTGGGGGCAAACAACAAAAAAAAAAAGTACTGAAAATGAAAAAAGATAGAGCACTAAAGATATAAGTGAAAAAAGGGCGAGGACAACAAAGAAAAAAAGAAAAACAAAAAAAAAGATGAAAAAATAAAAAATATGAGGAAAAAAAAAAGAAAAAATATGAAAGAGAAAAAAAAAGTGTCAAGGCAGTGGACTTTTTGCCCATTTGCCTCTTTGATGTATTGCAATAAGGAAAAGATACATATGTGTGAAAGGAGGGAAGTGTTCATTGAGAAGCTGAGCAAGCATAAAATTACACTCAGCAGAGGATAATTTAGAAAAAGAAGAATGAAGGGGACAAGCCAACCTTTCTTTGTCTGGTTGTGTATAAGTTTAGTTTAATTTAAGAATTTAATCAAAATTTACACAATGAATTTCATTAGCAACTTTCATATTTTGTAATTATGAAATTATGTTACGAAAATATTATGAAATTTCATGTGTATTCTTGTGTGAAATTCTTGATGAATTAAGGTGAATTTTAATATGTACAAATTTTGTAAGTTAGAATACTTCAAATTTGTTAAGTACTTTAAGAGGTGTCATCGGAATATGATAAATCCAGTTATGTAACAAAAATATACCCATAAAGTAAATATAAGAAAATAAGATTAAAATATCATATCAAAACAAAACAAAGAAAAGGCTCTAATTTCTCTCCTACCTAAGAACAATAAGACCAATAAACAAACATGTAAATAAGTCAAATCTAAACTTTTTGTAACTCTTGATCTTGAACTTTAACGTAGTTGCGCCAGTAAGGGTGGTTATGCCACACAACGGTCGTTTCTTCAATGAGAATGCCTTTGGTTTCGGGAAAGAGTGCATAGATGAAGGCACTCATTATGACAACAAAGCCGGCGAAGAAGATGAAGAGGCCGAACTTCAAGTGGCAGAGCATTGCGGTGAAGACCTGTGCGATGGCGAAGGTGAAGGTCATGTTCACAGACGCGCTCACTCTCTACACCGCTGACTGGACTTCTAGAGAAAAGATCTCGCTCGGCGCCAACCATCCTAGAGGGCCCCATGACCATGCAAACCCGGCCATATAGGCGCAAATAAAGAAGGCGATTTAGTAGGCGTATCACTTGGATAGGTATTCAGGATTTCCATTCACTCCAAACTTAGCGGCGATGATGATTGTAATGATAATCTGTTGGGGGATAAAAAACTATTATAATTAATATGACATGTTAATTAAGTGTGCTTAATTACACTATGTTATAAAAAAAACACATGCTAATTATCATTGATTATCAGAGTGAAATTTATGTTAGTCAATCTATGTAGTTGCGGACTTGTTGATAATAAGTGTGAGAATTCAGCTAGCGCAACATGTCCTTGAGGATATATACATATATATATACACATATGAACATTCAATGTGTTACAGACGAAGGTAAATATGTAAAGAGTGATTCATTTTGTACTTTCTTCTTAGTATTAAACCAAAATGCAAAATGGTTCATAGCTAGACTCTCATTAACACTAACAAAAACTAGATTTTTATAGTCGCAATAGTTTCTAACAAAACTTTTAATCACAATATTTGTGCACTTAGTCACAAATTTCAGTTCAATTTTTGTTGTGACTAAAACTTTTAGCCATACAGTTTTTAGTTATGGAAACATCTGTGACTAAAAAACCCTAGCTAAAAGTTTTAGTTGCAACAAAAATTTAATTAAAAGTTGTGACAAAATTTTTGCTAATAATTTTGGGACTAAGAATCTAATTTTTTTTGTCGTGTAATAACAAAATTTGTTTACAAAGAAATAGTAAAATACTAAAACTCGCAACATGAAGAAACAAGTTACACTATTTCATCACTTTTCTAAACAGTTTGGAGTGCGCTAAAAAAAGAATCTTGTTAATTAGAATATTCCTATTATAGCTCATAGCAATTAATATATGTTTGTGTAAATTTTTTTTATTTTCGTTTTCGTAAGCAGTAATTTGCAGTGATAATTATAACTAAATAGGTAGAAATCAGAGGAACGAAAAAAATAAAACATCATATTATACCTGACAAGTTAACATTTGGACTCCTCCCTCGAGAAGGAGTTTCCTCCTTCCAACTCTATCAACGGTGAAAATTGAGACAAGGGTTGCTGGAGAGTTGACTGCCCCCGTGCTTACTGACGACATGAGCGAACCACTACTTCCGTAGCCAATGGTCCTAAATAGCACTAGAGCATTGAAAGTGATCACTTTCATGGCGGTCAGCTGTTGAAAAGCAGGAATCCCAATGGCAAAGGCGAGCTGTGGTCTATTCTTCCTCTCCAACAAAGCCCTCCATTGGTGCTTCACTAATCTCGCTAGCAGTAACGAGGTCATCAAACTCCTCATCGACATTAGGGACCCCCCGAATTCTCATTAGTTGCTCCTTGGCTTCATCATGCTTGCCTTGCTCAATCAATGCGTTCGGCGTCTCTGGGAGAGTTAGAGAGCCGACAGCTATGATTGGAGCCGGGACAGCAGCACCGTCGAGGCTCAAACGCCAACCCCAACCACCGTCAATTTGAGCAAAAAAGTAGTCTAGGATATTGGCGACAAGGATTCTGAGTATGATTGTGCGTTAGAACATCATGTTAAGAGCTCCTCAGTACTTGTTGGGAACCATCTCTGAGGCGTAGATTGGTACAGACTGCATAGAATATGATAAGCAGAAGAAATTAGATGAAAAAGGGTAAGAAAAAAAAAATCCTCAAAAATTAATTTGTATTATCTTTTAAGAGAGTGTAACAGTACAATATATGTGGAGCTACCAAATTTGTTCATGTTGTATAATTAGCTCAAACTTATATCTATATCCAATAATTTGTTTATATATATATATATATGTTTTTTGTTTTTCATACTCGGTATCTATGTCATGAAGTCAATAAATATTAGACCAAGTTCTAATTGCAACTTATCAAATTATCATTAATGTAATTGTCTGGATATATACCTGATTGGCAAATCCAATGCAAAACCAAGAAGAAGAAGGCGGCCGACAATAAGCATCGAAAGATTTTGAGCGAATGCATTGATGAGAGCACTGAATAAAAAGAGAATTCCACCCCAGAACATTGTTACTCTCCTGCCGAACATTCTTGTTATTTTTGAAGCTCCAATAGAAGATATTAGAGCCGCCACGTACGAGGAAAAAATTGCTTTAAAAATGAATCCATCGAGGTCACTCTACCGGGTCATATTATATGTCAAATAATCAACAAAATGCGAAGTTTTTTTTTAAAAAAAAATTAACGAAGACCAAATAAAAAAAGTGTAAGTAATTATTTTGCATAACAATGTAACCTATATTATGTGAGATTATTGATGAAGAATTTTATGATATATAATTTCCTCAAATACCAAGATCATAACCAAAAATTAGACCGCCAGAAGCAGCAACGGTGCATGTCCACAAAACCCTAGGAGTGAGTTTTCCAGGGTATTGTTTTCCACTTTCTGTATCAATAGCTCCCCCACCCATGTTTGCAAAAAAGAACGAGAGCAAAAGAATGATATCAAAGAAATTTATGAGAAGGAAAAGGAAGACAAAAGAAGAAAAGTGATGTGTTTGGATGTATGGTACGTGAACCAAGTACTAAGAATTTGAGGAGTTTATATAAGACAATTATTCAAATCCTCTTAGGAATCTTATTCAGAAAATAATAATAATAATAATAATTCTGTTGGAATCAATTATCCTGTTAAATATATTCAAATCCTGTTGGAACACAATTTTGTGCTAAATATCCAAAACCCTTTGGGAGTCTTATTATTACAGAAAAGAAAAAAGTCCAGTTGGCAATCATCCGGTTAATTATTTGCATATCTTAGTAATAAACATGTAATTTTATCATAGTTTGAAATTCAAATGCCCAACGGGTGCTAGTCAATCCTAATGAGAAATAGGAATCACTTCCAATCCAATATAAATTCGTCACTATTCCTTTCACAGTTCTTTTTATATACTAAAAAAAGTAAAAACATTCCCTTGACAATAACGAGGGAAATAGACTAAATTAATAGTTGAATATAAGCTAATAGACTAAAATGTTTGAATGGTTAGTAAATAGACCATTTAATTTTTAGTCAACATTAATTAAATGATATAATAATTAAAATACTTAAATTGAAAACCTTAACATCCAATTATGTCTTTTTCTCTTCCTCTTTCTCTTTCCCCCGCATGTCTCCTCTCTCCCTCTTCGTCTTTCCCAACGATGAACAGTGACAGCATCGGAGGAATCGTCATATTCGTGCGAAGGCGGCGAACGTGGAGAGTGATGACACCAAAACGCCGGAGTCGCGTCGTCGTTCGTGGCAAGAGTTGCGTAGAGTCAAGCTTGTGAGGGTCCTGCGACGGCGTTGGCGATGAGAGGTTGCACGATCCTGCGACGGCGTCGTGCTGGGAGCAAGCGCTGGAGTCTCGGAGGGAGGCACCGTTGAGGAGGGAAGTGCCGGAGTCGTGTGAGGTTACTAAAGTCATTACTGGAGCTGGGAGGGAGAAGAGGAAGAGAGAGGAGGAGAGAGGAGAGGGAAAGTGTGTTAGAGTTTTTTGTAGGAGATGAAAAAAATTAGAGTAATTTTGAAATTTTACAACAGTTTGGTTTTTATATTTAAATATTTTTAAAAGTGTGTTATTTTTTTACATTAAAAATTATAATTTTGTTATTTGATGCAATTTTTAAAAAAAATAGAGTGAAAGCATTATTTAGTTAGAATTCAACGAAGAAGTACTTTTACTTGTTTTTTCCAAAGGCAAATTTTCTACAATTTCGGAAAATCTCAATAGTGTAATGTTTGTTACTTTTACCGTTTTGAACCAGCTTTGCTAATGTGTCTTTTTGTACAAAATTTGAATTACCATAATGTATTTTTAGTTCAAATCAAAGAGCCAAAATCGTCAATAATATTACTGCCACCGCCTTAGAAGTACAGGGAAATTTAACTTTTAAAAAACAAGTAAATTAAGTGATACATCACTTTTTACTCGTACTATTGTATTTTATCATTTTTTTCCTTTCTTTATCTATATCATTTCTTTTATCTAAAAGACTAAAATACCTTTAAATAAGACATATGTGCCTAATCATAATCTAAATTACTTAAAAATAATAGCTCCTTTAGAAACGTGGTATTTCTTAATTGACCCAAAACAAAAGGGCGGCGCTTTTTCTCCATATTCAACTTCTAGGCGGGCATCAAATTTTTTGTTTGTTAATTTTTTTCCCAGTCGATGAATCTTTGCAGCCTTTATCCAACTTCCTTAATGTTATATTTTGCACCGAAAATATTTGAGTAGAAATATCATTTCCAACAGAATGCTATATTCATGGTGCTACATTTGACATATGCCATTTGATGACCAATCTGACACCAAAAAGCTACATTTGACATATACCGTTTCACGGCAAATTTGACACCAAAAATTTCGTACATCAAATTTTGACATTTGATAGTTAATGTCAGAAGAGAAAGAAGGGCGTTCAATTTTTGTAATAAATGTACATGAAATGCGTTCAATTTTGCTCCAAAAGTATGGAAATCAATCCATGTTATGTTCAAATTACAGAATATAAAGTTCGAAGCATGAGCTACAACGATTAGAATAAAATATCCATATCAAAAACAGAGGCAAAAGATGCAAAACAAAAGGGCAAGTATTCATTGGAAAAATTTTCCCCTTAAAGATTAATTTATTTTAGTTCTCACTTCTGCATGTAAAAAACCAATCCATCAGGCCTTTTTAAGCGCTTCCCCAACTTTCACGAGATCCTCAAGTGCCTTCGAGATCTGGGCCTCGCTTAGACCTTCCAAACGAATGCCTCTTTCAACACCCAAATCTGTTCAAGTTCAACAATCAAAAGTCACGAAGATATGACAATAATGTACCCGACTTGTTAGTTCAAATTGTGTTAATTTAAACAGAAAAATTCAAACTGTATGTTTAAAAAGCAATCCAAAATTGATGTTTAGATATACAGTTAAAGTATCAATCTAAACAAGAAACCCAAACTAAATTTGTGTTTGAGTAAACATTGATAACTCTAGTTTGAAACATGAAAAACTTATTTAATTAAAAATAAGTATGAAATATATAAAAAAAAAAGTTATTTAATTACAAAATAATATAAAATGATAGTGTTAAATTATAAAGATATGTTTAAGTGAAATCACCATTCAATATTGGTTTAAAATGATAAAATAGATGAAGGGTTTGAATTCTAAGTTGGACAAAATGTCAGTTTTATTCAGATTTTATGTTTTACAAAACACCAATTCGAACTGTAACAGCTGTTTAGACTGAGACGAATTGGATTAAATCAGTGAAACAAATACACTAGTAATGTTTTCAATAAACAGCCAAGGATTAGAATATCATCAGAATTTATACAAGAAACATTGCCAATAGGCGATTATGTACTAATAAATACCAGAAAAAGAGTTCATAAAGGTATAGAGTTTAAATTGTGATTAACATTCATAGCGTATTCCCACAATTGGAAATAAAGAACGCAACTTCTAATCAACAACCACACGTGACAAAGAGGACAACACAATCAGTTTTCTGGCCCGGAGAGGCCAAGATAACTCTTTCATCTCCAAGGCTAATTTGCAAACTTTTTATTACTAAAATTTTTTTTTTGAATGGTTATTACTATAATTACAGATTCATAACTCTAACAAGCATTTAAATTATGCAAGGGCAGTCCTCTGTTGTAGTTGTGAAGACATATTCTTATTTAATTCCCCTTTTTTTTTTTTTAATCATTAGTAAGTTCGGGTCAGGTTGGGGTACAGGATAGGTTACACACCTTGATGGGATGCTTTGCTTTTCTTTAGTTGAGATTTTAAACAAAACATTATGCAAAAGCATAGCTGTAATCTCTTCAATGCCTTTTCATTGAGATAGTAGCATTAGTCTCACGGTGGTTGTAAAAGGTTTTGGCTCAACTTAACGCAATATAAAAACCAACTAGTGGCTCTTGGCTACGGCCTACAAGAATCAGATTCATTACCCCCACCGCTCTATCATTCCTCAACCTGGCTTTTTTATTTTTTTTAAACTCTGCTATTTAGGCATCTTTCATGCTCCATTTAGCCATGGAATTAGTAAATTGGGGATATCATTTTGAACCATTCCCGTCAGCTTCAAGTTTAACCATAAAACCTAAAGCTTTGAGATCTTTATATAATATTCTGTAACTCCATTTCCTAGATTCACCAACTTCTGTCATGACTCATTACCTCTGGTAAGATTCCAACTTTCAAACGAGACATTAAGAATATAACATAATCTACGCTTATGGTAGGGTGAATATGAGAAATTTGGTGAATCAGAAAACATTCGGGGTTGTTATTGATCAATTCTTAGCTTCTAGGGTATCTCAACACACATATAAGTAATCGATTTAATCAATTAGTATCAAACCATCCGATAAGTAACCTTACAGAACTTACTTCTCCAGTTCTAACACTAACACAATCAAGCTCTTTCAATTTTTCATTAGAAATATCATTAGTTGTTTCTACACTTGAAACCACAAATCAATCAAATATCATATTTCCCAATCTCTCAAGTTCCCAAGAAGGTATCCTTGTTAATAGACATTATATCAATACTCAGTAGCAAAATAACAACTCAGTCATTATCAAATCTCATTCCAGGAAAACAGTATACACTCTTCTTCTTCCTTTTTTTTTTTCCCTTGAGAAAGAGGTCATATATAATCTTCAAAACTTAGCACACATTAGGCTATAGTTGAATAATTTTTATGGCTAGAGCTTATGAAAAACCATAATCAGCTCAATCCCGTACAGTTACTTAACCATTCAACAAATCATAAAATTTTATAGTTTAACTTGATAAAAGCCAAGTAAAATTACACGTCCAAAAGCCCAATGAAAGAGAAAGGAAGAGTGGGAAATACCATATCTAGCCCATAGCTGAGGCTCAGTTCCTCTGCATTCCCGGATCAAGATTGGCAATCTAGGGTTCAATTTCTTCAGATCCGTATAATTCTTCTCCACAAATGCTCTGCCAAAACAAAGATAGACCCCCAAAACTTTCATAACAATGGCAGAAAAAACAAAAAAAAAAACCATGATTTCCACTTCACTGTGAATACTAGGGTTTTCCAAAAAAAAATAAAATACGCCATTGAAGAGTAAGAAAAGAAAATCGGAACAAAAAAAATAACGAGGAGAGACCTGGTGGAAGCGCTTGCGGGGGATGTTTGGCAGAGAAGAATCCGAAGCTCCTTCAAATTCTTCGATAATTGTCCTCTCCACGCCATTTTCTCACCTTTTCCTTGCTCTGTAAGAGGAATCGAACTCCGAGAAAATCAATCAACGACAATAACAGTTCGAACAAAATAACGATAATAAAGATAATAATCACAACAATAAAAAGGTTAAAAATTGGGAAAAATAAGAGAGAAGAGAAAGCGAGGGTTTTTGATTGAAAGAGACAGAAAGCCGAACTTGACCTCTAATGGAAGAATAGCGACCCTGCGGTGTCCCCTCTTGAAACGAAGAACCCAAAGGAGAGGTGAATTTGCTTGTTGAGAAATTTACTGAGATAAATTTCTTTTTGGGTTAATTGCATATATGCCCTTAAAATTTTTTCACTTTTCCATTTTGGTCCTCTTTTTTCTTTTTCTTTTTGTTGAATTGGAATCTAGGTTTTTATTAGATTTAGGTGAAATGTATTGTGGATCATTTGATCTCTTAAATTTGTTTTAAGAAATTTGTTTTTATTTTTATTTTTCCTCTCCACTATTACACTTGGTTTTTATTATTTTATTAAAATTTTTGTTAGAGTCTGTGATCTAAAAGGACAAGCCAATGTATAATATAAGTAGGTTGGCTACACATGTATTTTATGACTAAAAAATAAAGGTTCGTGAGACTTGTAAAGTAGTTAAAATTTGTCAACAAATTCATTTTTAATACTTGAAGTTTAAAGATCTAAAAAAATAATTTACAATAGCATTTTTTTCTTTTAATGCATCAGTTTTTGAAACATCCCTGTCTTCCTTTATTCCATGTGTTCCACTAATATTGGATATCATTTTCTGAAAATGAAAAATTATCTGCCTTGTACAAAATAAAGCATAAAGGGGCCTATTTATGACATTTTCCCACTCTTTTTTTTTTCCCCTGAAAGGACTTTTTCTCATTATCTCAATCCCAACAAAATGTTTGTGCTGCAAATAATATTAGTCCAGACAATTTCATATCAAGGACTAATAAGACTAATAAGTGATTGAGTTTAATTAACAGCGAAATATGGACATTAGAGAAATAATTCATACATATTTTTGCTACAAGGTCATATATGGTTGCATTTCCATAAAACTCACTAAAAGTATAAAAAGAGTTCAAAATTTCAGGTTTTCTTTATCATAATGGGAAGTCAACTTTTGAGTTTGATTAACTAGTACTTGGCAGTTCTCTCCAAGATTCTTGAAGCTTTGACCAAAATAAATTGACCTTTTCTTTTGAATTGATATATTACAAATTTTGTTACATACAAGTGTATGTAATATAAATATAGTTACTTCAAATTTATATTGATTTTCATTTATGCAATATATAAAAATGTGACTGAATACATATTTTTCTTCTCGCTAACTAAATTGGATTTTTTTTATTGTTTTGTCAATATGCTTATTTCACAACTCTACATGTTTATTTATAGGGTGTTTAGGATTTTTAGTTTCAACTAACATTTTTAGTTGCTATAATGTAAAGTTTTTAGATGATATAATGTCAAGAAAATATACTTTTAATCAAAATTAGTTCAAACCAATGTCCTAAACAAAAGTGGACTCTCGCTCTCTTGTTGTGCCTTCTCAATCCATTCTCTTTTCTATTTCATTGGCTTTATAGTATGTGGTAGGTGTCTCTTTCTCCCTTTCTCTCAGAGGAACAACACTAGAAGTAATTCATGGGGGCAATATATTAATAAAATATTAGCATGGGGTCTTAACCAAGCATACAAAGAATATACATGTCGGAAACACAATTAACGTAACATAAAGCGGCGCTTTAGCAAAATCTACAAAATTGCTAAAATAAGTGGAAAGCAAGAGCAAAGTCGTGGGGAGAGATAAGGAGAGAGATTCACGGATTCATTCAGAAACTACTACTGAGAGAGTTTAGCGAGAGAAAGTAGAAGAAGGAGGAGGAGAGAGAAAGCGAGGGAAGGTGGCAGAGAGAGGGGAGAGAGAGAGAGGTTCGAATCGGGAAGGGCTGGTCTTCGTCTGAGAGAAAGAAGAAGTTAGAGAGAGAAAGAGAGGAGAGAGAGAGTGGGAGAGATGTCAGACCTAGACCGGCAAATGGAGCAGCTGAAGAAGTGCGAGCCTCTCAAGGAGTCGGAGGTCAAAGCTCTCTGCCTCAAAGCCATGGAATCCTCGTCGAAGGAGTAATGTACAGCGAGTCGACGACCCTCTCGCTGTCAGTTCTCTCTCTAGAAATATCTTTTGCAAGCAAATTGACCCACAATATGCACATAAATGAAGTTAGAGAGCTGTTTTCTTTTTCATTTGCCTAGTTTTCAGGTTTTTGTAAGTAATTTTCTGGGTTTGTTTAGGTTTTTCGTGTGTGCTCTCTTGGGGTTGTTTCCATTGTTTAGTATTTGTAAAATTGTGCCTTTTAGCCTGTTTGATTTGAAGAAAAATTGCCTGTTCAAGACAAACTTACTTGTATTTCTGTTTAACGGAAAATCAAGGAAGTCAGGCACATATAGTGTATTAGGTTTTGGGAAAAAAAAAAAAGAAAGTTTTTTGGGTCATTCTTGAGAAATTTGGTTGCTTTTGAGGTCTTCTAAAGTAAAACGTGTACAATAAATTGTTACTCAGAAATTTGGCTTTTGGAATAATGTTGGTCAGTTTGATTGTTTCTCTTATCCATTTGATGAACTCATGGTGGTCTGGCTTTATTATTGGTCACCCAGTGGGGGAAGTGGCAACTTTGAATTATGTCCTTGTTTTTTTACGTTTAAAGGAAAGGTGAATGTACCATACCCATATGTTGTCCTGGCTTGGTACTACACTAGGGCCATATGTTGGTCCATGTTAAGACTTAGGGTATGTTTGGTTCATGCATTCTTTGAATTCAATGGACTCAAATTTGAATTCGAGTATTAAAAATCCTTCAGATACATGTTTGTTTCTCCCAAAACCCGTTTGGTTCGAGTATTTGAATGAAGATTTAAATTTTTGTGAGAGAAAATACTGTAGCAAAATAATTCTAACCGTGATTCGAGTATCGAAACAAACGGGTCCTTGAGTATCAAAAATATAAGTTTTCAGAATTCTCATCCCCTTTTAAACTTTTGATACTCGGATATCTTTGCTACAGTAAAAACTAAAATTCTCTTTCCTATATTTGAGAAAAAAAATCATAACTTATTCATTGGATATTCAATTGAGATGATTCTTTTTTCACTGTGTTCCTAATGAAGAGAGGAATAATTCAAGATCCATATTGCATATTTTTTAAGATAATTAACATTAAGATTTTATTAGATTTATTAATAAATTAAAAACTATCTTCACTACCTCTCTAAGCACAAATTTCAATTTTATTCTATACTCAGATTAAAACTTAAATACACATCCAAACGTCAATTCGAATAACAATTTAAATCACTAACTCAAATTCTAATTCAAATCACACTAACTCAAATTATATCACTAATTCGAATCCATTTACCAAACGGACCCTTAATTATCTAAGAGCAGAATACAATATGTTTTGACCATTCTGGTTATAGTTCAGGCTGGTCTGTTGTTGTTGTTTCTAAAGTCTAATTTTATTCATCCTTAAAACAGATATGTGGCGACATCCACAGTCAGTTTTATGACATGAAAGAGCTTTTCAACGTAGGAGGTGATTGCCTTAAGACTAATTACTTGTTCCTTGGAGATTTTGTTGACAGGGGATTTTACTCGGTTGAGACGTTTCTACTTCTCCTTGCTCTGAAGGTGATAATCTAGTTTTCTTGTCTACAAATGAAGTTAGAACTCTGCTAGACTTGTGTTGGATTTGAAATTCTCTCTGTTATTCCATTTGTTTGAATTTTTTTAAAAATCATTTATCTTTATTTTCAAAGTTGCAACCCTTTTGTTCAAAGCTTTTATGGAAGGATAAATTCACACTTATGAAGCATAGTTCTCTTTCTATATGTAGTGCGGTTAGAATTCATGTTTGGTTACCATTTGTTAAGGATAATGGGGGGTATCAAATATTGCATGTCATAAATAGAACATTTTTCAATGTTTTCCCATAAGATGTTGTAGGCCTGTTTTGTAGTGAAAAATGACATTTGACGAGAACACCTAGACATTTTCAGGAAGTCTTCACTGTGCATGTTATCATTTCACCATCTGCGGATGAGACCACTTAACTTACCTGTTACCGTTGCTGAATAGTATCATCTTCATTATGGATTTATCTTTATGTTCATTTAACCATTTGGTGTTTTATGGAAATCCTTTACATAATTTCATTTCACTAAATTTTCTGTGCCATCAGGTAAGATATCCAGACCGGCTAACCCTCATCAGAGGTAATCACGAGAGTCGTCAGATTACACAGGTTAAGTTTCCTAAACTGGCATCCCCCACCCCTTAACTAAAATTTTGGTGTCAGCTCCTTATCCATTCAATCTTGAGGCATCTTTATGTGAGAGACGAGGTGTAGAAAGTTAATTGAGTGGCAAACTGGGAATTGAGATCTGGGTGGATTGTTTGACACCTTAGCATTTTGATTTCTTTCTGCATTGGACTCTAATCATCTATCCATCTTTTTATGACAATAGATGGTGAGATGGAGTAAAGGATAAGTCTATAGGCTCAAATTTTAGCTGTAAGTTTGGGTTGGGCGCCTTCAAATACCCCTTTTTGGTTTCAGGAGTCTCAGAGCAGTAGCAATTGCATGTTTGTGCTCTGTGTGTGTGTGTGTGTGTTGCCCTTTATTGTTGTTGTTGCTACTGCTGCTGCTGCGAAAAAAAGATTCCTCTCTGCATTGTTGCACTTTTTTACGTCAAATGCATAATAAACTATGAAAGGCCTTCTGGTTGGTGAGAGTCTCTGGTCCAATTTGTCAAATTTTGTTGGAGACTATTTCCTCTGTGTATTTCCATTTAAAGTAGTGACTTTGTTTTAGACAACAAGCCAAATAACAAAATTGAAAGTTATTCTGGTTTTTAACCTTTTTCTTTTATTATTGTGTGGAATAAATATTGAACTTTGCATATTTGAGCATATATGTATGTGTGTGTGTGTGTTGAACTTTGCATATCAACTGTACCAATTAGTTAACTTCAAGTATGAAAAGGAAAAAGGGATTCTTTAGACTTTTTCTTTTGTCACAAGTCAAATAACTCACCCATTCACTCCTGAAGCAATCTCTCTAAAAAGCAGGTATCACCTGTTTCTTAGATGAAACTGAATAAAGCTTATAATTGGTTTTTGTCATAGTATCATACTATCTTCTTTTACATCCAGGACAGCCTGAAATTCCAATCTCTTATAAATTTTGAATTTATTTGGGTTTTATTATAGTTTGTCAGCTCTCATTGAGAACAGAGTTTTTAGCGTCCACGGCGGTCTTTCCCCAGCCATTTCAACCTTGGATCAGGTCAGAAAAACCCATTCCAGAATTCTGTGGTTTTCTCTTCTGAAGCTTTTCTTTTTTAATGACTAGTAACGTTCTGGTGTGACAGAAACGCACAATCGACCAGAAGCAAGAAGTACCTCATGATGGTGCCATGTGTGACCTGCTATGGTCGGATCCAGAGGATATTGTTGACGGATGGGGTTTAAGTCCACGTGGTGCTGGTTTTTTCTTTGGTGGCAGCATAGTTACATCATTTAACCACTCAAATAACATTGACTATATATGTCGTGCCCATCAGTTGGTAATGGAAGGATATAAATGGATGTTCAACAATCAGATAGTTACAGTATGGTCAGCTCCAAATTACTGTTACAGGTATTTTTATTTCTTGCAATTTTCAATCCTGTTTCTGTTCTACAGATCAAAATCTCATTCCTATCTTGTGTTTATTGCAGATGTGGTAATAATGTAGCTGCAATTCTTGAACTGGATGAGAACCTTAATAAGCAGTTTCGCGTGTTTGATGCTGCTCCACAGGTTAGCATATGTGAGAATTTATTTATTACTCGCAACAAACCAAAGATAATATATGTTTGGAATCTGTTTTGACAAGGGTTGGTGCTGCACAAGATGTGTGATCGTCTATGGATTTTGAGAATCATGGTATCTAAAATTGTGTAGTTCTTAATTGATCAAATAATAAATCTTTTTTGGGTATGTCCACTGTCGAGGCCACTCTGGTTAAAAGCTTGGGAACAATACAAATACACAACTGAGCGATGCTTTGTTGGCACAGTGGTTCAAAATCGTCCCTTAAAAAAAAGAATGGTTAAAAATCTATGCGTATATTTTAATAAGTATTTATTGTGCATACTATATCTACGGTAACGAGGATACTGCTCATTTTGGTTTCTTCTCGAAGAAAACAATTCCTTTTGTTAATTTCATTGGTTGTTATGCTGAAGCATTATGATGGAAAATGCAGGAATCAAGAGGGACACCTGCCAAAAAACCTGCGCCGGATTACTTTTTATGAGACCGATCAAGTAAAGATTATCTTCCATTGTCGAAAAATCTTCATTCGTTGAACAACATATACATCCTCATGCTTGAGAGAAATGGTTTTACTTGAAACCGGAGGTATCTTTGCGTGGACTTCTCAATCCCCAGCTCCTCAAATGATCATTGATAATCGTAATTTCCTGCTGATCAGTTTGGAATGCTGGGCTTTGCTCTTCTTCTTTGCCTTCTACCATCTTTGATATTTATTTGTAATAGTGTGCATCACTCTGGTCTCAGTTTGTCATGTTATGGGAAATAGATTCTTGTTCCTGTGAGGGCAGATGGGCAGTGGGTTTTGAGAAGGAAAGCGTTTGCTTCCCCATATAGACGAGATTGGATTGGTTTAGGGACAGGGTGAAAAGAAAAAAAATTACTTCATCTTTGGGTTTCTTTGCTCATTTGGGCTATAAATTTTTTTTATCACCATCTTTCATTTTACATATCTCCCTTGTTTTGGGATTACAGGAACCTGTGTTGACCCCCGATATGAATCATGCTCATTGCAAAAGTGATTTTGATCACCTCTAGGAGGTTCGTGTGTTATAAAGGTGTGTTTGGCAATCTTAGTTTCAACTAAAATTTTTAGTTGCTACAGTGTAAAGCTCTCACATAGTATAATAGTATTTTTTTTCAAAATTGGTTCAAATCATACGTACCAAACACTCTAGATTGTAATGTATTAGAAGGTGAAGAATAATTTTGAACTTTGTTGAACCCCATTTATGTTTGCTTAAAGCGAGGTAGGACCATAGAAAAATCAGTTTTCGCTCCCAAACCGAAAATGGAGGCGGGCGAGTAATGTGTTTGGTAAACCTTAGTTTGGATTAAATAGCTCCGTCTAAACATAGACCGGTGATTAGCAACGTAAAAAAAAAAAAAAAAAGCCAATTGAAACAATTTAGTCCAAACCATCATTTTGTTTATTGTATGACCATAGAACATGACTAAAATCAATTCACAAACTGAAGATTTTTGGGTTCATGATGACGAGTAATATTTGGTTGTCTAATACTGGAGCAGGCTGTTCTGGATTGGGGTGATGACAAAAACTTTTCTTCTGGTTAAAAGAATTTAGTTTTAAAGAGATTTTTTGTAATTGAACAAAATTCACTCTCGTCTTGTGTTTTTCTAATTAAACATAAAAAGATTACCATTTTTTTTCCTTTTATAATTTATTATAAAAATTTTGAAGAAAACTATTGTTAAAGTTTTCAAAAAAAAAAAAAAATTAAGATGAACGGATTCTATTGGATTAGATAAACACATAATAATCTCAATATTTTAAAAAACATAATTATCTTTAGGGCTTGTGTATGGTCCTAGGAGGACTGACATTGGAAAGATACCGTGTAACTGTTGTATCTACACGTCGTTGAGCGTTGTGTTGAATAAATACCCCCAATGAACTATTGTTCCAGTTATACAGCCTAAGGGTGGCGTGAGTGTCATGTTGGATCAATATTGTATTATATTTCTTACATTTATATATTGGTTTAACAAGGTAAATGACCAAATTAGTTTTATTAAATTAACATATGACTCCAATTTATAAATATCCTATATATGTCTTTAAAAAATTACACTAAAATAATTAGTATGTACTTATATAATATAGAATATAATATTATTAAAATAATTATTACATAATTAAGAATATTTTTAAAATATTATAAAAATTACATTGAATTTAAATTTTACAATAATAATTTCAATCATCTAATTTTTTCTAATTATATATTATCATAGAAAAAAGGATGCTGGAGGATCATAATAAAAGCCCTGAATTCTTTTATTTCAATTGAACACAAAAAGTTTTTGTCACTTTTCCACGGGACGATTTCACGCTCACCCCATTAGTGAAGAAGAAACAAAATAACTAATTATTATTATTATTATTGTTATTATTATTTATTTTGTTGACGTTTCTGTTAAACTCTATCCGAGTTTGTAACGTATACGCATCTTGGGAATAATAAGCAGATAACGTTTTTATTGATTGCACTTGCTGCCACATCAATAAACGCCATCCTATAATAATTTCTGTCTGTAAACTGTCGAATCAAAGCAACAATTATTTAAAAAAGAGTGATCCTAAGAACCCGACGCGTTCTCACATGTTTCTTATGTGGCAACGTTGAAGGAACTGCAGAACTAACAACGTGGCCCCAATAAAATAAATGTCATCCGGTCTTGTTTGGGAGCGGCGTTGTTTCGCAGTTAGTAGTTTATATTTTTTTTTAGTTATAAATAATATAAAATTTTTATATTTTATAATAATAATAAAAATTATGGTAATGTAAAATTTTTATATACTATAATAAAAATAGTTTTAACTAACAATACTTATCATTTTATTAAACATCTTATATATTAGACATTTTCAACTTCAAATGTAAGTTCTTTTTCAAAGGAAAAAAGTGATATTATATTGACGAGTAAAAACATACTAATTAGTTGTAAGTTTTTTCATCTTAATTATACATTAAGTATTTAAGTTACGTTAAACATCACTTAAAAATAATAGTCTTCTTTCTTCTTTTGTATAAAAAAAAGTGACATTATATTTAATTTTAAGACATTGGTTGCCGCTGTACTTACATTAAATAGTCTTTTATTTTTTTTTTGAAAACTACTTTTTTTTTTAATTTTTATGTTTTAGATAAAACGAGAGTAAATATGAAGCAAAAAGTTTGATGTACTTCAAATTTTCATTTATTACTAAATATTTGATTTAAATATTTCGTTTTTGTTGTTGTTTTGTTTTTTTTTTTAAATTTTTATGTTTTAGTTAAAGTGAGAGTAAATATGAAGTAAACAATTGGACGTACTTCAAATTCCATTTATTACTAAATATTTGATTTAACTATTTTGTTTTTGTTGTTGTTTTGGTTTTGGGTTTTTTTTTTGTCTCTACTTTTTTTTTCTGAGTAATTTATGCCTCAAATAATACAAGATATTAGTAATGTTGAACACAATACACAAATAGAATAAAATTGTGGAATTTAATATCGCTCGTGCCCTTAAATATCTCTAGTTTTTTTACTGTGTTTCACCATCTTTGGTCCTTAATGAATGCTTTTGTCGTGCCCATACTTTTATTTTTTTTTTGTTGGGTTGAATTTTTACTTTTATTTTATTACCTTTTTTCTTCTTTAGTTTTGACATTGAAGAAAAAACATGGGCCAACATTTGCTTTTACAGTTTTTGAGCCGCACGCCATCAATGCAATAGTTCGGCAAATGGCGCCACGTGGATGCGGTGATAACCCCTTCCGGTTGTTTAGGATTACTCTGAAGTTCCAAAAATTTGACCAAATTAACTTGTCCAACTTTTATTTCTCAAACAGATTGATATCTGATCCAAAATATCATTCTCCAAACTACCAATTTTTCTTCATCTTCCAATAAACATATTCCAATTCTCTCCATGATTGTTTTATCGTAATTCGAATGATTTCTCAGCTGGGTTTCTTCTCAAACTTCATGGCAACCAATATTTGGCTTTTGCTTTTACCTCTTCTGTTCATCCCCACAAGCATCCAAGAAAAAGGATTTGCTTCTGTGCTGATATACGACAAGGGTCTTGACTTTGCCAAGGATTTGCTTATAGGGAGAGCGATTTCCTCCATGATTCCTCTTCAGCTCCCTCAAATGGAAAAGAGAGTGAAAGTCCCAGTACTTGGAAAAGTTAATGTCGTTCTCTCTAATATAACACTATACTCTGTTGATGTCGGCCCTTCAAATGTTACTACTGGGGAGACTGGTATAGTTTTGATTGTCTCTGGGGCAACTGCAAAGTTGAGCATGAATTGGAAATATACCTACAATTCTTGGTTTGCTGATGTTTCTGATCATGGGAGCGCCTCTGTTGAGGTACGCATAAAGTAATTTAAAAAGGGCTTCTTTTTAAATTTGGTTTTGCTGTCGTTGATTTGAGATATAAAATGGAATTGTAAATATGTATGTTTGCTACTTTAGGCAAAAGAAACAAGACAGCCAAGGGAAAAACGCAGTTTTTTTTTTTTTCCCTTATTTACTAATACTGGAGGTGGAGCTATGTGTAAGTTTATGAACCATATTGAGATATGTTGTAGTACCTCAAAAGGGTTTCTTTTTATCCCCTTCTTTGGTTTTGAATATCAGCATGTTTAATTTAGTTTTGGTTAAGCTTGAGATAGAGGCTATGCAGTTAAAGGATGTTGATCTTTTAAGCAAAAGCCAAGACAGATGGGGATAAAGAATAAATCTTTGTGCAAGCTTATGAACAATGAATTGGATGTATTCTTACAGTTCTTGGTCTGGCGAGAAGTCTGATCCTGGGATTGCGTATATTAATATATGTTTTAGTGCTTCAAAACGGGTTTCTTTAGAATATTCTTTTTCTGTTGTCGCATAGAGATATTAAACAGAATTTTGTATATCAGCATCTATGCAGTTATGGGATGTTCGTTTTAAGCAAAAACGAGGACAGAGTTTTGTACGGCGTTATTTATTAATAATAGTAGACCCTTGTGTAAAGCTTATTAAATATATGAAGATGGCCTTTTTTGTCTCATTTGAGCAGTTGTCCTAGTCAATGCCAAAGGTAATATCAAAGCCAACCTTGCTTATCTTTTGAACTCGGAGAGCATGCATTGGAAGAAGCTTGGCCAGATTTTACAAGCTGAGTGAATGGTATCTGTTCATTACTACTTAGTTCAATTAAGATGGCATTCATTTGGTTGGAATTTGATAGTGTTGAGGGGATTTCTCTAAGTAGATTGTACCTGTTTGTAAGAAACTGAACCAGGGGAGTTAATCAGTTAGCTTGTTTAGTCTTATATTGTACCTATTTGTAAGAAACTGAACCAGGGGAGTTAATCAGTTAGCTTGTGTAGTCTTAAGAAGGATTAAAAGCAGTTAAAGATGGTTTTGGGCAAAAACCGACAGCCAAAAAAAAAAAGTCCTCTCTTGGACTGCTATTGGAATGGAATTCCTTTTTGCGGCCTCGTTTGTTTGTAAAAGACCTTTGTTGAAGTTATGAAGTATGCTTCACGTTAGTAAAATATATTCACATAGAGGATTTATGGGGGTAACCTTTTCTTCCATTTGAGCAGTTATCTGTCAATTTTAGAGGTAATTTGAAAGCCATCCTTTCCTATTCCCTAAACACGGAGAGCATGGACTGGAGAAAGCTTGACAGGCTTTGATAATGATTGAACATGAACAAGTGTTACTTGTCTCAATCAAAGGGCGTTCATTTCAGCCAAATAACTGCACATAGAGGATGTAACGGGCTGTCCTTTTCTCCAAATTTTAGTAATTTTTCCATTTCAGAGTTCATTTGAAAGCCATCCTTGCCTAGCGTTTGAAGTTATAGACCATGGAATAAAAGAAGATTAGCAGGTTTTATTGGCTGAAAATGTATGAATTGGAGAGATCTGCGTGCATTTGGTTTGAAATTAATGGTGCTGAAATTACCTCTTAGTGTATTTACCCGTCTTCTATGTTCTATTCTAGGGAAGTGATCACTTAGTTTGTCCTTTTAAAGAAGGATAAAAAGAAGAGTGGGATTCGTGGCCTCAGAGATGCTAGTATTTGGTGTCAAAGATGTCAAAGATGTCAGAGGAAGATGAGATGCACAATGTTTTACTGTGAGAGATTTGGACCAGTAGTTAACGTCAAGACAATTCCAATTGTACATTGTTTTAAAGTGACACTTACTCCGAAGACTTCTTTTTTCCATTATTTGATCTTGCATTTTTAATGGGCTGCTCTACTTTTGCAGGTTCAAGGCATGGATGTGGGGCTCACTGTGGTTTTGGAAAACCAAGCAGGAACTCTCAATGTGTCTGTTTCGGAATCTGGATGCTACGTGAGAGAACTGTCCATAAAGATGAATGGTGGCGCATCTTGGTTTTATCAAGGGTATGCAAACCTCTCAAGTTAATTCACTTTTCATATACTTTCTTTCTATGTTTTGTTCCTGCTTCTGTAGAATCTCATTTTTTGCAAGATGCATTCTCTGTATAAAAATTTGTGACAGACCACAGGCAATGATTTATCAGGAGCATCTCAAATGCAATGTAAAATTAGTGTGTCAATGCCGAATTTTAGCATCTGAGTAGGAAAATCACTCTAAAATTTGAACCAAGTATGACGTATGCCAAATTTTAGCATTTGATTGGTATTTAATGCATTGATTTTTTCCTTCAATCATTACATAGTTCCATGTTTTGGTGCCACATATAGCATTGGCATTAACATTTGCATTAAAAATGGTAAAATGGCCTAAGGGACTATTTTTCTTATTTCCATGTTTACCTGTCCTACAGTTTGGTTGATGCTTTTGAAGGCATAATACAGTCTTCGGTTGAGGATGCTATCTCCAGGAATATCAAAGAAGGCGTAACAAAGCTTGACTCACTATTGCAGACACTTCCAAAAGAAATTGTTGCGTTACATGATATTGCTGCTATGAACGTCACATTTGTTGGCGACCCTGTTTTGAGCAATTCTTCGATTCAACTTGATATCAACGGTTTATTTACGGCCACAGATAATCTTCCTTCCAGCTTTTACGATAAAGGATTGGTATATCCCGTTGCTTACAGTGCTGCTAATAAGATGCTCGAGATTTTGTTACATGAAAACATTTTCAACTCGGCATCTTTAGTTTTCTTCAAGGTGAGTTTCACCCTGTTAATCTTTTCATATAATCATGCAACTTTTCTCTCTCTTTCCATTATGCTTTTCCATGAGATTTGAATTACATATAGAGGAACTTAAGGTACATATTTGAACTGATATTCATTCTCCAATTTTCCGTTTAGGCAGGTTATATGCGAATTTAAGGTAGAGCTTTGAACTGATATTCATTCTCCAATTTTCCGTTCAGGCAGGTTATATGCATTGGCGTGTTGACGAAGTAGAAGATCAGTTACTCTTGAATACTTCTAGATGGAAATACATAGTTCCTCAACTGTACAAAAAGTATCCAAATGATGCTATAGAACTCGACATTTCTGTATCTTCACCACCGATCATTAAAATTTTGCATGATGACATTGATGCTACAATTTACGTGGATGTCACAATCAGTGTTTTGGATTCTTCTGAGGTTGTCCCGGTTGCATGCATAGCTTTGGTATGCTTCATTTAGAATTTTAGATGCAGTTGTGCTCTTGTAATTGAGAATTCAACTTATCAATGTTGGTTGCTAATTGCCAGTGATTTATTAAACTAGTCATGTTTTTCTTGCAGGAGATTACTGCCTGCTGTTCTCCAAAAATAATGGGGAATAATCTGGTCGGTACGCTTAAACTGGAAGACTTTTCGGCGTTTGTGAAGTGGAGCAAAATCGGAAACCTTCACATCCATTTAATTAAGGTATGACGTTTCGACTGTCCCCTCAATTTGTGTTTCTTTGTAACATCTTTTGTCCAAAAAGCTTTTTAAAATTCTCTTGCTGTATAACTTTCTAATTAGTAGAACACCGTGTTCAAACTCAATCTGCAGTCTGTTATGTCACTCATCCTCAAAAGAGTCCTCATACCCCGCTTGAACTCAAACCTTCGAGAAGGACTGCCGCTACCAATTCTTCGCGGTTTTATGCTTCAGAATGCCGAAATCTCATGCACTTATTCAGAGCTTGTAATATCCAGCGACGTTACGTTTGTAGAACAGTGGCATTCAGTCAGCAGGAAGTTTGTATAGAAGCTGAATTTCTTTAAGCTGATGTACATGATAGAAGTATATTTGTTATCATGTTGTACGTGTACTCATGAAAGTAGAATCCATATCAGAAGGTCAAAAAGTCTTAAAAGATTTTGAAGATCAGTTTTCCTATAAGCATTGGAATTTGAAAGGCAAGGGTCATCAAGGTGGCAAATTAAAAAGAAATTATCTTCATTGTACTACTATCCCGTTTTACTTTCTTTAGGAAATTTAATTTTTATGAAAGGGAAAATTGGTTTCGCTCATATTTGTGGCCAACGCATAAACCGTTTTGCGACCTAAATTATCATGATTGCATGAATATTGTCAACATATGCATATTTTGCTCAAGTTCAGGGAAAAAGCTACTATAAATTTATGCTGATAAAAAATAAAATCATTTCTCCGAAAGTAATAGGATGTCTAGCAAACCGGTTCGAATTAAAAAAATTAGTTCAAAAACTGTAGCTCTGGTGATCATTGTAATGTAGCAGTTTTTTAAGTTACGCTGTAACATTCGAGACTGTATCGTTAGTGATTCAAACCGGTTTTCCAGATGGAGGGTTGAACGAGGTCTGAAATAAATAGAAATCAAATTTGCATTAGAAATCAAGTTTTGGCGGGAGAAAAATACACAACAGAATTAATTATTAACATGTGTTAGGCAAGGAGATGGCAAAATTTTACAGTACAGGGATTGGGGAGTTTAGATCTTTTTGGCCTCTATTCTTTTGTGTTTGATTTTCCATATAGCCAAGAGAGATTGGAAGAAGATTTGGTGATCAATTCTTTGAGTGTTCAAGAAATTCAAGGAAGTTCAACTGTATCCGAACACTCGTTGATTTGTGGAAAAGGGAATAGCGAAGAAGATCCAACGAGGCCTATAGGTCTAAATTTCAGATAGGCTATAAAACATACCATGTTCCAAAGCATAGTTATTCTATTATACATTGTTTTATTTCAGGGATAATGCTACCAGCTAGATTAAACTACCATATCAACATAAATATGACATCTCTTAAATTGCTTTTGAGATCAAAGTCGCTTCAGTAGAGTCCCCTTCTTCTGGTGTTGAAGAGCATGTTGTATTTGATGACTCCGCCTCGTCAAGATTATTATGGTTCTCTTGAGGATACAAGCAAGGCTTTGGAGGCATTTGCAGGCTTTCGACGTCCGTTTCCAGCATTACCATGGCTTCTCTCATGGAAGGACGATCACAAGGCTTCAACTGTATGCACCATAATCCAACTATTATCATCTTTTTCATCATCTTCAGTTCCTCTTCTGTGGAATCTTCTATCTCCAAGTTATTTCCCTCATTGAATTGGTCATATATCCAAAAGGGGAAGTAAATTTGGCTTGAATTCTCTGCATTTGCGTTTAGATTTTTCCTTCTATTTGCCATTTCCATCATCAACATTCCGAAACTATAGACATCAGCTTTATGAGAGACTCCTCCAATGTTTCTGTAAAACAACTCCGGAGCTATGTATCCGATGGTTCCTCTTGCGGCAGTTAAGGACACTATGCTATTATCTAATGGACATTGTCTTGCTAGTCCAAAATCAGAAATCTTCGGACTAAAATTCTCGTCCAAAAGAATGTTGTGAGGCTTGATATCGAAATGTAAAATTTGCATGTCACAACCTCGATGAAGATACTCAATACCACGAGCGATTCCAAGTGAGATCTCAAATATTTTATCATAACTCAACGAGCAACTTGTTCCTTCTGTTAAGAAGATATGCTTATCAAGAGATCCGTTTGGCATGAAGTCAAATATAAGAGCACGCTTTGAGCCCTCGGCGCAGAAACCGGTCATTCGCACCACGTTAACATGGTGAATCCTACCAATGGTAGCGACTTCATTCATAAAGTCCTGCACTCCGCTAGCTTTGGATTTGCCCAACATCTTAATTGCTGCGAAACGGCCGCTGCGAAGCTTTCCTTTGTAAACAGAGCCAAAGCCTCCTTCACCCAGTTTGGTCTTGAAGCCTTCCGTCATCTTTCTAACCTCTGAATATGAATATCTTATAGGCATTAGGTTATTATGACTCTGGAGAAATTCTTCAATGCCTGTGTACAGTGATAAGTGTCGTCTTCGCCACTTATAGATGATAAGGCCAATCACAAAGGAGATCCCGAGAACTGTTCTTGGTGTTAATAACATCACCACGACTGAAAAAATCAGGAGAGTATAATTATCTTTTTCCCAATAAAAACTGAACTGTAGATAGAGATATAAATAAAAATAGACAGGATTTTCATCATACATTGCAATTCCACGCAAAGCCAGAAGTCCGTAATTTTTGTCCCCATTTCACGTAGCAACCTGTCCACTGGAAAAATCAACCGAAGATCAAGAGCCATACAAATTAACTATAGATTCTCAGATTGGGCATACTTGTAAGTAGAAACATGAGCTCTGCAGGTGTTACATCTTTTTTGAAATTTAATAAGAGTAAATTAGGGAAAAAAATTCATACAAAAAATTAAAAAAAGAACAAAATATAAATCAAGACGCATGCTAAATAAACAGTGTTCCGTTTGTAATTGTGTATATAACACGTTTATGGTTCCTTGTTTATACAATAGCAAAAAATAATCGTTATTTACAGTAAAAATGATATAATGACCTAAAAAATCTTGGAATTAAATAATGTAATTTATATATTTAAATCAAGAATTTTCCTAGAAAATATCATGTGTGAATTTTGTGATTTAAGGATTTATGAAATTGATATTAATATTTTAGAATTCAATAAGAAAATATTTAAGTTAGATTTATTAATTTTCATAATTTAAAAATCCGATTGATAATTTCCACCGCGATTTAAGACGGAAGAAATTTCAATTCATATATAAAATTGAGAATTTAAATTCTAAAAATTTTCAAGTAAAATATAGTATTAGTAGTGTACCAGGAAATACTCTAACACAAAATAAATTCTTAATTGCCTATTAATCAGAAAATGGAGTTATGCAAGTGGCATTTTCGGTGAAAAAACGCTATCTGAGTTTGGGAAATTAACCCTGTAAAGAATGGGTCAATATCGAGATAGAGTGCCAAAAAATATCAATTTTGTTTATCCAGTTTAGGAATGATTTTTAAATTAAAAACAATTTAATTTTAGTATGCAATTAAAGTTTACCTCATCTATTGTGGTTTAAAGGTTGTTGTCGCTTTCCTTTTGGAATTATTTTCGAGGCTCAGTCATGGGAGTGATATTATGGCCTTTTTTTATGCTCATCTTGCTAATTGAGATTTATTATAGTTTGAAGTTTTTTCTTCCAAGCTTTTCATTTTATGGGGCTGCATCTTTCATCATTGTTCACTCGGCAGAGTTGTTTCACATTAGAAATCCCAATTCTATTGAGAGGAAACAAAAATATGAGAAGAAAAATAAGCAAAAACAGACACATAAAATTTATAGCGGTTCATTCTTAGTATGAGAGTTATATTTGTTTTCGGCCATCATTGAAAAAATTCACTATGAGAAAGAGGAATCTTACAAGAGAAAGTCAGACAGTACTCTTAACACTCTATGTTTTCTCTAATCACTCTGAATGACCCTAATTCAACGTCCTTGTTATACGTAAAAAAACTAAGGTAACTGAATTTTACAAGTGTGAAATCCTCTTACTACCATTAATGAAATATTGGTCAATCGCGGTAATCTTATCCTTAATTAAGAATAATTCATAAGGATATTAAACTAGGCCCTACAACATAACAACCATGTATTAAAAAAAGATTCAGCTAATAAATCCTGTAGTCCGAGCAAGTTGTCAATACATTGATTAAATTGCCCTTTGTTAATCTCCCTTAATTGGTAGCTTACTTCTACGTTCAGGAGAAAAGACTTAGAGGCTTAGAGAAACATTAAACGATAAGCTTAGATGACTCTGGAAAGTTCCGGAAATTTGGCGGCTCATATCTTTGGGTTAATCCTAACTTCAACAGTGATTCAGAACCTGATTGTACGTATTTGGGCTTCTCGTCAGTTGATGAGTCTCATTTTGTTTCGGTTGGTTGCTTTTTTTTTTTTTTTTTTTTTGCAGGAAGCATTTTTTTTTTTTTATTTGAGATCATTTTGTTTTCATTTTCTTTACTTTAATAATATTGAGTTGGGGCTCAATGGGTAATAAGGTGTTACATAAATAGTATGCGACAATGAAAGAATTTTTAGTCCACTTTCGTACTATTTGTTTTCTCTTTGCATTGAAAAAGAAAATAAAAAAAGAAAGGTATCTAGTTTGCATCTTTTTAATTCTCTCTTAACTTAAAATGTAAAAGAAAAAACCTTACCTGTCCATTTGCATGCGATATGGAGACGATTTGCAAGAGAAACGCATGTCGTGGAAGGATAGCCTAGTAATTAAACAAGAAATAAGAGAAAACTGATCAGCAAATTGTATATTTAAGAAATTACAAGATTAGGGATGAGTAGGGGGTATCCTCACAAGCATCTCCAATCTTTTCCTGAATGCCTTGCATCCCTGCATGTGACACAACAATTAGTGAAAACCTATGGCAACAATTTTTTTTATTAAAGAATAAAATTTATTTGAAGTATTTATTTATATATATATTTTGGGTATCGGGTCGCCTATGCCATGCACTTTTATTAATTTGAAAGAACTTCGAAACTTAAAATCATAAAAGATCTGAAAAGAAATAGAAAACAACCTAACAAAAATAAAATAATATTATTGCAAAGTTAGTAGCATTTATTGTTTACTCATCCTTTTTTCTAAAAGTAAAATAAAAAGGTTATGATTGCTTTCATTGAAAGAATGTCTTCAATCCCCGCACGATCACACAACAAGTGAATACAAATGGCAACATTTTTTTTTTTGAACTAAAGCAAAAAGTTTATTGGACGAAATTTGAAAAGAAAAATGCATTTTAAAAACGTAAATGAGAAAAGATATACAAAGAATTAGGAAAAAAAAAAAAAAACCTAACAAAAATAAATTATATAAAAATAGTATAGCAATAGGAGTAGCTTTTAGAAACACTATTATTTTCTCAATGTTTAAAACAATAAGAAGATAATGATTGCTTTCATTAAAAGTCGAACTCAAGGCCTCCAAATTAATAAACTACTGCTCCTAAGGCTCTGTTTTTTTCTTTTTTTTCCCCCTTAAAATATTTGAGAAGCATCTACATATCTTGTCATGAACTGAAGGTCCATATTTACGAAGCAGTTAATGGAACTACAGAAGACCAAAATATAATACATAATTCTTCTTGATGGTATAGTTATCTGGGCGTGACAGCCGGCACCATCAGAAGCCCAGATCTGGAAGCATTGCTGCTATGGTCCTTTTTTTTTTCCAAAAATTTATTGGCTTTTATGACCGATGTTGAATGTTTTTGCAGGTCGGTTCCTGAACAATGTCAAAACTTACTATGGTATAGTTAACTTATAATAACGGTAGATTCGACTTGACGTTGGTTTAATGAATAACATCGGTTTTAAATGGACGTGAAATCTCTGATCCTGTGCAGTGGTACTTACAATGCAATACTCTTTCGAGCCTGGAGTCCTTTGAACAGTGAAACTTGTTGGAATATGCATCCACGTACCAACCATCGTATAAGAAATACTTGACCCACGAAATCTCAACGCCGTAAACAAACTCCTTGTGGATGTCTTTGTAGGAAGTGATGTTCTTCCGGGCCTCTCCTTTCGCCGGTGATGACAAAAAAACCGAGTGATATACTTGGCATGACTCTTCCAGATCAGAAAACTTGAAGCCATTGGCATACACAGCATAGGAGTAATTATTACCATTGTTGTATGGAGACAAAGCAGAGCTATTTATGCAAGGAGATGTGTCTATATAAGAAGGATTTTTAAGAACTGGTTTCTCACAGCTCAAGAACAATATAATCCCTCCATATTTTGTTTGAAAACTAGAAAAGCTTGTTTCTCGTTGGAAGAGGTGAACATAAAAATCTCTCATGACGGAGATTGAAGGGATGGAAGAGCAGTTATCTTGTTGGACTTGGGGGTCTCTAAGTCTAATCGTGTGGTTGTCGTAATTGATTGCTTGCACGACCCACGATCCCAGTCTGGTTGTGTTGTCGCAGCAATAGAGCTCAAAATGATTTAATCCACATTGTGGTGGATCGTTTTCAAGTCGGAAAGGGAAGGTTATATTACGGATATCACCACAGGAAGAAGAACAATTGCGAAGGGGCTCTGGATCTTGACATGAGCAAGAACTGGTTTGGAAGAATATCATGGCTATGATCATGATGATCATAACAACAAGGGACATGTCTCTAATAATTGGGATTTCCATATTGAGACGGAAAGGAGAGAGAGATTTTGAGCTCCTTATTGCCATAACATTAATGCAAAATGCATACCTAATTCACATACATATAAAATACTATTATAATTATTATAAAATACGTGTAGCCACGCTCCTACTTACAGTATATTTAAGTTATGTCACACTTAAATACATATAACATTTATAAAAAGTAAGTTATAAAATATGATATTTATTAAAATTTTAAAAACAATAAAAGGTTAAATATAGAGAATATTCGGGAACCTAAGTTCCAATAGCATAGTTCACATACTTTCCCATATCTTTCCATGTATTAACTCTTTTGATTTCTCTCTCCTCTTCCCTTCACCTTTCTTTTCTCAAAAAGTTGGTTTAAAACTTTAGGATTTTTCTTCCCTGCTTCTTGCTGCTTCATCTTTTCTTCTTCTTCTTATTATTTTTTTCCTTTCCTTTTAATTCTAACGCCTTTTTCGCTCTGAAACTTAACCCATCTATGTGTATTGAATTGCTAAAACATTGAGACGCGGTTTTGACCGCTACAGTATTTTTGACTAGTAAGGAGTGGACCGCATGTTAATACAATGGCTAGTTAGTTTAAATAGTTTAAATTTGTCCAATTACAAGACATGATTATCCATTCACATTTAATTTTTTTAAAGTCATGACTTCAGAGTCCTAGACCAAGTAGACCGAAAGATCGTCGAAGATCCATTGGTTGGATAAAAATAATCAGAAGTTTTAGCTGTCAATTAATATGTATAATAGCCATTAAGTCACTCGATCTATTTTTTTTTCCCCTCTCTATCATATTAAACATTGAAAGTTGACAATTACCAAAAAATCTATGCAAGTGTATATTGTTAAAAAGTGTGGAGTTAAATTCAATGCCTTTTAAATAATCACCATACATAGACCCGCATGTCCCGACACCAAGAGGAGTGCGTTGCCATGTGGACGTGGAGGAACAGAATCACACACACGAGAGCATAAGAAGCGGCGTGGCTGCACACGAGGCGAATGGAAGATCCATAGCATAATGTCACGTCCCACCAAGCCACGAGGAGGCCACACACTTGTCTTGGGTGTTTTTGGGGGAAAGCATAGCCCAAGTGAGATTCTAGAAGGGTCCAGACTGATCTACAATGTTCTGCAGCATTCCAGGAGGTTCCAGCACAGTCTAGAAGCATCCTGATGAATCTAGCAGATCCTGGAAGACTCAAGACTGCTCTAGAACTCTCTAGAATATTTTATTTGTAAATATCTTCCACACTTTGCTAGAACATTCTAGATAGTAAATAGTAGCCGTTAGATCGTTGTAAAGATCAATATAATCTAGACCGTCCATTAGTTGGGAGGATGGCTATAAATAGGACCATCCCCTTCATTTGTAGATCATCCAAAGAAATCCAAGAGAAGCCTTTCCAAAGTTCTCCTTGTTCTCTCTTGTGTTCCCTTGTGTTCTAGGCAAGAGCGTGAATGAGTTAGGCTGACTTAGCATCGAGGTAGTGCTAAGGCCGCACGAGTAGTTTGAAGAAAGTAAGCTCGTGACAGTTGGTATCAGAGCGAGGCTCAGGCTGAGACAATGGCTAAGAACAATGCTGCTCAAAGGGCCATGGGATCCAACCCTTCCGACGTGGAGGTGACGCAAGAGCGAGGCCGCGAAGAAATAGTCGACCCCAACGTTGTGGCTAAGCGGGGTCGGTCTAAGGACATGATCTCTAGTTTCGACTCACGCCTATCTCGGGTAGAGGAGGACGTGAGTGGCGTGGAGGCTCAGGTGGATGATCTAAGCCAACGGGTGGATGGCCTAGAAGCGGAGGATGCCGCTATCCACACTGCGATCCGAGGTATGTTGCTTCAACTAGAGGAGTCCTTGCGGGCCGAAATTGAGAAGGTTCGTGAGGAGTTTGCGGGAGAGCTCACCAAAATGCGTCGAGCCCACGAGATGGAGTTGAACAGCACACTCGCACGCGTTGAGGATATGCATGGGGACTTAGCCCTTTGCAAGCGGGCATTAGCGACAGGGTCCAGCGGTAGCACCGTTGAAACTAGGCGCATTGATGTGCCAAAGCCTAAGAGTTTCGGGGGATCACGCAATGCATGAGAAGTGGACAACTTCTTGTGGGGCCTAGACCAATACTTTGGAGCCATGGGCATCACAGATGAGGACGCCAAGATCCAGTCCGCGGCTCTTTACCTCAATGACACAGCCATGCTTTGGTGGAGGAGAAGACGAGGAGACATCGAAAAAGGTACGTGTACCATGACTACCTTTGATGACTTTAAAAGGGAGCTTAAAAGGCAGTTTTATCCCGAGAATGCTGAGGATGAGGCTAGAGCTCGTCTGCGAAGGCTTAAACAATCAGGGTCTATTCGTGATTATGTTAAAGACTTCACTAACTTGGTACTTGAGATCCCTGATTTGTCGGACAAAGACGCACTCTTCAATTTTGTGGATGGGCTCCAACAATGGGCCAAGACCGAGCTAAGGCGACGTGGGGTGCAAGACCTTGCCACTGTCATAGCTATGGCCGAAAGCCTCATTGACTATGCAAGCCAAAAGGAGTCCACCAACAAGCGGAAGGACAAGAAGGGTGGTCAAGCCAAAGGTGGGGGAGACAAGGGCCAACGCAAAGATGAGCACCGCCAAGATAACACCTCAAGGGGCAAGGACAAGGGCAAGCAAAGGGACAACAAGAGTTCAAGTAAGTCCAACAAATGCTTCCTTTGTGATGGTCCCCACTGGGCTAGGGATTGCCCACAGAAAAGAGCCTTAAATTCGCTCCTTGCAAGTCATCAAGACGGGACGGAGTCCGATGGTGGCAACAATGGTGCACACATGGGGTCCTTGCAGCTACTCAACGTGATCCAATCCGCTCCCAAGACCCAAGCCAAAGAGCTACTCTTTGTGGACGTGTCCATTGGAGGAAAACCAACGGTAGCCATGCTTGACACAGGTGCGACCCACAACTTTATCTCGATTGAAGAAGCCCAAAGGTTAGGACTTAAGGCGACTGGTGGAGGGGGCTCCATCAAGGCAGTTAATTCAGCTGCCCGACCCATTCATGGCATAGCTCGAGGAGTTAAGACCAGCGTGGGAGCCTGGTCTGGACATATGGACTTCTCCGTAGTTCCAATGGATGACTTTAGGGTTGTCATGGGATTGGAATTCTTGGATCAAGTCAAGGCATTCCCAGTACCATTCGCCAACAGCATGTGCATCATGGACGGCGATAAGGCTTGTGTGGTACCAACAACAAGGACCAACAAGCAAGACGTAAAGGTGCTCTCAGCAATGCAATTTAAGAAGGGCATCTGGAGGGACGAGGAAAGCTACTTGGCTATTCTCAAGGAGTATGACGATGAAGAACAAGGGCCACCAGAAGTCGAGCCAAAGGAGGTAGCTGCTGTCCTCGAAGAGTTCAAGGACGTTGCACCAGCCGAGTTACCAAAGAAGCTACCACCAAGGAGGGAGGTAGACCATCAGATCGAATTGGAACCAGGGACAAAGCCACCAGCCATGGGTGCATATCGTATGGCACCACCGGAATTGGCGGAGCTAAGAAGGCAACTCAAGGAGTTACTTGATGCAGGGTTCATCAGGCCTTCCAAAGCCCCATTCGGCGCACCAGTCCTGTTCCAGAAGAAGAAGGATGGTTCCTTGCGCATGTGCATCGACTACAGGGCTCTCAATAAGATCACGGTAAAGAACAAATACCCCATTCCTCTGATTGCCGACTTGTTTGATCAACTCGGTCATGCTCGATACTTCTCAAAGTTAGACCTTCGATCGGGGTATTACCAAGTTCGCATAGCCGAAGGAGACGAACCAAAGACCACATGTGTTACAAGGTACGGGTCTTATGAATTCTTGGTTATGCCATTTGGACTAACCAATGCACCTGCTACATTTTGTACTTTGATGAACAAGTTGTTCCATCCATATCTCGATCAATTCGTGGTCGTCTATTTGGACGACATAGTGGTGTATAGCAAGACCTTGGAAGAGCACGTGCAGCACTTGAGAGAGGTGTTTAAAGTGCTACGAGACAACGAGCTATACATCAAGAAAGGAGAAGTGTTCCTTTGCCAAGCCGGAGGTATCCTTCTTGGGGCACAAGATCAAGGGTGGCCAACTAATGATGGAAGATGACAAGGTGCATGCTATCCAAACTTGGGAGCCACCAACCAAGGTACATGAGTTGCGATCATTTCTTGGGCTAGTAAACTACTACCGCCGTTTTATCAAGAGCTATTCAGCGAGAGCTGCTCCACTGACTGACCTTCTCAAGAAAAACAAAGCATGGGACTGGACAGAGAAGTGTCAAAAGGCCTTTGAAGATCTTAAGAAAGCAATCAGTGAGGAGCCCGTACTCAGCCTACCCGATCACACCAAACCATATGAGGTACACACAGATGCCTCAGACTTTGCCATAGGAGGCGTTCTTATGCAAGAAGGACACCCAATTGCTTACGAAAGCCGAAAGCTCAATGAGACTGAACGACGCTACACCGTACAAGAAAAAGAGATGACAGCCGTCGTCCATTGCCTTAGAGTGTGGCGCCACTATCTACTTGGGTCAAAGTTTGTGATAATGACGGACAACATTGCGACAAGCTACTTCCAGACCCAAAGGAAACTCAGTCCAAAGCAAGCTAGATGGCAAGACTTCTTGGCCGAATTCAATTATGTCATGGAGTACAAGCCAGGAAGGGTGAACGTGGTAGCTGATGCGCTGAGTCGAAAGGCCGAGCTTTCGAGCATTTCTCAAGTCACAAGCCCATTATTGAGCAAAATCAAGGAGGGACTAAAGGCGGACCCTCAGGCACAAAGTATCATCGCCTTGGCAAACGAGGGCAAAACGCGAAGGTTTTGGCTAGCTGATGACATCCTCTACACCAAGGGCAACCGAATATATGTGCCAAAGTGGGCCAACTTGAGGAAAGACTTAATAAAGGAGTGTCATGACTCCTTATGGGCAGGCCACCCAGGTATGAAGTGCACACTTGCTCTCTTGAAGTCTGTCTACTATTGGCCCAACATGCGAGATGGGGTCGAGGAATATGTGAGGACTTGCCTTGTCTGCCAACAAGATAAGGTAGTCCAACAGCAACCAGGAGGCATGCTCAACCCACTACCCATCCCAAAAAGACCATGGGAAAGCGTCTCTATGGACTTCATCACTTGCCTGCCGAAGTCCGATGGATGTGGAAGCATCATGGTCGTGGTGGACAGGTTTAGCAAGTATGCAACCTTTATTGCACCGCCAACTGACTGCACAGCAGAGGACGCAGCCAGACTATTCCTTCGCAACGTAGTCAAACTTTGGGGGGTTCCAACAAGCATCATCAGTGATCGAGACCCTCGTTTCACTGGAAGGTTTTGGACGGAGCTGTTCAAGATGCTAGGGTCGGACTTGAACTTCTCAACAAGCTTCCATCCCCAAAGCGACGGCCAAACGGAACGCATCAATGCTTTATTGGAGCTCTACTTGCTGCACTATGTGAGTGCCAACCAACGGGACTGGGCCAAGCTTTTAGACGTTGCACAATTTTCCTACAACTTGCAACAAAGTGAGGCCACCAACAAGAGTCCTTTTAAGATCATCATGGGACAACAGCCAACAACTCCTCTTTCCCTTGCCACTCGCTATGAAGGGAAGAGCCCTGCTGCATTCAAATTTGCTAAGTCATGGCATGAGCAGGCAGAACTAGCTCGGGCATCATTGCACAAAGCGGCGAAGCGCATGAAGAAATGGGCCGACAAGAAGAGGAGGCACGTAGAGTTTAAGGAAGGAGACCTTGTCTTAGTGAAACTTTTGCCACAACAATTCAAGACGTTCAGGAAGGTTCACAAGGGCCTAATACGCAAGTATGAAGGACCTTTCGAGGTAATCAAGCGTATAGGTAAGGTCTCATATAAACTCCACCTCCCACCCAAGCTAAAGATTCATCCAGTCTTCCACGTAAGCATGCTCAAACCGTACCATGAAGACATGGAAGATCCAGAAAGAGGAGTCTCCCATCGAGCACCCACAGCTGTGGTCACCTCCTTTGACAAAGAGGTTGACGAAATATTAGCGGATCGAGTCATCCGAAAACGTGGCGTGCCAAGCTACAGGGAGTACTTTATTAAATGGAAGGGACTGCCGGACACCGAGGCTAGTTGGGAAACTGAGGAGGCACTTTGGCAATTCAAAGATCGGATCGAACAATACCACGAGGACGCGATGAGGGCGTCGCGAGCATAGGTGGGGGAGAATGTCACGCCCCACCAAGCCACGAGGAGGCCACACACTTGTCTTGGGCGTTTTTGGGGGAAAGCATAGCCCAAGTGAGATTCTAGAAGGGTCCAGACTGATCTACAATGTTCTGCAGCATTCCAGGAGGTTCCAGCACAGTCTAGAAGCATCCTGATGAATCTAGCAGATCCTGGAAGACTCAAGACTGCTCTAGAACTCTCTAGAATATTTTATTTGTAAATATCTTCCACACTTTGCTAGAACATTCTAGATAGTAAATAGTAGCCGTTAGATCGTTGTAAAGATCAATGTAATCTAGACCGTCCATTAGTTGGGAGGATGGCTATAAATAGGACCATCCCCTTCATTTGTAGATCATCCAAAGAAATCCAAGAGAAGCCTTTCCAAAGTTCTCCTTGTTCTCTCTTGTGTTCCCTTGTGTTCTAGGCAAGAGCGTGAGTGAGTTAGGCTGACTTAGCATCGAGGCAGTGCTAAGGCCGCACGAGTAGTTTGAAGAAAGTAAGCTCGTGACAAGCAAAAGAACGTGCAGTCAGGCCAGCTGAAGGGCCCGACCGCACCCGTCCAAGGCCTAACATGAGTTAGTTGCTTTTTTTGTTACATGTTCTTGAAAAACCTATACATAGATAGGTTGTGTTTTTTTCTTGTGTATGATGTAACTCAAAAAATTAGTGTGTTAGAGATGCTAGAAAAAAATTCTTGAGAGTGTGTGTAATTTTTCTCTTGTAACTTCATCATCATTATAGTGAATTATTCTACAGTAGCTGAAAGTAGACATAGCTCTCATATTAAGAGTAAAGCACTATAAATTGCGTATGTTTTTATTTATTTTTCATTTCATATATTTTTCACTCTCACTAGAATTAGGATTTTTAATTCACAACACATTTACCAGCCCCAATTTATCTAGTATTCCTTCTATCCTTCTACTAATAATACATACATATATGTTTTCAAAAGTGCCTGAGAATTAAGCACTACTTAATATCATGAGTCTTCTCTTGGAATCGATGTTACACATGAGTATCTCATCTTTTAGACGTTACATTTTCTTCCTCATGATGATACTAGCTAATCTTAGAGATCAGCTTGGATCAGGCCAAGAATCTAACCCTGATTTCTACTGCAGGCCGGAAGCAAGGTGTGGGAGTTATGGTCCCCCAATCAAATTCCCTTTCCGGCTCAAAAACAGCAATCATCGTCATCTGCTTGATCAGCCGAACAATAACTCTACTGGCTATCCTGGGTTTGATCTGTTCTGCGTCGGGAACGAAACGGCAATTCAGCTGCCAAGTCCGATCAACACCCTCTTCATAAGCAAAATTGACTATAGACTGCAAGAAATTTTTGTGTATAGTCATGAGTATGCAGATTGCCTAGGAAATCTGCTGGTTTCAGAGTTGTTCTCAAATCAAACGTTGATCAATGTTATTCCTTTCGAATTCGGATCATATAAAGGGAAGAAATCGAGTTATACTCGATTACAATGCCATGAAAATATTTCATTGTGCAACATTATTTTAGTTCCTTCTAACTCTGAGATCCAACATTTCGATGTTTTTTTCTGCTCCAAGACGTACGATGTGGAGTCGGTCCCGGAGAAGATATACACAATGTGGTCGAAATATCCCTTTAACGGTAATGTCAAAATGACGTGGTCCAAGCCAGATTGTAGATCCTGTGAAGTAAAACACCAACGATGTCGACAGAAAATTAATGGCGCTGATGATAATCAACTTGATCAAAGTGTTGAATGTTTTGATATACGATGCACTCGGGGAGGTAAAATTATGTCTTTTTTTCTTGATTCATATATATAATCTAATTTATATATTATTATCTATACAATCTAATGGGGCTAGCTTTGTTTGGTTTAAATTGGTTTAATTTATAAGTTTTCTTATCATTTGGGTCATAGGTTTACAATTTATAAAACAAAGCCATTACGGTTAATTGAGTTTGATTAACGGCAGATGTACTTCCTTTTTTTATTTTTATTTCTTTTTTTTTTTTTCAAAAGGGCATTGACATAATCATCATTCTATTGTGGAGACTGTTTTCTACCGTTGGCACTTTTAGTATGTGATATATGTATTCCTATTGACTAAGCAAAAAAAGGACTCTTTATAGAAGATCTTTCTCATGGAAACTTTTTTTTTTTTGGTTTTAAATTGCTAACAGGAGGATTAAGGTTTCCATCAGTGATCGGTACAACATGTGAGTTATACTTTGTCCTTTGTAAAGCATTATAGATTCCAATTGTTGAGTACACAATATTCTTGACTTTGTATTGTTGTAAATATGTTTGCAGCTGTGATATTAGGTTCAATAGTACTTTTAGTACTAGTGGTCACTGCAACTTTTTGTGTCTATACTTCATACAAAAATGACAAGGAAACCCAACAAAGGATGAGAAAGTTTCTGCAGGATTATATTGCTCTCAAGCCGTCTCGCTATTCATATGTCGACATTAAGAAGATTACAAACCAGTTCAAGGACAAGTTGGGCGAAGGTGCTCATGGAACAGTGTTCAAAGGGAAGCTCTCTGGTGGCGTTCTGGTTGCAGTAAAGATCCTAAATCATTCCAAGGGAAATGGAGAGGAGTTCTTAAATGAAGTGTCAACAATTGGTCAAATTCACCATATCAATGTGGTTCGGTTGGTTGGCTATTGTGCTGAAGGACTTAAGAGAGCCCTTGTCTACGAGTTCTTACCAAATGATTCACTAGACAAATATATTTCTAGTGACGGAAATCACTTACTAAGTTGGGAGACAATGCAAGACATCTCTTTCGGCATCGCCAGTGGAATCGAGTACCTCCACCAAGGTTGTGATCAAAGGATCCTCCATTTCGATATCAAGCCCCAAAACATTCTGTTGGACCACAATTTCAAACCAAAAATTTCGGATTTCGGTCTAGCTAAATTGTGTTCTAAAGATCAAAGTATTGTGTCCATGACTACAGCTAGAGGAACAGTTGGATACATTGCACCTGAAGTTTTCTCTAAGACCTTTGGGAATGTGTCCTACAAGTCCGATGTTTATAGTTTCGGAATGTTGTTACTTGAAATGGTTGGAGGAAGGAAGAATATTAATGTCACAGAGAACATAGATGAAATTTATTATCCTGAATGGATCTATAATACGTTAGAAGAAGGCGAGGATCATAGAATACAGATTGAGGGAAGAGAAGATGCTAAAATTGCAAAGAGACTCGCAATTGTAGGACTTTGGTGCATTCAGTGGCATCCAATGGGTCGTCCTACAATGAAAGATGTGGTCCAAATGTTGGATGGTGCAGAAGAATTAACCATGCCACCTCGTCCTTTTGCCGCAATGGATCCAGAAACAAAAACAAAGCCGCCTGCAAGGCGTATGACCCTAGAGTTAGAAACTATTGCTGAGTGATTATAATAGTCATGCTTGTAGTTACTAAAAAAACCATATATGTTTGTAGATTAATTTGTTCCTCTCACTTGTTGTAATGTCTATATTAATATATCCTCAATGTGAGTGAGTTTGATTTCTAACAAAATTTTTAAATCAACAAAAAACTAGTAAGTCTTGTGCTACATGTACTCCAGTAAAATAATTTCAAATCTGAATTTAAGTAGATGACTGGTCTCTTTCCCCTCTACGACTCAAAATGCCAAGAAATAACCTTCCAAGCTTACCATAACTTTTAACTTTGGTACTTCGGTCGAAGGAACTTAAAACAAAACGCAAGAGAAAATGCAAGTGTTAAGAATTAGAAGTTCTAATTCTATAGCAAAAGTAAAGAAAACTCGTGAAGGAAACAAATTAAAAAAATGAAAAATGAACACATAAAATTTATATGGGTACACTCTTAATGTGAGAGTTGCGTTCACTTCAATCACTACGGACTATAAACAAAAAGAATTTTATGAGAGAAAATTGCTCACCACTCAACTTTTTGTGTTTTCTCCAACTTCACCAATGTAACTCTAATTTGGTGCCCTCTTATACATAGGAAATTGAATTTTACAAGTGTAAATTTTCCAACTCTTAATAAAATTTTGATCTAGGGGTTCCACCCCACACTGTTAGGAGGGGACTTGCCACGCCTCTTCCAACCACCACAACGACCTTCAGGCGAAAGTCGATCTTTGTAATTCTTTCTATAAGAAATAATTTATCAAGGTGTTAAATTAGGCTCTACAGCTTTATAATGAGATGTCTGGCAAACATATCAACTTAGCATTGGAGGCAACAGCGAGTGAGCATGTATTGGATTTTTAGAAATTATAATAACTTTTTTTTAAAAAAAAAATACTGTTCGGTTTCTTCGGCGGTGATGATATTCTTTACAGTAAATACAAGATTTACTAATTATTTATTATTAATTGTCAATACTTTAGTTATCTACTTTTGATTGTTGGATAACGTCAAAGTAGTTTCGAGAATGATTGTACTTGCTTCGAAATTTCATATTTCTTTTCCATTTTCATAATTATCAAGTAAAAGTCCTGATAAATATAATATATATATATTATATGATTTTCATTAAGTGGTAATGCTGTACTTGCTGAATGATTCTTGTATGCCTAGCTAGGTATATCTTCCTGGAAATTGCAAGAAACATTTCTGGCATTTTTCTGCATCTGTCATATTCACTGAAAGTTCAAGTCTTCATTACAAGTCATCACATGCAAGACTGAAGACTGGGCAGTGGTCCTCGATGTTCTCCTAACCAGTTTGCCACCACAAAACCGTCTAACACAAAAGTCTTCCAATATTAATCGCTGTTTTTTTTCTTCAAATTATCTATCAAGAAACAGGACTGCGGCCACTAGGCAATATTAGCGTTTTGTTGTCGTTTTCTTTAAATTATCTATCATTGGAGGCGCTATATAAATGAAACAGAAGGAACAAAGAGGGAGAGATTCAAAGTTTTAAGTTTGTAAGTTTCTAACTTTTAAGCAAAGTGGGACCCAAAATTCAGGAAATATGAGTGCGAATAGTCTATTATTTTTTAATTTAATATGTAACACTTTCGTTATTCTTTCTTGCATTTGCCATCTATATTATCCAAGGACGCAGAGTTCCAAGTCTTGCTTAGAAGTCTACACTAGCAATGGCCTATGGGGTTCCTGGTCTCTCATTCCAAGTCAGTCTTCTGCGAAATATTTTGTTACATAAAAGAAAAAAAAAGAGACAAAAATGGAAAATTGGAGTTTTCACATTGCAATATCATCGGTCTTTCATTGATGATATGTACCTTTATGACTTCATTTGTCAATTTATGATGACGACTAGGGCCACAAGGGAATGTGTACTCATCTTAAACGAGACCAGACGATTAGTAGGATTTATTTATTAGTTTATACCAAAAGAGGCGGAGGCGCAAGACATGAAAATTCCCATTTCCCATTACTCAGCTATCTAACTTGTAACCAGGGCCTGCGGTAAACGTGTTCATACTATGTTCATGTCGACACGTTTACAGCACGACACATTTAGGCCGAATACAAACACGACACGATTAATGAACATGCCCGAAATGCAAACACGAATACGACCCGCTTATGACACGCGTAACACGGCACGATGAGATTAACACGATTACTAAGCGGGCCGTAATGGGTTGACATGATAACAACATGCATATGACACGTTTATGACCCAGTTAACTAAAATTAAAAAATTAAAAAATATAATTTTTTTTAAAAAGCCAATAAAGAAAATTAACAAAAACACAAGATCTAATTAATACTAACATACTACAAATATTTCAAATATTTTTATTTTTAAGTTTAAATGTGTTATAAACGGGCGGGTCGTGTCGTGCCGTGTTGATACGTTTACAGTCTATTTAATTAAACTTGTTAAGGCGTGTTAGACATATTAACATGAATTCAACCCGTTTATTTTCGTGTTATTCGTGCCAACCTATTTATGGCCCAATTAATAAACGTGCGGTCCAAACTCGTTTATCTTGTGTTGTTTTTGTATCGTGTCGTGTCTAAAATTGCCGGCCCTACTTGTAACACTAAATTAATTGCGTTACCTATAAAGCTAAAATAAATTTGAGTTTCATATCATTAAAATATATTTAAAAAAATAAACACTATAAGAAAAACTACATTTAACGATATATTATTTATGACATGTAGTGTTTGAATGTCGTTGAAAAGTACATACAACGACATCTCCAATAAACATGTCGTTAATGACATTTGAAACAATAATTAATGACATCTATATAAATGCCGTATTAAAGGTCTTCTTTTAACGACAATAGTTTAGTGTCGTTAAATTATTTAACGACAAGTAGGAGATGTCGTCAAAGACTTGGAGATTCTACAACATCTCTTATAGATGACATCTTGGCCAATGACTATCAACTATCAACTATCAACTTATCCTATGAATCTCTTGGCAAAAATCTGATCTATATATGTGTATATTATATGTTGCATTTTCGTTTTATTTTTATCCAGTCAATCTTATTAATAACAAAAATACAAATAAGAAGAAAAAAAAAAAAGGTTCAAAGTTGATGCTTCATCTACTTGTATAGTATGTTGTCTTAGACGTATAGTTTGTGTCTTTTCTTTTTCGTATTTAAATTAATATCAATATTTTTTTAAAAAAGGAATATTTAAATCATAACTTACCTTATAATACTTGCCCAAAATTATCAGGATTCCCAAGTAGAGTATAAGAAACTAGTTGAATTATACTGCACAATTTAATTTATTAGTAGTCAAAATTGAAAGTTAATAAAGACAATGACTAATAATATACATGTGGCTCCTTTGTGACCGACCGGAAAAGAACTGGTGGTTTACGATTTTGATGCCGTAACTCATTTGTCCTTATAAAACAATGCAGTTTGATGTAGTGACACTTGTTATAATTCGTACGCATGAAATTTTGACTAGTGATGCTTGGCTGATGATTAATGCATGTGATTGTGAGTGTAATGTGATTGATAGTCTACGCCGTATTAATGGTATCTCTTTATATATTTATTATTTTTTAAAAAAATTTCTACCAAGACTTTTATGTCATGCTAAGGGTGACTTCGTGGAAAAAATTATAGCTAGGAGCACATGGCTGGAAATTATGTATTGAAGACTTTTAGCAAGACTTGCGACTACTTTGAACTTGTCTATGAAAGATGTGGTCCAATCTCTTGGGGGCCTATGAAAAGTATCTAAGAACATACAAGAAGACTTATAGGGAAGACTTCGAACTTAACAGAACTCAAAAAAGGATCAACCGGGTTGTTTTTTGTCCCAAAAATAGATGAACGACGACTCACAAAAGAGTAATAGATATGCAAAGATAAAAAATCAACAAGGCATGCATGCCACCTTATGTGATTCAGCACTCTCGTATAACTCCATGTGTTAAAATCCTGCTATTAATAAAATTGTGGGTCTTAATTTATTAAGTATACTACTTATTAGATTAAGACTTATTATTTTGTGAGTAATGGATGATCCAATATAGATGAAAATGATTTTTCAACCTGATTTGTGTTCATTTTTTACTACGCACACAATCATATCCCCAGAAAACTGAGGATTCCCATTTATCCACACCATTTTTTTCCTTTAATGAAATTGGCAGTTCATCCAAATGAACAAAACGTCGACCTCAACAACCGATTTAATACAACAAAGAACAATCAATCCAAAACACATAGAAGTAGAAGTAAGAAAAAGTAATTAGTTAAATATCCACACCGGTTGTTGATTGTTATAAAAATTCTTATTTATAATAATATATACTTGATCTTGTAACATTCGTTGTTTTCAAATTATGAATTATGACGTGTGAAGGAAAAAAAATCTTGCCATTGTTATTATCACTACTATCTACAGATAGATGTTCTATCTTTAATCAAATTTTGATGTTCCCTTTTGAAATGGTTTTTCACGTGTTCACGCCACACTCATGCTAACCTGAAAAGAAAGAGGAAAAAAAGGACAAAAGAAAAGAAATGAAATGAATATTCCCTGAAAGACAATCCCACGTTAGGCCGTGGTCCTGCCTGAAGATGTCACGTTAAAGGTTACTTCGTGGAATTCTCGCTAGAAGGATATGGCTAGCAATTAGTGCGTTGAAGACTTTCTAGCAAGACTTTGCAACTGCTTTAGATATGGTCCGATCTCTTGGGGGACCCGGGAAAGTGTTAGTGAAATGACAAGAAGACTTTTTATAGTGAAGACTTTGAACTTAAATTCAGGTGAATACGACAGATCGTGAAAAAGGATCAATAGGGTAATTTTTGTCCCAAAAATACATGAACGAAGACTTCAGAAAAGTAATGGATATGCAAAGATAATAAATTCAACGAGGCATGCCACCTTACGTGATTGAGCATTCCTATATAATACAATGGGGGTAAAAACCTGTTTAGAACAGTAGGTTCCGGTCAGCACACTATCTATCTAGCTTATATTATATAATATAGATCTTGTTAAGAGGGAGCAAACTGTTGATATTATAAAATATTATATTTGAAGATCTACAATGTTTACTTTTAAAGTCTACGCTAGTCTTTTTAAGGATCTAACAACAAATTGTACCATGTCTAAAGTTCAAATTCTTAAAAAAAAAAAAAAAAAAAATCTTAAAAATACTTGCTAGTCATCTTCACGCAAGTCTAGCTTATATTACACGGATAATATTAATGGGTCAGGTGGTTCAAAAGCCCTTTTTGCTGCTGTTGTTTGGCAGACTTCTAAAAAATCACCGGAACCTCAAGGATACACCCTCTTAATCACCAGTATTAGGCAATAGTAGGTTTCACCGTTCCAAAGCGACTGGTAGAAGTCTGATTTCATTCCCAATTTATTCTGAGCACCTAATTTATTATGAAATATTTTCAAACAAAGAATATGGACATTATATGGGCTGATAATTTATAAGTTGTTTGGGAAATAAGTTTAAACCAAAAATTTTGGTGCAAACTCATTTTTGCTACATTTTTTTCTAAAATTGCTATAGTACAAAACTTAAAACTATTTTTTGTTGAAAATCTTTTTCTAAACAACCTGTTAGTATTGTAAATCATGACAAGGGGAACATAAGATAACTTGAAGTAAATATGCTCACATTATTAAAAGTTTGTTGGAGAATATAGATTCCAACTAAAAATATTACAGTAATTTAAATTTTATGAGAAACTATTGTAACAAGATTGGTTTAAACCAAAACCTTTTTGTTCTAATCTATGTTACCAAACAAGTTCTAAATTTATAACAAATTATTTTGGAATATGTGCTTTACTGCTGATACTCAAACTTGTACGACAAAGATAGGACTGTAATAACTTGTGATGCAGCATATAACTAAGTCTTACAATAACTAATACTTCCGAGTTAGTTAATTCAGTTAGACTAGTTAGTTAGCTAGTATAACAGTTTCTGTTAGTTTACCTGTGGTAACCAATCGGTTTCATATCCTGTAATTAACTATTTTTTTCATTCATTACTTTAGTGACTCATGTATATAAACACAACATGTATAACCAACTACATATCAATGAGAAGAACGTGATTTCATTCTCTCTAATTCTCCATTTCTTGTCTCTCTGTATCTTGCTCTGGTTTAATATGGTATCTTGCTCTGGTTTAATATGGTATCAGTTGTTTTTTCGCTACATTCTCTTCATCTTGATCTTGCTCACAATCTTGATCTTGATCTTGCTTCTTCTTCCTCTTTCGATCATCTTTTCTTTGACTTCATTCCTCATGGAACCTTCCAATCATGGCAATTCTGTTGTCACTAATAGCAAATCTACTCCCGATGATCCATCTAGTCCCTACTTTCTTCACTACTCTAATGGTCCTGGACTTATGCTAGTTTCACAGCATTTGGCAGGTGACAATTACGCATCCTGGAGCCACACCATGATCATTGCATTGTCTGTGAAGAACAAGCTCGGTTTCATTAATGGATCTATCCTGAAGCCTCAAGGTACTGATTTGAATCTTCTCAATTCTTGGATTCACCACAACAATGTCGTCATTTCTTGGATCCTGAACTCCATTTCCAAAGAGATTTGTGCCAGTGTGATTTTCTCTAAGTCGGCCTATGAGATTTGGCTTGATTTTAAGGATCGATTCCAACAATATAATGGCCTTAGAATCTTTCAACTGTGTCATGATCTTGTTAATCTTCATCAAGATAAACACTCTATTTGTGTCTATTTTACTCGTTTGAAAAGCGTATGGGAGGAGTTGAGTAATTTCATACCTACCTGTACTTGTGGCCAATGCACTTACAATGGTGTCAAGGAACTGAATTCTTACTATCAGATGGAGTATATCATGGCCTTTCTTATGGGTCTCAATGACTCCTTTGCTCAAGTTTGGGGTCAACTACTACTCATGGATCCTCTACCCCCCATTAACAAGGTGCTTTTCCTAATCTCTCAAGAAGAAGGACAGAGAATGATTGGTGTTCAATTAACCACTAATTCCCCCAACACTGTAGCATTTGCTGTCAAGAATGATACATCCAAATGCCTTGGAGGTACTTCTCACATTTAGAGTTCCAATCCTAGAGGTTCTAAAACTTCCAAGAAAGATTGTCCTTTTGTACTCACTACAACTTTCATGGTCATACAATTGAAAAGTGCTACAAGATCCACGGATATCCCCCTAGCTTCCAACAATGCCAAAAAGGATCATCATCGACTAATCCTCATGTAGCTGTAGTTAATCAAGTTACTCATCCCCCCAATATTGTAGAGAGTCATAGCCAAAGCAATGTTGATGATTTTATTCAAAATCTTAATCCTACTTAATACCAACAACTCTTGACTATGCTCTCAAGCCATTTAAATGTCACATCCACGGCTGCTGAATCTCATGACAATGCCACAACATCCTATTTTGTAGGTACTTGTTTTTCAGTATCTATGAATACTATGCTTTCCTCTCAGTAGTTTTGGATTGCTGATTCAGGTGCTTTCAAACATGTATGCTCCACTGCTAAGGCATTTGTGTCTATGCATCCTGTGCAAAATTCTATGGTCACTCTACCTAATCACACCACTATTTCTATTCATTATGTTGGTGATGTTGTCTTAAGCTCAAACTTAACTCTCAAGGACGTTCTCTATGTTCCACAGTTCAAATTTAATTTGCTTTCTATTAGTGCCTTAACAACATTTTCTCCCTCACTTTTGTTTTTCTTCCTAATCATTTCATGATCTAAAAAATCAGTTCTAAGCAAATGATTGGCAGGGGTAATAAACTGGACAATCTATACATTCTTGATGCAGCTTCATTGCAGCCTTCCACCTCTATACATGCTGTCAATATTATTTCTGCTAAAACGTGGCATCACAAGCTTGGACACCTATCCTCCCATAGACTAGA